>CM041779.1:262559364-262885158 GCA_023374045.1 Limonium bicolor | reverse complement strand
TATAGATAATTAACCACCCAACTATACGTATATGATAGGATTCAAATAGTTGAACACCGAAGAAGAGTCGGTGAGTCCAAATCAACAGAGTAAGGTATGATTTCTTCATGCTCTGTATCCTAACCTGGTTACCCCGATTTGTGTGCTTGTTTGATCACGTAAATAAGATAAATGCATGAATCGGACTATATTGCACCTACTTGTGCTTGTTAAGTTGTTTGATATATATTGTCTTGACCATAGTTTGTATAATTCATGAAATATATGAATGATGATGGAGTGTATTTGTATCTTGTAGTGTACTTTTGCATCGTATTGTACTTTGTATGTATGAGTATGGGAGTATTGAATTATTGTGTGGCTTGTATGTGAATGACTTCTACTAATTCCTAACCACCTAACTCCTAACGTAAGTATTGAGTAAATTGGAATGAGTAGAAGTCCGATATAGTTTCGGCCACGTGTGAGGATGAGGAGACACAAGAGGTTGGATCCGATTCCTGGTTCTTAAACTGGTCCACGGCCCAAACCCCTTAAATGGGTAGCATCCTGGATTGGTGAACCAAGTAAATCCTGGTGGTGGGACAGAGTTGTCCCCAGGCCGGAGGTCCCGACGACTTGACTTGAGTAAGTAGTAAGTAAAGTAAGTATTGTATGAGTAATGGTCTTGGCTGGTGTAAGTCATTGACCCCGAGTAAAAGATTAATCTCCACCCGATTAACCCGGGTGGACAAATGAAGCTAACAAGTACCGGGTATTGTGTGTGTATTGTGTATGGATTGACTATGTAATGAGTATGTATTGTGTATGTATCGTGAATGTGTATTCCGGAAGAAGGTAAGTAAGTATTGTTTGGCTTGTATAATTTCCTCGTATGTATTGAAGTGTATGTGTGTATTCCATGCATAAAGTATTGTAGTATTTTGTATAAGAGCATGTATGCATGTATGTTTGAATAAAATGAATTGCATGTATTCGACCAAGTAGTCGGTGTACCCTCGCTAGTACGCGGGGTATGCGGAAGTCATATTCAGCGTAAGCTGAGCCCCTAAGGGCAACATTTTTAGTGTGCAGGTACCCAAAGCGGATATGGTCAAGGTAAGAGACCGGTGGCTACACTTGGATAGTTAGAAACAGAATGTAGAAGTGTACTAAGTGGCACACCCCTTGTACTTAGAAAGTAAGTAGTTTGTGAGGAATGGGTAGTGGTTAGACTCTTAATGAGTATCTATGAAATCGAAAGAGGTGTTGTATTTGTATAAGGATCTTAGTAAACTCGGTGTACTACATTGTATTAAACTTATGGAGTTTGGTATTGAATGGGAAGTTTTTGTACTTGGTTGTAATTGTAGTAAGGATTGTATTTGTGTAGCACTCGGATATTCCGGTCCATCAGACCGATGCTGTATGTAGTAGGAGTAGCCTTGTTAGTCACGTGGGTGACTAACGGCATTGTATCACCCACCGTGTGTATGTAAGTATCCGCTGCGTGAATCTGGACGTGTAAGGAGATTGGACGGTAATGATGGTATTAGCGGTAGAGGTGTTACAAAAAGTGGTATCAGAGCGATACTTCGCTCTGATGACTGGAAATACCGAGTTTAGGAAATACCGAGTTAGGAATTAGAAGATTAGGGCTAAGGGCTGAGTGTTAGCATTAGAGATATGCTAGTTAGGAACTCCCGGTGTGTACCGGATACCTACAATATTAGACCCGCCCTCCACAAACCCACTGTATAACTTGGGAAGAACACCAGAGAGAAGGAAGGACCTCTCATACTCGGGGAAACCCGATCAGGCAGTTGCGAAGTAATCATATGGTAGACAAGTACCGGCATGCAGTAGATTCCAAGAACTGGAAGTCCCGGAGATGGATCCCGGTTGAGCTACTATTCCCGCACTAAATAGCGGTTGAATGAGCACTCCAACCATAAAGAGACTGCAACTTACAACAGCATGGGGCCACATGCTTAGCAGTCGCGAACCTAGCTAACCAATCAGCAGCAGAAAAGAAGCACTAAGCGTGCAACGGAGCGGTAAAAGAAAGAACAGAACAAAGCCCGAGATACAAGACTACGGGACAGTAATAACTAAAATAATACCACTAACGGTATGCCAGCCGACTAAGGACATAGTCAGGAATGGTTAACTCCGGAACTACAACGCCAAAAGGTTACAATACCTGGCCTACAAAGCTCAAGTGGCTATAAGAACAAACACAAGATATAATCTGATGCAACTACAACCGTAGTGCCTAAACAAACTAAGGCTCAATAACACGGTAAACCGGTGAGAACGAGCAACAAGGAAAAACATAAGACGAATAAATGGAGATCTCCAAGGATTGGAGAAGTACCCCAGTCAAAGACAGTCATGTCAAGACCAATGAGAAGTTACCCGAAAGATCAAGTATCCCAAACTTAGACCAATAAGATCAAGGGAAGAGTCAACAAGACTATTAAATACAAGTGGAAACCATACCAAGACCGGTATAGGGTTACCCAAAAAACCATCAGTACCACGCATTTGCCACGACAAGTGCAGTAAGAACAGGAGCATGTAAAGGAACTCTAACATACCACCGATACATAGTAATGTACCGTGACCGTAATGAAGCGACTATAAGATCACCTAACCTAAACACAGGAAGAACGAAACCTTGGAAAGGCCTAACGGCCCGACCATTGTATTAAGAGCATGTCGGTTAGCGGGAAGCTAGACAAGGTCAAAACCAACCAGATTGAAGTGCCATGAAGATTTCTATTTTCTTTTAAACCCAAAACTTCCTATCAAAACCACAAACCTTCTTTTAAACCTTGGATTTTAAAACCAAACCAACAGAATTATGGTGAGTATCATAGGATGATACAAGAGGAGTTGACAATAGAATACTTCACCTAGGCGTGTGACGAACACTACGAGTGTACCCAAATACAGGTTATGGGACGACCGCACTCCGAAGGAGCTTGCGAGCCTGACAGATAGTCGGGTAAGTGGTAACGTATCAACAAGGTACCCCACGTATGTATACATGAAGTGTACGAAACACGGGAAGTAGTCAACTCCGTTCTACGGACTAGGAGGGAATTCAAGTAGAACAACTGGACACCTCGGACGATCAAGTATAAGGGAACTTAGAGAATCCATCTGAAGGTAAGAGATAAGAACTAGAAAGTGCAAAGAGCACAAACTAGTAAGCATAGACATTGGATATGTCTCAAAGACTTCAAGCAAATACACGACAGCTAGAAGGGACAACCGGCCTAAACATAGTAAGGCAAATGCCTAACGTGAACACCACAGTGTGCAATAAGCGGGACGGAGTTCCCAAGAGCAACCACAAGATTACCACAAAGTATAAACAGTCTACCCAAGGACGGGAGACGCTATAACCCTAAAGGGGTAGCTCAAAATACGATATCCCAAGGCAGTATAGTGGACATAACATGTCATGCACGTTAGCCGGATGTAACAGCATAACCAACAACACCCAGGAGCAATCCTTGAAGGGTGTCTGAGATAACAACAGTCGAACAAAGCGACATGATAAGAGCACGGGAGCTAGGCCGAACGCTCGGTTAGGACACGAAGGGATTTCACTTAACAGGAAATACCCTCAACCGCAAGAAGGCACTGATTACACCTGTTTGCCTAAAGGGATTCCCATGAACAGAAACGTGATGCCACGACTTGCCATGGAGCCCAGTACTACCTCCAACCTATGGGGTATACAAGGAGTGGAAACATGTATAAGCAGCTTGCAAAGAACATAGCTCGCAGCAATTTGGTTAAAATCCATAAACCAAATACGTTATGTAAACTTGGAAAACCCAAACCAATTACAATAAGACTTGCGAGAGGTATTGCTTTATACGAAAAATAGATGGACAACTGAACAATCTCATTTAAGCTCAATTTAATGAGCGGCTTGAAGTAATGGCTACCTCAATGTCACTGTCACTAGAGCATCAATCTAGTATACAGTTAACAAGCTTTTAATTTCCCTTTATGCCTTCTATAGAAATGGTAACACAGAGGCATAGGAATCGTGATAATGCCAACATTGGCCTAGTCCACACTTGGACACTACGGGAAACCCGAGGAAAGGTACCTCTCATTAGCCGAAGACCACCAATGTGGTGAAGATGTGAGCCCTTAGAAAAGGCTTCCATCAACATAACAACAAAGCTTGTGCATGTAGATGTTGCCAAGAGGCGATTGAATAAGGAAATGAGATTTCCAAACCATTACGACTCGAAGGAGTAAGTATACTCCATATGCACCCAAGCATGTGGTGAACCATTGTGTAAACACCAACATGGTAACCCTTGTCATGAGACCTATGAGTGGAAACAAGCCTCTTAACAAGAACTTCATTTATCGATGATAGAACAGGACCAGAAAACCCTTGAAGTTTCTTGGGATGTCCCGGTGATGTATATACAAGTAGAACTACCAACGTGAATGCACATTGCACATTGCACACCATGAATGACCCATACTCAAGAGAGCTTGTAACCCAATAAAGAACTTCATCCATTGTCAACCAAGACACTTGGTAAATTATATCACAAATTATGAAATAATGTGAGGTAAGCCAACCTACACATGAAACCTAATTGGAAATACAACATCTCCACAACGGAAGATGATAACACTGCGGTATGCTACGACAACCGTCATACATATGAACTAGGAACCTCCTAGTGTATTTACACCGTAAGGAAATGGTGCCAACAACAATGGCAATGAGTAAAGATGAGCTACCACAGTAACAAAGACCGTAAGAACGATGTTGTACAATGAGTAAGAATACGGTGCTCAACAAGCGACCGCTATGAGGAAGTAGTTAGACAATGACATGGAGTATAAGTATGAGAAGACAGACATAAGTATTCATTCCTATCACATAAGTGACTTACTGCCGAGCGTTTATGCCTCTGCACTCTGTACGACTGAGTGTTTTGGTATTGCACTGGTGTAGCTAATGATCTAATGGGATAGCTAGGGATATGGAAAATGTAAACCGTAGTAAACCCTTCTTTTCACCAACAAACGTGGCATAAGCCAGTTAAGCAAGTTTAGCAACAAACCGTGCGGCCTAAGGCCAAAGTAGCACGAAGGGTGTAAAACACACTAACCATCACAGGATGTGAATTCCATTGGAATAAAAGGTGAAAGGAGATGTAAGAAAGTCACTAGAACCGACGCATAAAAAATGCAAGGTCATACAAGTAAAGAACACTTGTACTGAACCAGAAGAACTGGTATGATTCAGAAGCTATTGACAACAGAGGAAGCACAACAACTAAGTAGTGACTTAACCTCGCTGACAATAAGTCGAAGGAGCTTAGCGAATAATCGTGGAAGCACGAATAGTATGTAGAGTAGATTGCTAGAGATCTGGATATAAATCTAAAACTCATTGAGTTTAAGCAAGTAAAACAATACCACACTTGTTACTAAACCTTATTTCCACAATAGAGGAATAAAAAGACGATGAGTAGCACATTTAGAATAACCAAAGAGCGAATTAAGCACTAAGGTTATCAGGGTCGCGCAGCAAAAGCTAGTGGGCCCTAGCTAAGAGGGTTAATATACCTAATAAGTATAATAGAATGGCTATCATTGCCTTGAAGTCTGATAGGCTAGAACAGAATTAATTATGAGTTAAATAAACTCATATAGGAATTCTTGGTGCAAGGACTAAACCATTGGCATGGTTAAGACCCTTTGACCAAAGCACAGTATATAATAGAGCGTAGTGAAGCTAAATGCTTCAGAGTGCCCAAATCGAATGAACCAATGTTTACTAATAATAACATATGGTAGATTACGTGGGCGTAATCCCTTTTAAGGGGGTAGAGCGAAAACCGCTTAATGTAAGTTTCATGAATAAAACACATAAACTACAATGTGCATAGCACAATGAGAATCAAATTGATGATTGGTAGATATGTTAAATAAACATATGTATCCATTCATATTGTAATTATGGTAATTAGGCACGAGAGATGCAAATACCATAGGACGAATTCACTCATCTTGTAACCCCAGTGTACGAGTATTAGTAAAGAAGAGTAATGAGTAGTGGACGGAGCTCCACAAGTATTGTAACCCTTAAAGAAATAGTACGAATTGATTGAGAGTAGGTCAAGAATGAAGTCCATGAGTAGTGTATTCCCAGGCATGTTATTGAGAACGAATTGAGGATGACTGAATTTTATAAGTATTGTATTTCTGAGTTAGAATATATGAGATGATGGAGAGTAATGGAAATGTAGCGAAGGTGGATGAAATGAGCACTTAGGTATTAAATCTCGAAGAAAAGAATTTGGAAGTAGAGTGAGGACGGTTGATGGACTGATTCCATCCTTTGGAGATGTATGAATTCGTAATTATGACTAGGAAGAGTAAAAAGATAGAAAATGAAAATAATTGAATTATCTGTTGTTTGAAACTGATGCGGGAAGTTGAACTTGATCCTGATCAGATCAAGGGAAACCGAACACAAATTGG
Source organism: Limonium bicolor (assembly GCA_023374045.1). Lineage (NCBI taxonomy): Eukaryota > Viridiplantae > Streptophyta > Magnoliopsida > Caryophyllales > Plumbaginaceae > Limonium > Limonium bicolor. The sequence continues at coordinate 262,878,639 of CM041779.1, read as the reverse complement.
AGTGGAAAAATAGTTCAACACTGATGCTGATCACATCAGGGTCGAATGATTCTTGAAGCTCCCCTCAAGTGGTCACAAGAATCACGCATAGGATAAAAGTAATGAATATAAATTGGATTTTAGAGTTGTATGTTTTAGGAAAATTTCTAATTAGTAGTTGTGAAGGAATTTCCCTTAGAACTGGAGGATGAGGACTTGTTAGAAGCTTATACCGGAGAAGATAGTAGTATATCATGTTGTATTGTTCCAAGGGCAGCGGGACATAGAGGAGTCCTGTGTCTGGATGACCCGAGTGCCTGCGGGATTGTGATGTGTATTGCATTGCTTTGGGGATAGCTTTGCACTGTATGTATGTATAAACCTTGTAGAGTAAAACCGGATGGTTGGATGTAATGCGGATTGGAGTAATTATGGCATATTGGTATGGTATGGAATGTAGAAACCTTGAGTAATGAATTTGGGAGTTGTAAGGAGGAGGAATGTATGGCTTAGGTATTAGGCAAGCATAAATAAGTAAGTATAGTAATCCAATAACCTCGAACAACTTTGAGGACAAAGTTCTTAAGGGGGTAGATTGAAATACCCCAACCTTAAATATAGTGACTAAAATTATCCTAATAGGTATTTAAGGGCTCAATGGTGCCTAAGTAATATTGGTAAGGAAAATAAATCCAAAAGCAATAAAGAAAACGCTTAAAAGTGAAAAACACTAAATAGCGTTAAATAACCATAGGAGGTATGAGACCTCGGTTAGCATATTATATGGATTCTAAGGCTAATAAGAACCTAAATAATATATGGGAATAACTCCCGAAAGAAAACGGATCCAAATAATGAATTAAAACGCTAATAGAGCTTTAGCGCACGTTTTCGAGAAAAACCCGAAAACATGATTTAAGTGGTCAAACAAACCCATAAAAATTATAAATCACTAAATAACAATAATTAAGCATTAATGGAAGCTTAATAACCAATAAAACTAAAGCAATGAGAAAATCCGGAAAACGGGCCCGGTTAGTGAATACTGCTAACCGGGTAAATTAGCGAGCGTTTTCTGTAAAAGATGAAAAACGCTCCAACTAGTATAACAGTAGGGGCCGGTTTTTAATAAGTCAAAAGCTCTCACATACACACTCACACAAACTGGCTAATTAAATGTAAAGCCAAAAAGTAAAAAGGGGGAAAAAGTAAAAAGGGGCTCTCAAACTCTCTCACCTCTACTCCCCCTCACTCCCTCACGTACTGCACTCCCTCCTCCTTCTCTGATTTCTCTTCTTCCTTCTTGCGACAGCCATGGTGATTTGCCATATCCGACACAACTCCCTCCTTCTCTCCTCTTGTTAACTACTCAATCTTTCTCCAAATGCAACAAAAATTACACCATTGAATTCCCCTTGCAAAGGAGAACATCTCCCTCCTTTCAAAAACCGAAACACCATTTTCATCTCCATGGGTATTCTCCATTTGAAGGATTGAGGCCACCATTGGAAGCACCTTCATCTCCTTATTATTTTGAGGTAAAAATAGTCTTGAAACTCCACCTTCTTCTAGCCCCTTATGGCAAAACGAAAATACAAAACATAGCCTTGTCTTGTGCGTTGTTTTCCAGCCGATTTTGGCTCCCTATTGGTGCTGGGATCTTGCTCTCTTTCTAAACAAGAACTCCATCTACTCATTGGAAGGTAATACTCTTTTAAAAACCTTAAACATGTACAAACCCTAGGTTAGTTTAAGGATGAAATGCTAAGCTAGAATTTGTGTATTGGTATGGGTTGTAGCATTGGAGTGTAAACTCCACTTGAAACCAAGAACAAGAAGGAAAGGAAGGAAAAGAAAGAAGAAAGGAAGGAAAGGGAAAGAAAGAAGGAAGGAAAAACTAAAATTTACAAGGTAAATGCTCTTACCTTGAGTTGGTTTTGTATTGTTTAGTGTAACAGATTTTGAGTATTAGAATTGTGTAAAGTATATGGAAATGAGTAGTAAGTATGTTGTAGTGTAATGAGGAAGAGAATGTAACAGTTTTGAAGCTTTAGAAGATGTTTAAGGATTGGGTAAAACATTGGGTAATGTATGTGTATGTGCAGGAAAAATATTGTGTTATAGTGTGTAGAATGATGTGTGACTTGATATGGGAATTTGAATGAATGTGTGAGCTGAGATTGTATGTGGGCAATGTTAAAAATATAGGGGAACCTCTGCCCAAATTTGTATGGAAATTGGAGGACTTAGATGTGGAAGGAGAAAGGATAACCTAGGTGGTGACTAGGTGTATTTGGGAAGCTTATGTGAGCAGTTTTAGTAGTTTGAAAACAGATTGAGAAAGATTTAATCAATGGGAACAACTAGAGTGGTAAGATAAGGTAATTAGAATGCTTGGTGTAGCATTGGTAGAGGGAGTATTGAATGGTAAAGGATAAAGGAAAAATCTGTAGCATTTGTGGAAGCAGAAAACTATAACAGGGGAGAAAATTTGACAGTGAATGTGTTTTGTAACAAATCGGTATAATGGTGGATTAGGCTAGTTTAAAGTGCTTAATCAATGATAAAATATGCTAGTTATATGTAGGAATATTGGGGAAGAGATTGGTAGAAATTTGGAGTTGAAACATAATAAAAAACTAGCATATATGTAAAAACTGTAACTGGTCCGGGTTTGTAAACCAGTACAGAAACCCGGACCAGGCTAAAATCAGTCCAGAGAGCAATGCGTAAGGAGTGGTCCGGGTTTGCAAACCAGGACCTAAACCTGGACCACCCCATTTTCATACCCGTGAGTTCTCCAAACATACGGTCTGGGTTTGTAAAGTAGTACACAAACCCGGACCAGTCTTAATTCATTCCCGAGGACTTTTGCAAAGTAGTGGTCCGGGTATGTAAACCCGGACACTAACCCGGACCATACTAAAAACTTCACAGAAATTGTTTTAAAGCTAATCTAAGGTAGGGTAATGAAGGGTAATGATAGTATAAGATAATTAAGACTTAATTAATGGGGTTTAAAGTTCATTAAGGCCATGAACAAGCCTAGAGAATAATTTTAAGAAAGTAACATAAATAAATGTATTTGGATGATAAGGAATTAGTAAGTATAAACTAGGAAACTTTAGAAAAGTAATAAGTAAGGTTAATTATAGATAATTAACCACCCAACTGTACGTATATGATTGGATTCAAATAGTTGAACACCGAAGAGGAGTCGGTGAGTCCAAATCAACGGAGTAAGGTATGATTTCTTCATGCTCTATATCCTAACCTGGTTACCCCGATTTGTGTGCTTATTTGATCACCTAAATAAGATAAATGCATGAATCGGACTATATTGCACCTACTTGTGCTTGTTTAAGTTGTTCTTGATATATATTGTCTTGAACAATAGTTTCTATATTCATGAAATATATGAATGATGATGGAGTGTATTTGTATCTTGTAGTGTACTTGTGCATCGTATTGTACTTTGTATGTATGAGTATGGGAGTACTGAATTATTGTGTGGCTTGTATGCGAATGACTTCTACTAATTCCTAACCACCTAACCTAACGTAAGTATTGAGTAAATTATAATGAGTAGAAGTCCGAATAGTTTCGGCCACGCATGAGGATGAGGAGACACAAGAGTTGGATCCAATTCCTGGTTCTTAAACTGGTCCACGGCCCAAACCCTAAATGGGTAGCATCCTGAATTGGTGTACCAAGTAAATCCGGTGGTGGGACAGAGTAGTCCCCGGGCCGGAGGTCCGACGACTTGACTTGAGTAAGTAGTAAGTAAAGTATTGTATGAGTAATGGTCTTGGTGGTGTAAGTCATTGACCCCGAGTAAAAGATTAATCTCCACCCGATTAACCCGGGTGGACAAATGAAGCTAACAAGTACCGGGTATTGTGTATGGATTGAGTATGTATGAGTATGTATTGTATGTATCGTGAATGTGTATTCCGGAAGAAGGTAAGTAATTATTGTTGGGCTTGTATAATCTCCTCATATGTATTGAAGTGTATGTGTGTATTCCTTGCATAAAGTTGTAGTATTGTGTATAAGAGCATGTATGCATGTATGTTTGAATAAAATGAATTGCATGTATTCGACCAAGTGGTCGGCATACCCTCGCTAGTATGCGGGGTATGCGGAAGTCATATTCAGCGTAAGCTGAGCCCCTAGGGGCAACGTTTTTAGTGTGCAGGTACCCGAAGCGGATATGGTCAGGTAAGAGACCGGTGGCTACACTTGGATAGTTAGAAACAGAATGTATAAGTTACTAAGTGGCACACCCCTTGTACTTGAAAGTAAGTAGTTTGTGAGGAATGTGTAGTGGTTAGACTCTTAATGAGTATCTATGAAATCGAAAGAGGTGTTGGATTTTATAGGATCTTAGTAAACTCGGTGTAACTACATTGTATTGAATTTATTGAGTTTTGTATTGAATGGGAAGTTGTAGTACTTGGTTGTAATTGTAGTAAGGATTTGTATTTGTGTAGCCTCGGATATTCCGGTCCCTCATACCGATGTTGTATGTAGTAGGAGTAGCCTTGTTAGTCACGTGGGTGACTAACGGCATTGTATACACCCACCGTGTGTATGTAAGTATCCGCTGCGTGAATCTGGACGTGTAAGGAGATTGGACAGTAATGACGGTATTATGCGGTAGGGGTGTTACAAATCCAAACGGTCATTACAATAGCATTGGTAACTCATGCGTTGTTTATTAACATCATCACGTATTACAACACTCGGCCCCCGGGCCTTCACATATCGTTTGGTTTGGTTAGCACTGTCGGGCGTCAATTAGGACAACCCAAATTATACTCACTTGGATAGTAGTCCCACGTACCACAAGGTGCTCACTCCCTGATCATCGAAGACCTGGGACTATTTCACTTTGCCTTTGTAAAGGCATCCATTTAGGTGGCCAAGGGCCTGGTTCCAACGGGTAGCACACTCCGTGACGATCTATCTAGTTGTTCAGGATTAACTAGGGAAAACCCGACACGGGTTAACCCAAGAGATCTCTACGTGCGACCAGCAGCCGGTGGCTGTCTGGATTAAGGTACCACATCACATTCATACACACTTCACTGTTAACCTCGTTAGTTAGTAATTCAGTTACAGATTTTATTTATAGAGAACATCCCTTATTTTGTTGTCTGCCCTGTGGGTCTTACGCATGCCTAGAATGATTCTAGGTAGTATTTATGTTCAAGTCGAAGCTCTAGGGACCGACAATGTCGTGTCCTGTTCCTAAGTGTTTTACTTTGGTTATAACTACATACTTATAATACTTAGCGTATTAGGTCAGGCAACGGTAATCACAATCACACATCTCGCATATGTAGTTTTATATAAGTCGATCTATAGTCAACGTAGTATTAGTCCCCTAGGACGTTCATGCATAAATAAATAATGCAGTAAACACAGATATCCATCACACACTAATCACACTGTTATCAAACAATCCGAGCCCGAGGAATTCCTCAGGACAACCCGGATCAAACCCTTTACATACCGTACACCTTAGACCAAGGATGCGAGTGTAGACCACTAAGCTTTTCGAGCGCGCACGTCTGACAGGCGATCTAAACATACGAAGAACGCTAAGTGTCAATCCACACGACAAAATGATTCGGTATTTCCGAATAACGTTAGTAACCCCGGTATTACATCCCCGGATTTCAACTGTTATTGTTAAGGTATCGTTATCCTTAAAAACTCTTTACTCGTAGTATGTATTATTTCGGTTTAACAAAGACGTCGGTTTTTTACGTCGTAGTTAACGTTTCCAAACTTAGGAATTGTTTCCAACCGTATGTTTAATAAGCGTTACACTTTACAAATTTGTTCGCTCTCGTATAATTAATTCAACTGTTATATTGCATGCATAGGTATTGTCATAACCTATAGTTGCACGCATGGTTATATTTTATAACCCATAGTTGCATGCATTCCATGCAACGTTGGTTTGTAATGTATGATATTACTATCATTTAATATACCTTATATTATACAACTTCCCAATATGTAACAAGTTATATTCATTAAAAACCTTATGACCTAATAGTATATAATTATACTAATAAGTTAATATTCATTATTTACTTATTATATGGTTTGTAAACCATATTATATATGCCTATCATTGCGCCAGCATATATATATATGTATGCAGATTAATTTCTAATGAAATAAGAAACTTTATATTATGTACATATTATTCCTCATTCAAGGTTTATTAACCATTCAAAAATCATATATTAACCATAGTATTTTAGGTCATTGTATACTATAGCTTATATCCTTATTTTTGATATATATATATATGCATGCGCTAGCATGCTAGTTTTAATGAATTGTACTTTGACCACATAATACCATTTAGTGTTACACTTATACCATGATATCACTTGTATGATATTTTATATGTCATCAAACTTTATAACATATAGTTTTGGTAACTAATATTAAAATACCCCAAACCTAGTTATGTTGTTTAAACGCTAAAGTAAGGTGTGGTAAGGCTAAAAAGAGTCTTAGAAATATTAGTAAGCAATTAAATCATAGGAAACACAAATGTGCTTTAAGGTCAATAAAGGCCAAAATATGCTCTAAGCTTTGGATAAGCTTGGTTAAGACCTAATGAACTTACCAAGACCTTATTTATATACTAATGAACATATTAAACCAATTAGCTGTAACTCCCCATCCAACAACATGCACATACCAACATTCTGCAGCGGAAAATATACTACTTCACATAACTTAACTCGTTGGTGTTACAACGCCGTTAACCACCCACGTGGCAAAAAAGGCTATTACATATACATTGTACCGGTCTGATGGACTAGATTCCCGAGCGACTGTACATTACTATACCTTCTCATTAACAACAACCAACATACATAAGCCTTCCAACTGTACCGAGTATTTACAATTGAACCGATAACATTTCGGTTTACTACACCTACTGTATATATACAACTTAAATGATTACCCATGTACAACGACTACCCCGTCCTACTCTCGAACGGCTTCCAGCTCTTGTGCCTGAAATAGGAAAAGAAAAAGGGTGGCCCCCAAGGGCTCAGCACCTTGCTGGTATGGTAATCCTGCAGCCCACATGCTACCGGGCCACGCACAACTAATTGTCGTCTTAGCATGCGGTGATATTTAAATCATGCATGCAACTGTAAACACACAAACCATAACATCTCGCCTCAATGGGCTCAACAAACGGATAGTACATCCTTATTTGATAAGTCACTCATGGTTTCATTATCCCTAGAGTGTTTCTCCTCTAATGGAGCTACTTCCTTAATAGACGACACTTACCCGTTATTCGGGTTATCCTTAAACGCCTCTTATCACAAACTGGGATTCATATCCATGATCCACATACCCCACAATTTACAACGTATAACATACATCACATAACAACACATAACAACACTTTCACGTTTCAACGTGCACATAACAATATCGCAATAGAAATTGCATTACATCAACAACACAAAACATAACGGGTGCGGTTCTCTTAGGAGCCGACCCAAACATAGTTAATTCACTGGTGAGCCTAGAGAATGATGTCACCCTCATGATAAACTCGTTATACAACACTCATTACCGTCCTAATAGTCGGACGAGTAACTTAAGTTAAGATGGTTCGGTTTTGTGGCCCGAACACCACACAACAACATGTTCCCCCTAACCGATCATAAGTCAGAATAGCTAAGCTTTGGAATAAGCTAATGGGAGATCATAACCCGTGAGGGAAACAACCATAACAGAGAGAAGGGTAAGGCTAAGAAGGATACCCACTCCCAAATAACGCGCGACCGGCCAAACCGGATTCCTCACCACTGTTAGTACATACTTACTTTTAGATATTAGTTAGAACCCCACTATGGAGTCTATCACGTCTACACACCATACAGTATTACAACTAGGTTAAACACAAAAGGGAGATCCCTACATTCACTTACACATATCACACAATTAACACACGCATAGCCGTGGTTAGAACGTCCCATGGCTCGGGTCGTTTAATCCGAATACCAAACTCTCATGTGATCCTAGACTTAGTTTGCTAAGGTTTAACACTTTCGAGGTTAAATGGTATCGGAGTTGAATACGCCACATAAATGAATTACTGTAAACTCATTACATGTTTTATCTTACAACGTGGCAAACATACAGAAAAAAAAACACATTGGCATAACAACCGGTGTAATCCGGTAGGACACAGGTTGCAAGAAAACCATACCTGTCACCGGAGTCCACTTTATCATGTCCATTTATGTTCCTCGAGCAATTCTCGAACAACTGATAACATTACATGTACTTTTATTAATATCGGGGTAACACGGTTGTTTAAAGTCTAATGCTCATAACTTATCCCCGTTAACTTAGTTAAATAACTTCACATTTTAATTTGTTTACTTTTACATTTAATACAACTTTTTCCCCCACCAAATTGTCATTATAACTCACTTAACATGTCCTTAACAATCTTATAACATCATTACTTAATAATCCCCATCACCTTATAACCTTAAACAATGTTTTGTTTTCTTTTTTACATATTTTGGGCCGTCCGTCCCACCGTCCGACCCACAACTGGTCGGACCGTTCCAGAGACTTTCCGTCTTTTGAATTCTCCCATCCGACCCATGTCCGACCCACCCATCTGGGTTGACCATTCCAGAGACTTAGAGCACACACGTCCGACCCATGTCCGACCCAAGACCTCTGGGTGGACCATTCCAGAAACATCAACGGGTGACTTAACAGAGGCTGTCCGACCCACCCTGGGTCGGACCACTGGGTCGGACAACATCAGAAGTTGTCCAAAACTTGTCAAACTTTCTCCAAACTTTTCCTCAACAGCCTCCTAATTTGTGTTTTCTAACATCATTTTGTCACTCAATCAAACAAACCCCTTTAGCCATGTACTAAACTCTTTAATCACACACCAAAACCATCTTATCATTCACAATTTCTTACAAAATCTTAGCACTTGGAATGTTTCCTTTAGATTTCTAGGTGGTATTTCACCTATAATGACCACTATACCAAGGTGTTTCCTCTACACCTTAACATCATCTCTCAACTTCTTTTCTTACTAACTAAATATCGTTTTTCACATCTTACCTAAACATCATTTCCTCCTTGTACATCAACATTCCTAAACCTTAAACAAACTTCTCCAAGACTTTAATACATTCTCAAAAACACATATTGAATTCCTAGAACTTCCAAGATAATACCTAAATCCTTGTATCACTCTAAATCACCTTAATACATGCTTTCTTCCCTAGTAAACACTTGTTCATCTTAACACTTCCTAGTTCACCAAACTCATTTAAAACACTTAGTACTTCTTATACATCTTCCAAATTTTGCCATATCTTCTCTTGTATATTCTCACATCCAAACACTTAGGTTTTTACCTTATTTCATTCAAGAACACCTAAATCCACCAAAAACTTTCTCACACACAAACTTCACCAAATTTACACTACATCACAATATAGTGCATAATCTTAAATTGCTTGGCACTTAGGCCCTTAAATAACATGGCTCTTAGGCCCTTAAATTGCATAAACCTAAACACTGAATTTCCCACATAAATAATGCCTTTGACCTGCAATTACATACAACAACACATATGCCCTTTAATAGTTTCCTTGAGAGCATTTTACTAGGTCATTCACCATTGGCTCCTTAGGTATTTTATTAAGCAAATCAAGCTCATTTCCCTAAGGCATTTAAACTACATTGAGATAGTTTGTTTACCTCTTTTTCCTCACAAACTTCTTTCTTGCTTTCCTTGACTAGATTGGCAAGGTTTTCAGTTGCTTGTCAACTTCTAAACATTATACAAATAATATAATGAGTATACAAGCTTTAAGCTTCATCTCATTGTAAACCCTAGTTACATATATTGTCTTAACACACTAAGGTAGTTGTTTTACCTTGGAATTGGAAGAGAGCTTGAATAAGTATCAAGAGAGGACTCCTCCTAGCCCTTGGAAGATTCAAATGAAGCTAAAACAAGCAAGGTAAAGACACCATGGTGAGGTGAATTTTCGGACATCATACAAACATGGAGGAAACATTATTTTTCTTTGAGATTCCTTACCTAGAAGCAAAGGAGAACAACAATATGTGAAAAGATGAGCTCAAGCTCCATCAATGGTGAATCTCCTTGGCACTGAAATGAGGCTTTTGAAGATTTGAAAAGATAGAAGTGTAGAGCTTGCTCCAACTAAGACAAATATGGTCTTGGAATTTGATTTGGTGCATGGAGCTAGAAGTTACAAGCTATGGAAGTTGAAGATGGTGTGGTTTGCTGTAGCAAAACCGATGGAGCTTGGGAGAAGATGAAGAGATAGTTGGTGAGTGAAGAAGAATAAGAGAGTGAGGTGAGAGGGTACACTTTATTAAGATATTTATGTTTAAAAGCAAATAGTTCTTTTGCTTTATTACTTTCCTTAGTTATTTGATTGGCCAAGTGTGGTGAGTCACACATGGAAAAACCGGCCCCTTAATGTTTTAGGCCAAATCATGGTCTTTGTTGACCAATTAACTTACTTATATTGACTTATGTCATAAACTACATTTTTTGTTACTATTCACCAAAACAAGACACATAGTTGTGAAATTTTTGATTTCCCATTGATTTAGACCTCCAAATGTGCTACTAAGTAGTACACATGTTAATTAAAGAGTAATGATGGTCATTTAGCCATTCAAAACTCATTTACAAGACAATTTTTCAAAAATGTGCTTTAAGACTCCTTAAAGCACATTTTGTGTTTTAACTTGTTTTTCAAGCTTGGTTTTCTTTGGTAATTGGTTTAATATGTTCATTAACATATTTATAAGGTATAGGTATGACCTTTAGGTCTTATACAAATTTATCCCAAGCTTAGAGCACATTTTTGCTCTTATTTACTTTAAGGTATATTCTTGTGTTTTGTTTGGTTTAACTGTCTACCAAAGTTTCCTAAGGACTTAATTAGCCTTATTAAATCATAATTGAATATTATTAAGTCTTGGTAGGCTCTTTGGGTCCTAACCAAGTTCACTCCTAGCTTAGCATGTTTTTGCTCAAACTGTATCTTAGTGCTTTATTGCATTTTACTATGGTTTAAATTGTTCACTGATGTTTCTAAGGCACTTTTTAGCCTTTACATACCATAGTTTAATATTTAAACCACATATCAAGGTTTGGGGTATTTCAATCTACCCCCCTTAAAAGAACTACGTCCTCGAAGTTTACACTTCCCACACATCTTGGATTAGAATACGGGGATCACTTGGAAATAAACTTCCATAACCAAACACACTTTACATCACACCCTCGGACTTAATGGTCCGGGTAACACATTCACATCCATACATAACATGACATACTCACATGATAACCTCGGACTCAATGGTCCGGGTATCTTAACAACATTTACACACACATAACAACCCTTAGACTCTCTGGTCTTGGGTAACATAACAACATTTAGACACATAGGTCTTGATAGCATAACAGCCTTTAGACACATAGGTCTATGTAACACAACACTTTTAGACTCATAGGTCTTGATAGCATACACTTTAGGAAATCAAAGTCAAAATAACATTTATTACACATACCACACAACATGTCATAGCATGTATAACAATCAAAAATATCTTTGATATACACTGTGATCCCGCAGAACCCGGTCGCGATGGACACCTTCCGTCCTCGTGCCTTTGGGGATCAAAACAATCACTTAAATTTGAAATTTTTTTTGTGAGGTTAAGTAAGAGAACTTTAATTATGTAAAGTATCTATTGACGTTTTATAAGTACCAATTGAAAATCCTTTTGAAAACACACACAACTCCAAGTCCAACTTATGCTCCTTTCTTCTTTTCTTAGCGTGGTTATTTGTGACCACTTAAGGGGAGCTTCAAGAATCATTCAACCCTAATGTGATCAGCATCAGTGTCGAACTATTCCTTCCACCCCAATTTGTGTTCGGCTTCCCTTGATCGCATGCAAATCAAGTTCCACTTCCCACTTCATTTTCAAGCATCAAATAATCACTCATTTCCAATTTTCTATCTTTTGATCATTCTAATCATGATCATAACATCTCCAAGGGAAGAACTTCATCTATCAGTTATTTCCATTCACTTTAATGTTGTTACCTAGGGAATCTTATTCTCACTAGGTTCTATGTCGGTATCATGCCCTTTCATGAATCACTATATAATATATATATACACATATATTTTATCAAAATACAACACACCGTTTCACATTTATACACTGTCGGGGTTTTGTTCCCCGGGAGTTTCTCTACTCCCCACACTTGTACTATCACACACAACTGTTAACAAATAAACACACTTATCACAATGGTATTCGCATATTCTGTGCGCAACTACCACAATTAAACCATGAATGAATGCGTATGTTTACGTACGTAACACACACACCAATCATCAAAACAAATTATTTTGTGCTATGCACAACATAAATCACGTACACTTGTACGGTAATACACACTAAGTGGTTTTGCGCTCTACCCCCCTTAAAAGGGATTACGCCCACGTAATCAATCACTTAAAATGTTCTGCCGTCGTGAAGTGTTTTAACTTCCACGTGGTCTATTACACAATGGATTCTGATTAGAGGATCTTAACCATATTGGCGGTTTAGTTCCTAAACCAAGAATTCTCATTGGAGTTTGTTTAAACTCTTAGTTGGTTTCGATTCTGGCCTGTTAGGCTTCTAGGCGTTAATAATTAGCCATTCACTCATGTTCACCATGTACATTCAACACTTGAATCACTGGCTCACTAGTTTTGCTGCGAAACTCTAATAACTATAGAGCTTAATTGCCCCATTTGTTATTCTTACTGTATTGTACATCCCCAATTGTCACCTTCATCTTGGTAACAATGGTTTCTCAACCGGCGCGTGGTATCTCTTACCGTTAGCGAATTCGGTGAGTTATAAACTTTCTATCCACTTCCATAACAATTTACTGTGTATACAGCTATGTATTTCACAATGATTGACTTGTTCCCTTCCGACTTACTGTCGGTTGAGATTGAGCTACTACCTAGTATGTAGTGCTCTCTCAGCTATTTACAACATTTGGGGTATATTCCATACCGATATTTGGCAGTTAGTGCTACTGTAGTCACTTACTGTTAATCATGTCTCCACATTTGGTTTTGTACAAGTACTCTTTTATTGGTGCGGTCTTGCATTTCCTATGCATCGGCCATTATAACATTATTCCTCCACAATTAGCATGTTTCCAATTCCTGGCTATCCCACTTGATCATTACTGCGCAAGTGCAATACCAAAACACTCAGTCATACAGAGTGCAGAGGCGTAAACTCTTGACAGCAAATCTCTCATGTGATTCGCATGGAATTCACACTGTGTTTCACTGAGATTCTGATCTCGTAATACTGGCTACTGGCTTACTGCCTAGTTTGTTTGGTATCACTTATCGGTTAACAATACTTATACAACGGTCGCTTGCTGCGCACCGTGCCCCTACTCATTGCATAACACTAACTTGCATGTCTATTTACTGTCACATTAACTTCCACACATATATTTACATCCTTTGTATTATGGTTCGTCATTCATTTGGATGACTACCGAATGCTCCTTGAGCGTTGCTCACTCGAGTCTCAAGCCTGCATTATTTAGCTCGGTGCTTCACTTTATACACACATACTACTAGACTAACTGCTCTCAAATAATAATAATATTGTCCATCCTTAACATATTTCTTGGACTTGATTCACGTAACTACCGCTCCAGCGGTTTCACAGCATCGAGAGGTATCCCCACTCTTAGTGCAGTGGTTCGTTCTCCACTCTATTCACTTATATAACATAAGCTTCTGCAATCAATCTAATTTACATAACACATTTTATCTGTGGCCTATAAGCCTTATTTGCCTTGAGCTGCGCTCATTGTAGGCTGTCCACACACATGTACTTCTCTGTACAACATTACATGGTTTGGATATTAAATTGAGCTCCATGACAAGGTCGTTGCATTCCGTTTCCTTTCATGGGATGCCCCTTAGGTTTGTCAGTCCGTCTCCTGACAACTTATGTCTAAACTGGGTGTTAGTTTCAACCCTTGTGCTTCTGTCATGCCATTTCGTGCAACAATTATTGATGCAAACACCCATTAAGGATTGCTCCTGGGTGTTAATAAGTTATGCCTTTACATCTGGTTCACACTTATTGGTATATTCCATTAGCCACGCCGTTTGCGTTCTTAACTGGCTTATTATCTCATTCTGTGAAGATCAACATTTCCTGGTAGTGCAGGTACTCATTCTGGGAGTTTCATCCCGTTCTTTGCACATTAATGTGTCCACATTAGGCATCTGCTTAGCCATGGACAGGCTAGGTCACCGTTCCAGCTAACATGTTTATCCCTGGGATCCTTAAGACATATGCTATGTCTTTACATAACAGTTAGTGCACTTCGTATTCCCTGACTCTTAAACATTTCCTTGAAACGATTCATTAATTCCTTTAATCTCGCTAACTTAACTGAGTTCCTTTACTTCAACCTCATGGTAATCCTTAGCTCCTGTTCGACTTATACTGCTGACCGTAGTATGGAGTCGACTACTTCCCGTGTTTCAGACTCTACTCGTATACATATGTGGGGTACCCTACTGATACATTACTACTTACCCAACTAACCCATAAGTAGGTCTATCGGGCCCACAAGCTCCTATCGGAGTGCGGTCATCCCACATTACAGTTGGTACACTCGTAGTGTCCGTCACACGCCTAGGTGAAATATTCTGTTGTCAACTCCCTTATATTGTCCCGTGACAATATTCATTCCGTGCTTCCTGAACTTAATCGAGGGAAAGTTCATCCACTGTTGTATTACCACGAACTCAATCCATTCCCTCGGGTTGTTACCCTTGGGTGTACCGGTTTCCCTTCTGGTTATTCAAAAGTAAACTGGGTATAACTTACTTACCGTGTGGCACCGAGGCCGGTGTAGGTCCTCTGGTTTGGTTCTTAAAAGAAGGTAGGAAGAAGTGTTGGTTTGAAAGAAAATTTGGTTTTGAAAAGAAAAGAGTTTGAATAAGTCTAAGTTTGAAAGAAAGTTTTTCATGGTTTCACAACGTCTTCTTACCTTAACCAAGTCTAGCTTCTTGCTGACTGGTGTACTTCTAATTACAAAGGTTAGGCTATCAAGCCCTTCCACGGTTATAATGATCCCACTTAACTTCGTGGTACTTTACCAAGTACTTTGTATTTGTTAAACTTCCCGAACAGCCCTGTTATAGCAGCACTTGCTATAGCAAGTGCGCCATGCTAACTGGTTATCGGTTCAACACATACCGGTTGTGGTATTGTTTTTACCCGCACTGTCATCAGTGGCCTTGTTGGCCCTCACTGATCTTACTGTCTTGATAATAACTCCTTTGGGTGACTTCTCACTGTCTTCACATGATAATCATTAACTAGGGTGTTTCCCATTCTCGGATACCCCCTTTTCTTACTTAGTATTGTATCCTCTTCGTAGCCCATTCCACGCATTTGTCGTGGTTACTGAGGCTTGTCTCTTGTTTGGGCACTACGTTATAGTTCCTTTGTCGGTTGGTATACCGTTGGTGTATCACTTAACAACTGTGGTCCCGTAGACACTCGTCTCGAGTTTCATTAATCCACTTCTTGCCTGTTGCACAATTAGTGCGTTGCAAGCTGGTTGTTCTCGACTGCTCGGCATGTCGACCCAGGTTGCCGGAAATTCTATTCTCTTATGCACAAAATTCTTCATTCTTCGCTATTAATGCGGTTAACATTGTTCAAATGGAAACCGTCTCCGGGATTCCCAGTTTTTGGGATCTACCGTATGACAGGTTCTCCGTACATTTAGAGGTATTTAATAACAGCCAGATCGGGTATTCCTGAGTAAGAGAGGACTTCCATCTCTTTGGCGTTGTTTCCCAAGTTATAAAACAGGGATTGAGGAGGGCGGGTTGGACACTGTAGGTTTCCAGTACACACTGGTTACTCCTAACTAACGTATCTCTCACGCTATCACTCAACCCTTAACCTAAAGTACTAAAATCCTAACTCGGTACTTCCTAAGCTCGGTAATTCAGTCATCAGAGCGATACTCCACTCTGATACCACTTCTTGTAACACCCCATCCAACAACATGCACATAACAACATTCTGCAGCGGAAAATATACTACTTCACATAACTTAACTCGTTGGTGTTACACGCCGTTAACCACCCACGTGGCTAACAAGGCTATTACATATACATTGTACCGGTCTGATGGACTAGATTCCCGAGCGACTGTACATTACTATACCTTCTCATTAATAACAACCAACATACATAAGCCTTCCAACTGTACCGAGTATTTACAAATTGATGCCGATAACAGTTTCGGTCTTACTACACCTACTGTGTATATACAACTTAAATGATTACCCATGTACAACGACTACCCCGTCCTACTCTCGAACGGCTTCCAGCTCTTGTGCCTGAAATAGGAAAAGAAGAGAAAGGGTGGCCCCCAAGGGGCTCAGCACCTTTGCTGGTATGGTAATCCCGCAGCCCACATGCTACCGGGCCACGCACAACTAATTGTCGTCTTAGCATGCGGTTGATTATATTTAAATCATGCATGCAACTGTAAACACACAACACATAACATCTCGCCTCAATGGGCTCAACAAACGGATAGTACATCCTTATTTGATAAGTCACTCATGGAATTCATTATCCCTAGAGTATTTCTCCTCTAATGGAGCTACTTCCTTAATAGACGACACTTACCCGTTATTCGGGTTATCCTTAAACGCCTCTTATCACAAACTGGGATTCATATCCATGATCCACATACTCCACAATTTACAACGTATAACATACATCACATAACAACACATAACAACACTTTTCACGTTTCAACGTGCACATAACAATATCGCAATAGAAATTGCATTACATCAACAACACATAACATAACGGGTGCGGTTCTCTTAGGAGCCGACCCAAACATAGTTAATTCACTAGTGAGCCTAGAGAATGATGTCACCCTCATGATAAACTCGTTATACAACACTCATTACCGTCATAATAGTCGGACGAGTAACTTAAGTTAAGATGGTTCGGGTTTTGTGGCCCGAACACACCACACAAACATATGTTCCCCCTAAACCGATCATAAGTCAGAATAGCTAAGCTTTGGAATAAGCTAATGGGAGATCATAATCCGTGAGGGAAACAACCATAACAGAGAGAAGGGTAAAGCTAACAAGGATACCCACTCCCAAACAACGCGCGACCGGCCAAACCGGATTCCTCACCACTGTTAGTACATACTTACTTTTAGATATTAGTTAGAACCCCACTATGGAGTCTATCACGTCTACACACCATACAGTATTACAACTGGGTTAAACACACAAGGGAGATCCCTACATTCACATACACATATCACACAATTAACACACGCATAGCCGTGGTTTGAACGTCCCATGGCTCGGGTCGTTTAATCCTAATACCGAACTCTCATGTGATCCTAGACTCAGTTAGCTAAGGTTTAACACTTTCGAGGTTAAATGGTATCGGAGTTGAATACGCCACATAAATGATTTACTGTAAACTCATTACATGCTTTATCTTACAACGTGGCAAACATACAGAAAAAAAACACATTGGCATAACAGCCGGTGTAATCCGGTAGGACACAGGTTGCAAGAAAACCATACCTGTCACCGAAGTCCACTTTATCATGTCAACTTATGTTCCTCGAGCAATTCTCGAACAACTGATAACATTACATGTACTTTTATTAATATCGGGGTAACACGGTTGTTTAAAGTCTAATGCTCATAACTTATCCCCGTTAACTTAGTTAAATAACTTCACATTTTAATTTGTTTTACTTTTACATTTAATACAACTTTTCCCCCACCAAATTGTCATTATAACTCACTTAACATGTCCTTAACAATCTTATAACATCATTACTTAATAATCCCCATCACCTTATAGCCTTAAACAATGTTTTGTTTTTTTTTTACATATTTTGGGCCGTCCGACCCACCGTCCGACCCACAACTAGGTCGGACCGTTCCAGAGACTTCTTCCGTCTTTTGAATTCTCCCGTCCGACCCATGTCCGACCCACCCATCTGGGTCGGACCATTCCAGAGACTTAGAGCACACACGTCCGACCCATGTCCGACCCAAGACCTCTGGGTCGGACCATTCCAGAAACATCAACGGGTGACTTAACAGAGGCTGTCCGACCCACCCTGGGTCGGACCACTGGGTCGGACAACATCAGAAGTTGTCCAAAACTTGTCAAACTTTCTCCAAACTTTTCCTCAAGCCTCCTAATGTGTTCTAACATCATTTGGCACATCAAACACACCTTTAGCCATGTACTAAACTCTTTAAAACACACACCAAAACCATCTTATCATTCACAAATTTCTTACAAAATTCTTAGCACTTGGAATGTTTTCTCCTTACGATTTCTAGGTGGTATTTCACCTATAATGACCACTATACCAAGGTGTTTCCTCTACACCTTAACATCATCTCTCAACTTCTTTTCTTACTAACTAAATCTCTCCTTTTCACATCTTACCTAAACATCATTTCCTCCTTGTACATCAACATTCCTAAACCTTAAACAAACTTCTCCAAGACTTTAATACATTCTCAAAAACACATATTGAATTCCTAGAACTTCCAAGATAATACCTAAATCCTTGTATCACTCTAAATCACCTTAATACATGCTTTCTTCCCTAGTAAAACACTTGTTCATCTTTAACACTTCCTAGTTCACCAAAACTCATTTAAAACACTTAGTACTTCTTATACATCTTCCAAATTTTGCCATAGCTTCTCTTATATATTCTCACATCCAAACACTTAGGTTTTTACCTTATTTCATTCAAGAACACCTAAATCCACCAAAAACTTTCTCACACACAAACTTCACCAAATTTACACTACATCACAATATAGTGCATAATCTTAAATTGCTTGGCACTTAGGCCCTTAAATAACATGGCTCTTAGGCCCTTAAATTGCATAAACCTTAAACACTGAATTTCCCACATAAATAATGCCTTTGACCTGCAATTACATACAACAACACATATGCCCTTTAATAGTTTCCTTGAGAGCATTTTACTAGGTCATTCACCATTGGCTCCTTAGGTATTTTATTAAGCAAATCAAGCTCATTTCCCTAAGGCATTTAAACTACATTGAGATAGTTTGTTTACCTCTTTTTCCTCACAAACTTCTTTCTTGTTTCCTTGACTAGATTGGCAAGGTTTTCAGTTGCTTGTCAACTTCTAAACATTATACAAATAATATAATGAGTATACAAGCTTTAAGCTTCATCTCATTGTAAACCCTAGTTACATATATTGTCTTAACACATTAAGGTAGTTGTTTTACCTTGGAATTGGAAGAGAGCTTGAATAAGTATCAAGAGAGGACTCCTCCTAGCCCTTGGAAGATTTAAATGAAGCTAAAACAAGCAAGGTAAAGACACCATGGTGAGGTGAATTTTCGGACATCATACAAACATGGAGGAAACATTATTTTTCTTTGAGATTCCTTACCTAGAAGCAAAGGAGAACAACAATATGTGAAAAGATGAGCTCAAGCTCCATCAATGGTGAATCTCCTTGGCACCGAAATGAGGCTTTTGAAGATTTGAAAAGATAGAAGTGTAGAGCTTGCTCCAACTAAGACAAATATGGTCTTGGAATTTGATTTGGTGCATGGAGCTAGAAGTTACAAGCTATGGAAGTTGAAGATGGTGTGGTTTTCTGTAGCAAAACCGATGGAGCTTGGGAGAAGATGAAGAGAGTGAGGTGAGAGGGTACACTTTATTAAGATATTTATGTTTAAAAGCAAATAGTTCTTTTGCTTTATTACTTTCCTTAGTTATTTGATTGGCCAAGTGTGGTGAGTCACACATGGAAAAACCGGCCCCTTAATGTTTTAGGCCAAATCATGGTCTTTGTTGACCAATTAACTTACTTATATTGACTTATGTCATAAACTAGCATTTTTTGTTACTATTCACAAAAACAAGGCACATAGTTGTGAAATTTTTGATTTACCATTGATTTAGACCTCCAAATGTGCTACTAAGTAGTACACATGTTAATTAAAGAGTAATGATGGTCATTTAGCCATTCAAAACTCATTTACAAGACAATTTTTCAAAAATGTGCTTTAAGACTCCTTAAAGCACATTTTGTGTTTTAACTTGTTTTCAAGCTTGGTTTTCTTTGGTAATTGGTTTAATATGTTCATTCACATATTTATAAGGTATAGGTATGACCTTTAGGTCTTATACAAATTTATCCCAAGCTTAGAGCTCATTTTTGCTCTTATTGACTTTAAGGTATATTCTTGTGTTTTGTTTGGTTTAACTGTCTACCAAAGTTTCCTAAGGACTTAATTAGCCTTATTAAATCATAATTGAATATTATTAAGTCTTGGTAGGCTCTTTGGGTCCTAACCAAGTTCACTCCTAGCTTAGAGCATGTTTTTGCTCAAACTGTATCTTAGTGCTTTATTGCATTTTACTATGGTTTAAATTGTTCACTGATGTTTCTAAGGCACTTTTTAGCCTTTACATACCATATTTTAATATTTAAACCACATATCAAGGTTTAAGGTATTTCATTAGCAAAGAAAACTAAGCTTGAAAACAAGTTAAAACACAAAATGTGC
Source organism: Limonium bicolor (assembly GCA_023374045.1). Classification (NCBI taxonomy): domain Eukaryota; kingdom Viridiplantae; phylum Streptophyta; class Magnoliopsida; order Caryophyllales; family Plumbaginaceae; genus Limonium; species Limonium bicolor. The sequence goes on along the minus strand of CM041779.1, from coordinate 262,857,863 downwards.
TTTAAGGAGCCTTAAAGCACATTTTCGAAAAATTGTCTTGTAAATGAGTTTTGAATGGCTAAATGTCCATCATTACTCTTTAATTAACATGTGTACTATATAGTATCACATTTGGAAGTCTATATCAATGGGGAATAAAAAATTTCACTTCTATGTGCCTTGTTTTTATGAATAGTAACTTTAATAAGCTAGTCTGTAACATATGTTATTATAAGTAATTAAATTGATCAATAAAGACTAGAATACCCCTAAGAGCATAAAGGGGGCCGGTTTTTAAGTGTGGTGACTCACCACTCTTGTTAACTTGTTAAGTAAATAAAGAAGACTACTTTAGTTACTATTTACTTTACTAAGTACAAATATCTTCTAAAAGCAAAACTTATCTCATTCTCTCATTTCCCTTCTTCATTTCCCACGGTACCAAGTCTTCTTCAACCTCTCTTCTTTCTTCCATTCACGATTTGCAATAGTACTACACAAACTCCATCTTTGACCTCTTGTAGTTCCTAGCTCACTTAACCAAATCAAAAACAAACACCACCATTCTCTTCCTCTCATCAAGCTCTTCATTCCTACCCTCTCAAAACTTCAAGACCACCATTTCGGTGCCATGGAGTTCCACCATTGAAGGAGCTTGAGCTTATATTTCTACATATTATTGATCTCCTTTGCTTCTAGGTAAGGAATCTCAAAGAAAAATGATGTTTCATCCATGTTTTTATCTTGACCGAAAATCACCATTGATGGTGCTCATTATATTACTTTGTTCTAGTTTCATTCCAACCTTTCAAGGACTAGGTGGAGTCCTCTCTTGATAGATATTCAAACTTTCTTCAAATACCAAGATAAAACAACTATCTTAATGCTTTTGAAACAATGTAAAACCTAGGGTTTACAATGAAATGAAGCATAAAGCTTGTATACTCATTTCATTATTTGTATAATGTTTAGAAGTTGACAAGCAACTAAAAGCCTTGCCAATTTATTCAAGGAAACAAGAAAGAAGTTTGTGAGGAAAAGAGGTAAATGTGCTAACCTAATGTGGTTTAAAGTCTTAGGAGAAATGAGCTTGTATTGCTTATGAAAATGATCTAAGGAGCCAATGGTGAATGACTTAGAAGAATGCTCTCAAGGGCTTAGTAACAGGCATATGTATTGTTGAGTGTATTTGCAGGTCAAAGGCAAATATATTGTGGAAATTCAGTGTTTAAGAGTTATGCACTTTAAGGGCCTAAGAGCCATGCATTTTAAGGGCCTAAGTGCCATGCAATTTAAATTATGCACTATATTGTGATGTAGTGTAAATTTGGTGAAACTTCGTGTGTGAGAGTGTTCTTGGTGAATTTAGGTGTTCTTGTGTGCTTAATGGAGAAAACAAAGTGTTTTGGCTTAGTAATGTTCTAGGAGAATCCATGTCAAAATTTAGGAAATGTGCATGAAGTTCTAAGTGTTTACATAAGGTTTGGTGGACTAGAAGTGTTAGAAATGCCTGAGTATTTTACAAGTGGAGAAATAATGTCTTAAGGTGTTCTAGGTAAACAAAAGGGCTTAGACATCTAGGGTTTAGGTGGGTAAGAAATGATGCTTGGAAGATGATGTTAAAATGAGGAGAAAGCATTTTGGGATAGTAGTTATCATAGGTGAGAAACACCATTTAGAAACCTAGTATAAATGTTACAAGTGTTGGTGAATTTTAAGAAAAATTGAGTAACAAGTTGGATAAGGAACTAGGTGTGTTTAAGATGATATTTTGGTATTAGAATATACCTAAGATCATTGGCAAGTTTATACATTTAATGGGTGAGAAGAACCATTGCAACAAGACTTAGAAAAATGTTCAAAATGTAAATCTGTAGCAGTGGTCCGGGACTTAGGTTTTGGATGATGTCCCGGACCATATATTAAAAGGGGCCGAGGATTCTTGCAAGCCTTGGTCCAGTACTTAGGTTAAGTAAGAAGTACCGGACCACCCCCTTAAATACCCCCGAGAGTTTTTGCCTAGAATGGTCCGGGACTTAGGACTTGTATGAAGTCCCGGACCACCCCATTAAAACAGGCCGAGGATTTTGTTAAGTGTAGGTCCGGGACCTTAGTTAGGGACCAAGTCCTGGACCACTATAAAAACTTAGTTTTAGGTTATTAAATGATGCCTAATGATAGGGATAAGTTAGTAATGATATTATAAGGTTACATAGGACACGTTAGGAGTGTTATAATGACATTTTAAAAGATGAGAATTTAAAACAAAATGTGGAAATGAGATAACTAGAAATGTGGAGTAATAATGTTAACAATGGACTAGTGCGTTAATTAACCGACGTTACTAAATGTGTATAGGATTCTCTCAAGGTGGAAACCAGTCGAAGCAAGGACCAAGGTATGGTTTTCTTACAGTCTGTTGCCTACCGGTTTACACCGGCTTGTGTGCTGCTTGTTTTTCTGTGTGTTAATGACTTTGTAAGATTAAACCATGTAAAGAGTTTACAGTTGTTAAATATTATTATGTTGTTAAGTATGACTCTCTCTTCCCTTGTGTGTGTCTAACAAGACTTGACCTATTATTGTGATTTGTGTATTGAGTTCAATAATGAACTACTAACAAGTGCTAACGGGGGAAGTGAGGAGTCCGGTCTGTTCCGGCCACGCGTGTGAGTATGGGAGTCGATGTCATAACCGGTTCGATTCTCTTTGTATGTTATGGTTGTTTTCCAATTTGGTTTTCAACCTTCCCTTTAGCTTAACCAAGGCTATTTTACTGACTCACGTCGGGCCACAGGGGCATACTATGTGTAGTTTCGGTGTGCTTGGATCACTATATCCGAGGCACCTTGTGTTAAGTTATCCGTTCAATCTAACAGGACGGTAACGAGTTATGTAACGATCTTAGCATGAGCGTGGCAACATTCTCTAGGCTCTCCATGGGAACTAATTGTGTTGGTTCTCTTCCTTTAAGGAATTGTTCTTGTGTGATGTGTGTGATGTTGTGTACAATACCCATGTTATGATATATGTATAAGTTGTGTGTTTTAAAATGAATGCCATGTCACCATGACAATTAGTTGCGCGTATCCCGGTAGCCGATGGGCTGCGCGTTAACCATACCAGCCAAGGGTTGCTGACCCCCTCGGGGCTCCATATTTCTTTTGCAGGATGAGGATCGAAGAAGTGGAATGGCTTTAGATTCTAGGATGCAGGTTTACTTTTGATTACATTTGGATGTTGGGCCCGGGATGCGCCTGTGCTCCCGTGGCGTTGTATATTTTGGTTGTGAATGGATTACAGCGATGGTTTACAGTGAAGGATGTAAGTAAATACTCGGTATTGTGTTTAGTATTGGTTATTAGTTCTATGCTCGGGAGTCTGATCATCAGACCGATACACTTGTATTTATTCAGCCTTGTTAACCACGTGGGTGGTTGACGGCGTTGTAGCACCAATCGTTTACTTACTGTTTAGTGTTTAAATTTCCGTTGCGATTTCAAGTAATGTTTGTGCGTAGTAGGGGTGTTACAAAAAGTGGTCAGAGCGAAGTATCGCTCTGATGACTAGAATACCGAGCTTAGGGATATACCGAGTTAGGAAATCTAGCAATAGTTATCAAGTGAGCAGTTATCGATAGGTTAACCACTAACTAAGTGTGGAAATACCTATAATCGGGAAAAGCGTTACAACTGTTGGAACCGATAAGTGGGCAAGCATATTGCTAATGTGTTCATGTGAATTCAGATGTCAGGTCGACCGAGAGGTAGAGGCCGCGGACACGGTACTGGAGATACGGGTGACCAGGGCAGAATACTACGGCTCAGGTTATGGCTGAGGCAGTAGCAGCCGTCGTAGCCCAGATGGTACCCTAGTGGTAGCTGTGATGCAGCAGGGGCAACAGCCCGGATTCAACCACCACCGCCACCACCACGAGACCAACTGGGTCAAGGCGTTGGCGATCTGAGGCCACCATCGTTCAGTGGGAGACCGACCCTCGTAAGCTGGAGGCTACATCTCCGAGATGGAACCGCCTTCGAGACCTTGGCGGTGCCTGAGGAGCCAAGGTTCAACTTGCCGCTTACTACTTGAAGGGTTTCGGCACAGAGCTGGTGGAGCTAGTACGGAAGGGCAGAGTTGCTGATCCGAATTTTCAGTGGAGGGATACACGGCTCTGTTGCGAGCCAAGTACTACCCTACACGTGCAAGAGGCCAAGCGCCTGGAGTTAGACAATCTGAGGCAAGGGGATAAGATGACGGTATGAGTACTACTCAGCCTTCTCGGACTTACCCCCTGCTCCGGATCTGGGTTACTCAGACCGGATCCTTATGAACCGTTTCTACAACGACTGAGCTAAACCGCCTACGCTATGGCATGGGGCCAACCGGATATACTACTTTGCAGGTAATGGGACTACAGTGTGATGTGAAAAAGTATGTGCAATGTGTTAATGTGATGTGAATTTGTTTGGCGGGGCATAACTGACCCCATAAATATAGGAGTGCTACCATGTCGCTGCAATTGTGGAGATCACCGTCCGTCTGAGGGACGAGGAGAGTGCGCTCAAGCGCAAGGCCATGAACGAGGGCCAAGGCACGCAAGGGCAAGGGGGGGAAAGAGAGTAAGCCATACCCCCAGTCCCAGAAAGGACAGCAACAGGGTGGCAAGGGCCAGGCCCAGACCACCACTGTTGAGAGCCTCTGCAGCTCACCTATGCGTATGCGGCCAAGCCCCTACGCTCTTACCCACCCAATGGGTAATTAACAAATTTCAATACCGAAATCTAGTGTGTGTTATTAACTTGTGAAGTATGTACTGAGTGTGTGATGTGTTAGCAGCTAGCACGGGCTCTGGACCGGAGCGCCACTATTACTGCAAGTGGTGTAACGGAGACCACCCCGGCAAGGACTGCAAGGGTAATGATGTGCAGTGCCGATACTGCAAGAAGATGGGGCACCGCGACTATGAGTGGTGGCAGAACCCAACAATAGAAACTATAGGCCCAAGGGGCAATGGAAGGGTAAGGCCACTGCGACCACCGATGGCCCGAAGACGGCGAATCAGCCACCCCAGATCAAGGTACAGCATTCCCAAGGGAAGGGGTCGGTCCGGCAAGGCCGCCCTGAATGTGGTGGACCGGTCTGAGGCGCCAGGGCCCTCTTCTAGACCAGGTACCGCCTAAACTATTGAGTGAAATAAGTGATTGCATACCGCATCCTCATGCATGTGTGTTAGTGAGTTTAATAAACAACCATGTGAGTAAACATTAAGTATAGTGTGAAAGACACCTAATTAGATAACTCTAAACTTAAAGGAACCTTCAATATATGTTATCCAATCCCACCCACACCAAACCCCGAAGAAACTACCATCGGCGTCACCGACTTTCCAATGGAGCAATGTCAGGTCATCCAACCAGGTAAGGTACTTTTAATGGATACCTGACACCGGAAGCACAAATCCACATCATCAGACGATGCAATGAACTTGGAGCAACACCTGGAGGTTTCTACACACTCGAATACCCGAGCGGATCAAGAATGAAACTGAAGATGATGTGCATGGGTAAGGACTGGAACCCTTACACCAAGACATATCAAGAAGTGCGAGCTGAAGATGGAGCAATTGTACCAAGTATACCTGAGGAATTCCTTGCGATCGTCAACCACGCCGTGGGAATTGCTCAGCAAGTTGAAACGGATTCAATTCCAAATGTGAAAGCAGATCTGTGTATTGTGAACTTCTACCAGAAAGGTGGACGGTTAGGGTTTCGCCAAGATAAGGACGAGTCACCCGAGTCTCTAAGTAAGGGAGTGCCCGTGGTGTCTTGGTCCATTGGTGATACCGCAGTGTTTGTGTATGACGAGCAGAAGCGTGCTGATCTCGCAAAGAAGCTAGTGTTGAAATCAAGAGATGTGTTAATCATGGGTGGGCAGTCAAGGATGCTATATCATGGAATCAAGAAAATCAAACTGAATACGAGCACCAGCAAAGTTCATGGACTTAATGAACCGCTTGTTCCAAGATCAGTTGGACAAGTCAGTGGTAGTCTTCATCGATGATATACTTGTGTACTCGAATCGAGAGTGAGCATGAAAGCCACCTGAGGAATGTGTTACAACATTGAGAAAGAACCCAGTTGTATGCTAAATTTTCGAAATGTGAGTTTTGGTTGAACCAAGTATCCTTTCTTGGTCATGTGATTTCTGAGGCCGGGATCGCTGTTTATCCGGCAAAGATTGATGCAGTGCACACCTGGCCTAGGCCGAAGACAGTTACCGACATCAGGAGCTTCCTCGGTCTGGCAGGTTATTATAGGATATTTGTGAAGGACTTCTCCAGTGTCTCAAAGCCGATGACTTCCTTAATGAAGAAGGATGCATCATTCGAGTGGACAGTCGACTGTGAAAGTTCTTTCCAGAGTCTCAAGGACGCTCTGACATCTGCACCAGTCCTGACTATACCAGACAGTCCAGATGGTTTTGAGGTCTATTGCGACACATCAAGCAGAGGTATGGGTTGTGTGTTGATGCAACACGGGAAGGTCGTAGCTTACGCCTCCCGAGAGCTGAAGAAGCATGAAGAGAACTACCCTACCCATGACTTAGAATTGGGTGCCATTGTCTTCGCATTGAAGATATGGCGACATCACTTGTATGGGGTAAGTGTGACGATTTATTCTGACCACAAGAGTTTTAAAGTACTTGTTCACTCAGAAGGAGTTGACATGAGACAAAGAAGGTGGGTTGAATTTCTAAACGACTACGACATTAATCTGCAATATAAGGAGGGTACGGCAATTGGTATCTGACGCACTGAGTCCCGAGCACACTCTCTCCATTCGCTAGTCTCTCTTCTAAGCTTGGTTGAAGAGGTGGCAGATGCTCAGATGACGGATCAGTACATGATGAGATTAGACAGAAGCTTATTGATGGCACAATTCGAGGGTCAGAAGTACGACTTCAGACTCCACGATGATGACCTGATTAGGCTTAATGGCCGATTGTGTATACCAAGGAGTAGCGCTGAGTTGAAGGAGCGCATATTGAGTGAATCCCATTGTTCTACTACTTCGATTCACCCCGGAGCTTCAAAGATGTATAAGGGTATGAAAAGATATTTTTGGTGGACTGGAATGAAAAAGGATGTGAATGACTATGTGTTGAGGTGTCTCACTTGTCAGAAGGTCAAGTTTGAGCACCGACGGCCTGGTGGTATGGTACAGCCAATGCCAGTGCCTGAGTGGAAGTTCCATGATATTTCTATGGACTTCGTAGTAGGGCTTCCGCCTACAAGGGAAGGTCTGAATATGATTTGGGTTATTGTTGACCGACTGACCAAGGTGGCTTGATTCATACCGATGAAGGACACCTGGAAAGTGGCAAAACTAGCAGAGCTCTTTGATAGAGAGATCGTTCGGCACAATGGGGTACCGAAAACGATTGTATCTGACAGAGATACCAGATTCTTATCGAGGTATTGGAAATCCACACGAGAAGCACTGGGTACCGAACTTAAACTGAGTACAGTGTTTCACCCACAGACAGATGGTCAGAGTGAGTGCACCATCCAGACACTTGAGGATATGTTACGTGCATGTGCACTTAACTTTCAGACCAGCTGGATTGACAGGTTACATCTGATCGAGTTTAGTTACAACAACAGTTACCATGCTTCGATCAAGATGTCTCCCTTCCAGGCCTTGTACGGTAGACCATGCCCACGCCATTATGCTGGGATGGTCGAGTGAGACGGTCATTATAGGACCAGGTATCTAGAACAAGTTCAGGCAGAAGTTCGCCAGATCCGGCTAACATGAAGGCAGCGCAGGATAGACAGAAGTCGTACGCAGATGTGCGCAGACTGACCTAGAGTTCGCCGTGGGCGATCAGGTATTTTTGAGAGTATCCCCCATGAAGGGAGTATTTCGTTTTGGCCAGAAAGGCAAGTGAGCCCAAATATGTGGGGCCTTATGTGGTGACGGAGCGGATCGGCCTGGTAGCTTACAGACTTGATCTACCCGCCGAGTTGGGAAAGGTACATGATGTATTTCATGTGTCCCAGTTGAAGAAGTATATGTCTCATCCGTCTCATGTACTTCAGCCTGAAAGGCTAACTTTAGAGCCGACCATGCGATCAGTGGAGACTCCAGTACGGATTCTGGATACTAAGACTCGAATACTCGCCATAATCTGTGAGACTGGTGAAAGTTCTTTGGTCTAACCAGGACATTGAGGAGGCACTTGGGAGCTGGAAGATAAAATGAAGGCGAAGTACCCGTCATTGTTTACTTCTTAGCGTTTGTATGTATAGGGTATGGGGCGTACCCCTATTTAAGGGGGGTAGAGCCGTTTCGGTTATGTGTGTACGACATGTATTTGGATACATTGTCTGTGTTGTGTTGTTATGTTGTTACCCTGTAATGTTACAGACCGCTGAGTCCTGAATGGAAGTGTGGTCGGATGATGTTGTGATGTTTTGTTTTTTGGACCTTGTGTCCAATGTTATGTAAAGATGTTGTTAATGTTGTTATGGAAGTATTGTTGATATGTGTTCCCGTGTTCTAACATTTAGGATATGTGGAAGTATGAACTTTGGGACCGCTGAGTCTGAATGATGTTGTGACGTTTTGTTGTTTGGACCTTGTGTCCGATGTTATGTAAAGATGTTGTTAATGTTGTTATGGAAGTATTGTTGATATGTGTTCCCGTGTTCTAACATTTAGGATATGTGGAAGTATGAACTTTGGGGACAAAGTTCTTTTAAGGGGGGTAGATTGAAATACCCCAAACCTAGTTATGTTGTTTAAACGCTTAAATAAGGTGTGGTAAGGCTAAAAAGAGTCTTAGAAATATTAGTAAGCAATTTAAATCATAGGAAACACAAAATGTGCTTTAAGGTCAATAAAGGCCAAAATATGCTCTAAGCTTTGGATAAGCTTGGTTAAGACCTAATGAACTTACCAAGACCTTATTTATATACTAATGAACATATTAAACCAATTAGCAAAGAAACCAAGCTTGAAAACAAGTTAAAACACAAAATGTGCTTTAAGGAGTCTTAAAGCACATTTTCGAACAATTGTCTTGTAAATGAGTTTTGAATGGCTAAATGTCCATCATCACTCTTTAATTAACATGTGTACTATATAGTATCACATTTGGAAGTCTATATCAATGGGGAATCAAAAATTTCACTTCTATGTGCCTTGTTTTTATGAATAGTAACTTTAATAAGCTAGTTTGTAACATATGTTATTATAAGTAATTAAATTGATCAATAAAGACTAGAATACCCCTAAGAGCATAAATGGGGCCGGTTTTTAAGTGTGGTGACTCACCACTCTTGTTAACTTGTTAAGTAAATAAAGAAGACTACTTTAGTTACTATTTACTTTACTAAGTACAAATATCTTCTAAAAGCAAAACTTATCTCATTCTCTCATTTCCCTTCTTCATTTCCCACGGTACCAAGTCTTCTTCAACCTCTCTTCTTTCTTCCATTCACGATTTGCAATAGTACTACACAAACTCCATCTTTGACCTCTTGTAGTTCCTAGCTCACTTAACCAAATCAAAAACACACACCACCATTCTCTTCCTCTCATCAAGCTCTTCATTCCTACCCTCTCAAAACTTCAAGACCACCATTTCGGTGCCATGGAGTTCCACCATTGAAGGAGCTTGAGCTTATATTTCTACATATTATTGATCTCCGTTGCTTCTAGGTAAGGAATCTCAAAGAAAAATGATGTTTCTTCCATGTTTTTATCTTGACCGAAAATCACCATTGATGGTGCTCATTATATTGCATTGTTCTAGTTTCATTCCAACCTTTCAAGGACTAGGTGGAGTCCTCTCTTGATAGATATTCAAACTTTCTTCAAATACCAAGGTAAAACAACTATCTTAATGCTTTTGAAACAATGTAAAACCTAGGGTTTACAATGAGATGAAGCATAAAGCTTGTATACTCATTTCATTATTTGTATAATTTTTAGAAGTTGACAAGCAACTAAAAGCCTTGCCAATTTAGTAAAGGAAACAAGAAAGAAGTTTGTGAGGAAAAGAGGTAAATGTGCTAACCTAATGTGGTTTAAAGTCTTAGGAGAAATGAGCTTGTATTGCTTATGAAAATGATCTAAGGAGCCAATGGTGAATGACTTAGAAGAATGCTCTCAAGGGCTTAGTAACAGGCATATGTATTGTTGAGTGTATATGCAGGTCAAAGGCAAATATATTGTGGAAATTCAGTGTTTAAGAGTTATGCACTTTAAGGGCCTAAGAGCCATGCATTTTAAGGGCCTAAGTGCCATGCAATTTAAATTATGCACTATATTGTGATGTAGTGTAAATTTGGTGAAACTTCGTGTGTGAGAGTGTTCTTGGTGAATTTAGGTGTTCTTGTGTGCTTAATGGAGAAAACAAAGTGTTTTGGCTTAGTAATGTTCTAGGAGAATCCATGTCAAAATTTAGGAAATGTGCAAGAAGTTCTAAGTGTTTACATAAGGTTTGGTGGACTAGAAGTGTTAGAAATGCCTGAGTATTTTACAAGAGGAGAAATAATGTCTTAAGGTGTTCTAGGTAAACAAAAGGACTTAGACATCAACTAGGGTTTAGGTGGGTAAGAAATGATGCTTGGAAGATGATGTTAAAATGAGGAGAAAGCATTTTGGGATAATAGTTATCATAGGTGAGAAACACCATTTAGAAACCTAGTATAAATGTTACAAGTGTTGGTGAATTTTAAGAAAAATTGAGTAACAAGTTGGATAAGGAACTAGGTGTGTTTAAGATGATATTTTGGTATTAGAATATACCTAAGATCATTGGCAAGTTTATACATTTAATAGGTGAGAAGAACCATTGCAACAAGACTTAGAAAAATGTTCAAAATGTAAATCTGTAGCAGTGGTCCGGGACTTAGGTTTTGGATGATGTCCCGGACCATATATTAAAAGGGGCCAAGGATTCTTGCAAGTCTTGGTCCGGTACTTAGGTTAAGTAAGAAGTACCGGACCACCCCCTTAAATACCCCCGAGAGTTTTTGCCTAGAATGGTCCGGGACTTAGGACTTGTATGAAGTCCCGGACCACCCCATTAAAACAGGCCGAGGATTTTGTTAAGTGTAGGTCCGGGACCTTAGTTGGGGACCAAGTCCCGGACCACTATAAAAACTTAGTTTTAGGTTATTAAATGATGCCTAATGATAGGTATAAGTTAGTAATGATATTATAAGGTTATATAGGACACGTTAGGAGTGTTATAATGACATTTTAAAAGATGAGAAGTTAAAACAAAATGTGGAAATGAGATAACTAGAAATGTGGAGTAGTAATGTTAACAATGGACTAGTGCGTTAATTAACCGACGTTACTAAATGTGTATAGGATTCTCTCAAGGTGGAAACCAGTCGAAGCAAGGACCAAGGTATGGTTTTCTTGCAGTCTGTTGCCTACCGGTTTACACCGGCTTGTGTGCTGCTTGTTTTTCTGTGTGTTAATGACTTTGTAAGATTAAACCATGTAAAGAGTTTACAGTTGTTAAATATTATTATGTTGTTAAGTATGACTCTCTCATCCCTTGTGTGTGTCTAACAAGACTTGACCTATTATTGTGATTTGTGTATTGAGTTCAATAATGAACTGCTAACAAGTGCTAACGGGGGAAGTGAGGAGTCCGGTCTGTTCCGGCCACGCGTGTGAGTATGGGAGTCGATGTCATAACCGGTTCGATTCTCTTTGTATGTTATGGTTGTTTTCCAATTTGGTTTCCAACCTTCCCTTTAGCTTAACCAAGGCTATTTTACTGACTCACGTCGGGCCACAGGGGCATACTATGTGTAGTTTCGGTGTGCTTGGATCACTATATCCGAGGCACCTTGTGTTAAGTTATCCATTCAATCTAACAGGACGGTAACGAGTTATGTAACGAGCTTAGCATGAGCGTGGCAACATTCTCTAGGCTCTTCATGGGAACTAATTGTGTTGGTTCTCTTCCTTTAAGGAATTGTTCTTGTGTGATGTGTGTGATGTTGTGTACAATACCCATGTTATGATATATGTATAAGTTGTGTGTTTTAAAATGAATGCCATGTCACCATGACAATTAGTTGCGCTTATCCCGGTAGCCGATGGGCTGCGCCTTAACCATACCAGCCAAGGGTTGCTGACCCCCTCGGGGGCTCCATATTTCTTTTACTGTAGGATGAGGATCGAAGAAGCGGAATGGCTTTAGATTCTAGGATGCAGGTTTACTTTTGATTACTTTTGGATGTTGGGCCCGGGATGCGCCTGTGCTCCCGTGGCGTTGTATATTTTGGTTGTGAACGGATTACAGCGATGGTTTACAGTGAAGGATGTAAGTAAATACTCGGTATTGTGTTTATGTATATGTGGTTATTAGTTCTATGCTCGGGAGTCTGATCATCAGACCGATACACTTGTATTTATTCAGCCTTGTTAACCACGTGGGTGGTTGACGGCGTTGTAGCACCAATCGTTTAGTTACTGTTTAGTGTTTAAATTTCCGCTGCGATTTCAAGTAATGTTATGTGCGTAGTAGGGGTGTTACAAATATTTTTACCGAAAATAGCATATATATAATATACTTGTACCACTTTGTTTATATAATTCCCATTAATTACAATATAGCCACATAACTTATGCCATGTTATAAATACCTTATTTTATAACACCAAAACTTTATAATAAGATATAACCTATGGTTTTAATATCTCTTTATTCATTATTGCCGAAAAGGCATGTATTTTCCATTTCATTTCCTTTCAAATCCTATATTTTCCAAATATTACAATTTCACCACAATTTTTTATAACATACTTAACTTACCATATACTATAACATTTAAATCATATAATATGTATATACTATGGTTTTTAATTTCTGAAAATACCAAACAGTCCCTTAGGTTCTGTTTGTTTTTGTTTTTACCCTTCAACTTTTCATATTTATTCTTTTACCACAAATCTCATAATATTTTTACATAACATGTGTTATATCATTCAAAAATTACAATAATTATAACATATAGTTTTTATATGTTATTTCTTATATATTACCGAACAGCCCATAGCTGTTTGGTATATTTATTTTCCAGCCACAATATTTTCCTTATTTACATAAAAACCACATACATTATAACAAGTTATACACATAGGTTATATTATATGGTTTTAATATTTATCGTTGATATAACCTATAGTTTCTTGTTACTTATTTCCACACAGCCCCTTAGGTTTCCGAAATCCTTCTTCCGCACACAAATTTTTTTCCCCTATTTACATTCTGACCCCATTTATATTATATACTTCCATATGTCACAAAACTATATATTATACACTCTTATTAATATACCCACTTATATAACTCCAAAAATTCCCAAATTTTATACTTAGGATATAGATCATCATATTAACAAATCTACACCACTACTTTTCGGTATTTACATTCTATACCCCATAAGTATCATAAATTCAACATTTCACTTATAATGTTAATGTAAGTTCATAAATTAATTATTTATGACATTGAATTTGGTCAAACCTTCTAATATGGTCTATATTGACCTATTTATTTTCAGTTTGACCGGAAGTTTGTATATTTACAGTTTGACCCCTATATTTTTCATAAATTACATTTTTGTCTCAAAACTTTATTAAATTTTATATAATTCGTAAAACAAGGTTTTAATGCATAGTTTTCGGTTATTACTTATAGTTAGCCCCTAAAATTTATTTAAATTGCAACTAAACTCCATACACTTACGGTAAAAATCATTTTGTTCTAAATTCATTTTAAATCCATTTTTAATTTAATATAGCAATTAAATTAAATTGAAATACCCCAAACCTTGATATATTGTTTAAATACTAAACTATGATATTTAAAGGTTAAAAAGTGTGTTAGAAACATCAGTGTACAATTTAAACCATAGTAAAAACAATAAAGTACTATAAACACAGTTGAGCAAAAACATGCTCTAAGCTTGGAGTGAACTTGGTTAGGACCCAATGAGCCTACCAAGACTTATTAATATTCAATTATGATTTAATAAGGATAATTAAGTCCTTAGGAGACCTTGGTAGACAACTAAACCAAACAAAACACAAATAAATACCTTAAGGTCAATATGGGCTAAAATGTGCTCTAAGCTTGGGATAGTCTTGGTTAAGACCTAATGAGCTTACCAAGACCTTATTTATATACTAATGAACATATTAAACTAATTACTAAAGAAAACCAAGCTTGAAAACAAGTTTAAACACAAAAATGTGCTTTAAGGAGTCTTAAAGCACATTTTTGAAAAATTGTCTTGTAAATGGGTTTTGAGTGGCTAAATGTCCATCATTACTCTTTAATTAATATGTGTACTACTTAGTATCACATTATGAAGTCTAAATCAATGGGAAATAAAAAATTACACAAATATGTGCCTTAGTTTGTGAATAGTAACTAAATTGTACTAGTTTATAACATAAGTCAATATAAGTGACTTAGTTGGTCAACAAAGACCACCAAAGAGCCTAAACTACTAATAGGGCCGGTTTTTCATGTGTGAATCACCACACTTGACCAATCAAATAAACAAGGGAAGTAATAAAGCATAGTTACTATTTGTTTTTAGCTAAAATATCTCCAAAAGCAAGCTTTTCTTCTCATTCTCTTTGCTTCCCCACCCTCTCCAACCTCCCTTCTCCCTTCTCATTCTCGGTTTTCTACAGCCCACACAACTACTCCATCTTTGAATCCTTGTAATTCCTAGCTCCATATACCAAATCAAATTCTAAGACCATATTTGTCTTAGTTAGGCCAAGCTCTACACTTCTCTCTTTACAAATCTTCAAAAGCCTCATTTCGGTTCCATGGAGATTCACCATTGAAGGAGCTTGAGCTCATATTTTCATGCCTTGTCATTCTCCTTTGCTTCAAGGTAAGGAAAACCAAAGAAAAATAACATTTCTCCTTGTTTTTGTATATGTCCGAAAATTCACCATTAATGGTGTCTTCTCTTGTTCCTCCATAGCTCCATTTCAATCTTCCAAGGGCTTGGTGGAGTCCTCTCTTGATGCTTATTCAAGCTCTCTTTTGTTTCCAAGGTAAAACAACTATTCTAATGTGTTAAGACAATATATATAACCTAGGGTTTGTAAGTGAGTTTAAACATGAAGCTTGAATGCTCATTGGTTTTACTTGTGTATTGATTAGAACATTGACAAGTAGCCAAGTCCTTTTGCCGATTTCCAAACAAAGAAGAACAAAGGTGTTCAAGTAAAAATCTTGAAGAAAGGAGGTAAATGTGTTAACCTAATGTGGTTTATGCATTAGGAAAAATGAGCTTAAGTTGTTCACTAAAACTACTTAAGGAGCTAATGGTAAATGAGTTAGTAAAATGCCCTCAAGGAGTATATTAAAGGCATATATGGTGTTGTGTGTAATTGTAGGTTAAAGGCAATTATTATGTGGGAAATTCAGTGTTTATGTTTAGTGCAATTTAAGGGCCTAAGAGCCATGTTATTTAAGGACCTAAGTGTCAAGCAATTTAAGTTTATGCACTATATTGTGATGTAGTGTAGTTTAAGGATTGAGATGTGTGTAAAGAACATTCTTTGTGAAGATGAGTGTCTTTGATGGTTAAAGGATGAAAAACAATATGTTTGTGTGTATTAAATGAATAAGGGTTCTTGTTTATATTAAGGTGAAAAAATTATGTGTTTTGGTGTAAGGTGATACAAGGGAAACTATGTCAAATTTTGGTTAATGAACAAGGAGTTTTAGGTGTTCAAAATGATGTTTGGTGACCTAGGTTGAACTAGGAATGACTAAGGTTTAAGTTGGTGAAAGAAGGTGAAATAAGGTCTTCTTAGGTGTTAAAATGTTTTGGGCGTTATCTTGGAGGATTTAGGATGCAAATGAATGTTTTAAGGATACTTCAAGATCATGGTGAGTTGTGTTAAGGATTTATACAAGTTTTGGTACCAATGAGGAAGTAAGGTGTTGTAAGGAAGATGTGTGAACTTGTGGAGAAGATTCTTGGAAGGACATAAAGTATTTTGGTGGGCTAAATAATGTGTGGGAACATGCTATAAACCTAAGGGGGAAATATTATAAGTGTTGGGAATTTTGGCAAGAAATGAGTAAGTGTTTAAGGGAGTAGAAAATAAGGTTCTTGGCACGTCCGAACTTCCGTCCGAACATGGACGTTCAGACATGCCCTGTTGCGTTTAAGTTTTCTGAGCTTCGACTAGTGTCCAAACTACCGTCCGAATTTGGAAGTTCAGACACACCCATCCCTATTCTCTGGTTTGGCCTCGAACAGTGTCCAAACTTGGGAAGCTCGGACGCATGTTCGGACATTCGTCAGTTTGCACCCTTTTGAGTCTCGAACAGTGTCCGAACTTGGGAAGTCCAGACACAAGTTCGGACAAGGTGCTGTTATGACCAAAAACTTTGTTTAAGGTTAGAAAATGATATCTAATGATGGGGATTGATAAGTAATGATGTTATGAGGTTGTTAAGGACATGTTAAGTGAGTTATAATGATAATTGAGTGGGTGAAAAGTTGTGTTAAAATGTAAAAGTAAAACAAGTTAAAAATGTGAAGTTATTTAACTATTTAACGGGAGTAAGTCATGAGCATTAGACTTTAAACAATCAAGTTACCCCGGTGTTAATGAAAGTAAATGTAATGTTACCAGTTGTTCAAAGATGATACGAGGAACATGTGATGGCACGTTAGAGTGAAACCCCGGTGACAGGTATGATTTTCTTGCAACCTGTGTCCTACCGGATTACACCGGCTTGTATGCCAATGTGATTTTCTATATGTTTACCACGTTATAAGATAAATCATGAAACGAGTCTACAGTCGTTATTGTTGTTGTGTGTTTGCGTACCGATACCGGTAACCTCGAATGCGCATGAAAGGCTAGTTAACCATTATTAGGTAAACGTAAGAGAACGGTATCCGGTAATAACGTT
Source organism: Limonium bicolor (assembly GCA_023374045.1). Lineage (NCBI taxonomy): Eukaryota > Viridiplantae > Streptophyta > Magnoliopsida > Caryophyllales > Plumbaginaceae > Limonium > Limonium bicolor. Next base: position 262,840,884 of record CM041779.1, on the reverse strand, counting down.
TCCAACCTAAGGAACGTTCTAACCATGGCTATGCATGAATTAGTTGTGTGATGTTATGTGTGATGTTGCTGTAAATCTATGACCCTCCTTTGTGTGATTAACTCTGTTGTAATACTGTGTTGTGTGCTGATGTGATAGGTTCCACAGCGGAGTCTTTATCTGTGAATATTTATGTATTATGGGGGGGTGAGGAATCCAGTAGTTCCGGTCGCGCGCTGTTTGGGAGTTGTTGTATACAGTTTCTTCAGCTTCCTCTCTGTTGGTTGTTTTCCTTCGTTGGTCTTCAATCACCCCTGAGCTTAACCAAGGCTCTTGACTCACGTCTGTTGGGGATTATGTATGTTGTGTTCGGATCACTATATCCGATCCATCTTTATGTTAAGTTATCCGTTTGTCTAACAGGACGGTAACGAGTTATGTAAACGAGCTTAGCATGAGTTTGACAGCATCCTCTAGGCTCTCCCAGTGAACTAACTATGTTTGGGGCGGTTCCTAAAGATATCCGTACCCGTTATGTTATGTGTTATTGATGTACTGCAATGCTTATTGCGATGTGATGTTATATGTTGTTTAAATGTGAAGTATGTGGATCATGGATATGAATCCCAGTTTATTAAGAGACGTTTATGGATAACCCGACTAGTGGGTAAGTGTCGTCTATTAAGGAAATAGCTCCAATAAAGGAGAAACACTCTAGGGTCAAAGAACACAAAGAGTGATTTATTAGGTGTATATGTGTTGTCTGTATTTGTTGTGACCACTGTTGTGGATTGTAATGTGTTTCGTGTTATTGGTGTACATGCATGATTTAAATGTAACCAACCGCATGCTAAGACGACAAATAGTTATGTGTGGCCGGTAGCATGCGGGCTGCGGGATTACCATACCAGCAAAGGTGCTGAGCCCCTTGGGGGCCACCCTTTCTTCTCTTTCCTATTTCAGGTACAAGGAGCTGGAGACCGTTCGAGAGTAGGACGGGGTAGTCGTTTGTACAGGGTAGTCATTTAAGTTGTATATGTACAGTAGGTGTAGTAAGACCGAAATTGTTATCGGCATTAGTTTGTAACTACTCGGTACAGTTGGAATGTATATGTATATTGTTGTTGCTAATGGAAAGGGATAGTAATGTGTAGTCGCTCGGGAATCTAGTCCATCAGACCGATGCAATATATGTAATAGCCTTGTTAGCCACGTGGGTGGTTAACGGCGTGTAACCCAAGAGTTAAGTAATGTGATGAAGTATGTTTTCCGCTGCAGTTTGTTGTTAAGTGTGTTGTTGGTTGGGGTGTTACAAAAAGTGGTATCAGAGCGAAGTATCGCTCTGATGACTGAAATACCGAGCTTAGGAAGTACCGAGTTAGGATTTTAGTACTTGGGGTTAAGGGTTGAGTGATAGCGTGAGAGATACGCTAGTTAGGAACTACCAGTGAATACTGGAAACCTACTACATCCTTCCCGCCCTCCACAATCCCTGTTTTATAACTTGGGAAACAACGCCAGAGAGATGAAAGTCCTCTCATACTCGGGAATACCCGATCTGGCTGTTATTAAGTACTTCGTGAGAACGGAGAACCGGTCATACGGTAGATCCCGAAGAGTGGGAATCCCGAGACGGTTTCTACCTGAACAATGTTAACCGCATTAAATAGCGAAGAATGAAGAATTTTGTGTATAAGAGAATAGAATTTCCGGCAACCTGGGTCGACATGCCGAGCAGTCGAGAACAACCAGCTTGCAATGCACTAACTGTGCAATAGGCAAGAAGTGAAGTAATGGAACCCAGAACGAGTGTCTACGGGACCACAGTTGTTAAATAATACATTGACGGTATACCAACCGACAAAGGAACTACAACGTAGTGCCCAAACAAGAGACAAGTCTCAGTAACCACGACAAATGTGTGGAACGGGCTACGAAGAGGAAACAATACTAAGAAAAGGGGTCTTCAGAATGGGAAACACCCTAGTTAATGATTATCATGTGAATATAGTGAGAAGTCGCCCAGAGGGTTAATCGTCAAGACTGTAAGATCAAGTAAGGGCAAACAAGGCCACTGATGACAGTGCGGGTAAAGGACAATACCACAACTGGTATGTGTTGAACCGATAGCCAGTTAGCATGGCGCACTTGCCATGGCAAGTGCTGCTATAACAGGGCTGTTCGGGAAGTTTAACAAATACGAAGTACTTAGTAAAGTACCATGAAGTTAAGTGAGATCATCATAACCGTGGAAGGGCTTGATAGCCTAACCTCTGTAATTGGAAGTACACCAGTCATCAAGAAGCTAGACTTGGTTAAGGCAAGAAGACGTTGTGAAACCATGAAATTTTTTCTTTCAAACTCTTTTCTTTCAAAACCAGATTTTCTTCCAAACCTATACTCATTTTTAACCTTCTTTTAAAACCAAACCAGTAAACTAAAGGGTAGTTGACAAGGATACAACAGTGGATAAACCTTCCCTTGATTAAGTTCGGGAAGCAGGGAATGCATATTATCACAGGACGATATAAGGGAGTTGACAACAGAATACTTCACCTAGGCGTGTGACGGACACTACGAGTGTACCAACTGAAATGTGGGATGACCGCACTCCGATAGGAGCATGTGGGTCTGGCAGACCTACTTATGGGTTAGTCGGGTAAGTAGCAATGTATCTGCATGGTACCCCACATATGTATACAAGTAGAGTCCGGAACACGGGAGGTAGTCGACTCCGTACTACGGTCAGCAGTATAAGTCAATCAAGAGCTAAGGATTACTAAGAATGGTTAAAGTAAAGGAACTCAGTTAAGTTAACGAGACTAAAGGAATTAGTGAATTCATTTCAAGGAAATGTTTAAGAGTCAGGAGGTGCGAAGTGCACTAACTGTTATGTAAAGACATCGCATATGTCTTAAGAATCTCGAGGGATAAACATGATAGCTGGAACGGTGACCCAGCCTATACATGACGAGGCAGATGCCTAATGTGGACATATTAATGTGCAACGAACGGGATGAAATTCCAGAATGAGTACCTACACTACCAGGAAATGTCGATCTTCACAGAAGAAGATAGTAAGCCAGTTAAGAACGCAAAACGGCGTAGTGAACTAACTGAATATACCAATAAGTGCGAACCAGATGTAATGGCATAACTTAGCAACACCCAGGAGCAATCCTTAAAGGGTGTTCGCATCAACAATTGTTGCACGAAATAATGTGACAGAAATGCAAGGACTGAAACTACCACCCAGTTTAAGCATAAGTTGTCAGGAGACAGACTGACAATCCCAAGGGGGCACCCCATGAAAGGAAACGGAATGTAACCACCTTGTCATGGAGCCCAATATGATGTCCAAACCATGTAATGTTGTACAGAGAAGTAAATGTGTATGGACAGCCTACAATGAGCAGAGCTCGAGGCAGTAGGGCTACTAAGCCACAAGCAAATGTGTTATGTAAATTTGAATCGATTGTAGAAGTCTATGTTGTACAAGTAAATAGAGCGGAGAATGAACCACTACTTTATGAGTGGGGATACCTCTCGATACTGTGAAACCGCTAGAGCGGTAGTTATGTGAACCGAGTTCAAGAAATATGTTAAGGATTGACCATGTTGTTATTGCGAGAGAACAGTTAGTTTGGTAGCATGTGTGTATAAAGTGAAGCACCGAACTGAATAACACCGGTTTGTAACTCGAGTGATCAACGCTCAAGGGGCATCCAGTAGTCATCCAAATGAAGGACGAACCAAAATACTAATGATGTAAGTATATGTGTGGAAGTTAATGTGACAGTAAATACTATGTAAGTTAGTGTTATGCAAGGAGTAAGAGCACGGTACGCAGTAAGCGACCGTTGTATAAGTGTTATTAAACGATAAGTGATAGCAAATAGCTAGGCAGTAAGCCAGTAGCCAGTATTACGAGATAAGAATCTCAGTGAAACACAGTGTGAATTCCATTACGAATCGCATAAGAGAGTTACTGTCAAGAGTTTACGCCTCTGCACTCTGTATGACTGAGTGTTTTGGTATTGCACTTACGCAGTAATGATCGAGTGGGATAGCTAGGATTCGGGAAATGCTAATTGTGGTGGAAACAGCAAGTGGCTTATAACGCCATAGTGACTGATGCATGGGTAATGCAAGGTCGTACCAATGAAAAAGTACTTGTATAGCACCGAATGTGGAGCCATGATTAAGAATAAGTGACTACAGTAGCGCTAAATACCAAATATCGGTATGGAATATACCTCAAGCGTGGGAAATAACTGAGAGAGCACTACACATTAGGTGGTAGCTCAACCTCAACCGGCGGTAAGTCGGAAGGAATAAAGTAACCATTGCGAAATACATAACAGTATACACAGTAAATTCTTATGGAAGAGATAATTGAATTCGCTCACGGTAAGAGATACCACGCATCGGTTGAGAAACCGTTATTACCAAGATAAAGGTGATATTGGAGATGTGCAATACAATAAGAATTATGTATGGGGCAAACTAAGCTCTACAGTTATCAAAGTTGCGCAGCAGAAACTAGTGAGCCAGTGATTCAAGTGTTGAATGTGCATGGTGAACATGAGTGAATGGCAAATTATTAATGCCTAGAAGCCTCACAGGCCAGAACCGCAACTGGTTATGAGTTGAATAAACTCCAATGAGAATTCTTGGTTTAGGGACTAAACCGCCAATATGGTTAAGATCCTCTAACCAGAACATGTTGCATAACAGTCCGTGTGGAAGTTAAAACACTTCACGGTTGTAGAACTTCTAAACCAATATTCAGTGGTTGATTACGTGGGCGTAATCCCTTTTAAGGGGGGTAGAGTGCAAAACCACTTAGTATGTATTACCGTACAAGTGTACGTGACCTATGGTGTGCATAGCACAAAATAATTTGCTTTGATGATTGGTGTGTGTGTTACGTAAACATACGCATTCATTCATAGTTTAATTGTGGTAATTGCGCACAGAAGATGTGAATACCATTGTGATAAGTGTGTTTATTTGTTAACAGTTGTGTGTGTAGTACAAGTGTGGGGAGTAGAGAAACTCCCGGGAACAAAATCCCGACAGTGTATAAATGTGAAACTGTGTTGTTTTTGATAAATATATGTGTATATATACAATATAGTGATTCATGAAGGGGTATGAAACCGACATAGAACCTAGTGAGAATAAGATTCCCTAGGTAACAGGATTAAAGTGAATGGAGATAACTGGTAGACGGAGTTCTATCCTTTGGAGATGTAATGATTATGACTAGAAAGACTAAAATAGAAAATTGGAAATGGGTGTATTATTTGGTGCGTGAAAATGAAGTGGGAGGTGGAACTTGATTTGCATGTGATCAAGGGAAGCCGAACACAAATTAGGGTGGAAGGATAGTTCAACACTGATGCTGATCACATTACGGTTGGATGATTCTTGAAGCTCCCCTTAAGTGGTCACAATTAACCACGCTAAGAAAAGAAGCAAGAGCATAAGTTGGACTTGGAGTTGTATGTGTTTTCAAAAGGATTTTGAATTGGTATTTATAAAACGTCGATAGATACCTTACATTATGGAAGTACTTTTACTTAACCTTAACAAAGAATATTTTTGTAGTACTTGCCCGGTGACATGGGAAGCATATGTGTTAAAGATTAAGTGATTGTTTTGATCTCCCAAAGGAACGGGACGGAAGGTGTCCATCGCGACCGGGTTCTGGGATCACAGTGTATATAAAAGATATTTTGGTTGTTATACATGCTATGACATGTTGTGTGGTACGTGTAATAAATATTATTTTGACCTTGAGTCCTAATGTGGATGAGTTCTGAAGGTTGTTATGTTACCTAGACCTATGTGTCTAAATGTTGTTATGTTACCTAGACCTATGTGTCTAAATGTTGTTATGTTACCTAGCCTATGTGTCTAAATGTTGTTATGTTACCCAGACTTGAGAGTCTAAGGGTTGTTATGTAAGTACAATGTTGTTAAGATACCCGGATCGTTGAGTCTGAGGTTATCATGTAGGTATATTATGTTATGTATGGATGTGTATATGTACCCGGACCGTTAAGTCCGAGGTTGTGATGTAAAGTATGTTTGGTTATGGAAGTTTTATTTTACAAGTAATCCCCGTATTCTAATCTAATGATGTGTGGGAAGTGTGAACTATTAATATGTGTACTACTTAGTATCACATTAGGAAGTCTAAATCAATGGGAAATAAAAAATTTCACAAATATGTGCCTTAGTTTTTGAATAGTAACTAAATTGTACTAGTTTATAACATAAGTCAATATAAGTGACTTAGTTGGTCAACAAAGACCACCAAAGAGCCTAAACTACTAAGGGGGCCGGTTTTTCATGTGTGACTCACCACACTTGACCAATCAAATAAACAAGGGAAGTAATAAAGCATAGTTACTATTTGCTTTTAGCTAAAATCTCCAAAAGCAAGCTTTTCTTCTCATTCTCTTCATTCTCTTTGCTTCCCCACCGTCTCCAACCTCCCTTCTCCCTTCTCATTCTCGGTTTTCTACAGCCCACACAACTACTCCATCTTTGAATCCTTGTAATTCCTAGCTCCATATACCAAATCAAATTCTAAGACCATATTTGTCTTAGTTAGGCCAAGCTCTACACTTCTCTCTTTCAAATCTCAAAAGCTCATTTCGGCCATGGAGATTCACCATTGAAGGAGCTTGAGCTCATATTTCATGCCTTGTCATTCTCCTTGCTTCAAGATAAGGAAACCAAAAAAACAACATTTCCCCTTGTTTTTGTATATGTCCGAAAATTCACCATTAATGGTGTCTTCTCTTGTTCTCCATAGCTCCATTTTAATCTTCCAGGGCTAGGTGGAGTCCTGTCTTGATGCTTATTCAAGCTCTCTTTGTTCCAAGGTGAAACAACTATCCTAATGTGTTAAGACAATATATAACCTAGGGTTTGTAAGTGAGTTTAAACATGAAGCTGAATGCTCATTGGTTTTTACTTGTGTATTGATTAGAACATTGACAAGTAGCCAAGTCCTTTGCTGATTCCAAACCAAAGAAGAACAAAGGTGTTCAAGTAAAAAATCTTGAATAAAGGAGGTAAATGTGTTTAACCTAATGTGGTTTAAATGCATTAGGAAAATGAGCTTAAGTTGTTCACTAAAACTACTTAAGGAGCTAATGGTAAATGAGTTAATAAAATGCTCTCAAGGAGTATATTAAAGGCATATATGGTGTTGTGTGTAATTGCAGGTTAAAGGCAATTATTTTGTGGGAAATTCAATGTTTAAGTTTAGTGCAATTTAAGGGCCTAAGAGCCATGTTATTTAAGGACCTAAGTGTCAAGCAATTTAAGTTTATGCACTATATTGTGATGTAGTGTATTTAAGGATTGAGATGTGTGTAAAGAACATTCTTTGTGAAGATGAGTGTCTTGGATGGTTAAAGGATGAAAAATGAGAAGGGCAATAATGTGACGAAGACAAAAAGGTCAAAGCAGTCCAGACCTTAGACCTCGGCCCAGACCCTGAGCCTCCTTCAGGACCCTGTTCGGGCTCCAATTTGGGCACCAGGCATCAATCCGGGTCCTAGGCCCCATGACCGGGTCCCATATTCCGGCCCCACACTCTATGACCGGGTCCCGCATCCCGGCCCTGCACCCCATGACTGGGTCCCATATTTCGGCCCCGTGCCCCATGACCGGATCCCGCGTCCCATACTTTGGGACCAGAAGGCTTTACAAGGAGAAAAGTGCAAAAGATAGGAGGGTTGCTCCAATAAAGTAATACCACATGTACAAGGATTTAGAGATAGACTTCACCCTCGAAGGTCTATAAATATAGATCGGAGGCTCATTTGTAAGGGGACACCATATTAGAGAGAGAAAACACTAGAAAGCTCTCTAGTTGTAATACCAAAGAAAGGGAATAAAGATATTGTTAAGAAGTGGATGTAGGCTGGATTATTGGCCGAACCACTATATTTCCTGGTGTTTGGTTTATAATCTTGGGATGTTAACGTATAGAACCAAATTATACATTTTCATTTGGCGCCGTCTGTGGGAAAGTACAACCGAAATGGTAACCACGATACATCCACAATGAGAATAGTTCTTTCGTTCAAAATTCGGAATCAAAGAGACTCGGCAAATTCATCCAAGGATTTCATCCGAACATTTTAGGAATTCAAAAGTAATTCATCGCAACCTTGTTCATGAACACAAATATTTCTGGAGTAGTCGTCCCCGTCAAAATCCATCGAAGCCGTCCTTCGATCCGCCAGGAGAAAGTAGCGGGATACATCCAAGTTTCCATAGAAATTGCAAATCGCGTCTTCGGTTAAAACATCTAAACCAAATTCCTTACCTTCGATTTCGATTCAAGAAAGAGGAGTCACATCTCATTCCCCAGCCCGAAGGGGACCGGCGAATCAAAATTAAAAGAGCAAATAGTTACGGAGTTTCATGCAAAGACGAAGATCGATCACCAAGCATCGATGAGAGGGATCGAAGAGTACATGAAGATTTGTTATAATTACGGATCACACTTCAATCTAGGTTAAAATGATTATGATCTATGCAAAGGCGTGTTGCGAAGAAGCTTGCCGGATATCCTCTACAGAGCGACGGTTCAGGTCTCGATTCTCATCAACGCGGTACTCGCCGGACAAATTCGTTCAAGAACAAGCTTCAAGATGCACATTCTTGCTCAGAAAATTACTCGTCGGCATCAACATTCGAATCCCAAAGCACCAAGTCCATCTGAAGGCACATCTCAGATCTTCGAAAGGATATCTCCGATCGAGTGACAAGCCTCCACCAATTGAGACGGGGGACATACACTCTCGCCCTCTTTCTCGCTATTTACAATCCATTAATTTTACAATTAGCAATAATATTTCAACTACATTTACGATCTTTACATCATTTCTTGTTAGAGGTCGGAAGATTTTCAATCCGGTCAAACGGGAAAGGAAGAAATCCTGAAGCAGATTGAAGGCTCTAGAATCGGTGTTATCTGCTAGAATCGGCGTTATCTAGAGGTCGAGGATTGTGTCAAAAAACTCGACGAGCCAGTAAATCAGAAGCTCTAAAATCTGGATCCTAGTGAGGAAGAATCTGGAGGTATTCTACCCCGAGTATCAGCCTAAAATCTGATCGGCGTCTCGGATCAATACAAGACATGGTGCCACACGCTGTAGTGAACAAATCCAGGTGGTGTTTTAGTTTGAAAGCCGGGTGCATCATCTTCAGGTCAAGTCCGAACGCATCGGCATTTTGGTTTATAACCAGGCACATCGACGTTTTGAATCCAGACACAACTGCCCATCTCTTGATTGAAAGCGGACTGCCTTGTCAAAGATGAGAATCGTGGTCGACAAATTTTGCAAATAAAATCGAAATTGGAGATAAGAAGCTGGCGCAATAACTTTCAATGCCCGGAAGGCAATCCAGACTTCCTTGACCGCATCTCAATGGCCGGACTTCCTTGACCTGGACAAAAGAGTTTCCATGACCGGACGACATCCGGCATTCCTTGACCGGACGAAAGAGTTTCCATGACCAGACGACATTCCTTAGCCGGACGAAAGAAATTCCATGACCGGGCGGCATCATCTTCCAGATGAAGAGTTCATGACCGGACTGCATTACTCGACCGGGAGCAGAATCACCGCTACAGGGCGCAATTTTCTCTCTCTCAACCAATTCGCCACGACTGGGCAACAACTAGTCGATTGCCTTCGATGCATTGACCAAGCGATGGTTATTCAAGTTCAGCGATCGGACATTACCTCGATGATTCTCAAACTACCAGGTGCAACTTCCGGTCAAAAGCATGATGGTATGGGATCCAACTCATACAGACCCAAACGATACTTCTTGTACAATTCAATCGTCTTTCATAAAAACAAGTTCAGCCAATTTGGCCGCACTGGATTTCCTTGGCCGCAACAAACTTCTTTGGCCGCACCGGATTTCCTTGGCCGCACCGGATTTCCTTGGCCGCACACTTGGCCGCACCGGATTTCCTTGGCCGCGCGGGCTTCCTTGGCCGCATCTCAGTCTCGGTTCATGACCGGAAGACATCTTCATCCATGGCCGGAAGGTGACTCAAAGTACGAGACTGGATGACATCCTCAACTCAAAGCCAACGGCATCTTCCTTCCAGGCTTGAGGGACAAGCAACATTGTATAGACCCAAGCAACTACTTTCCTCAAGAATAGATGCGCAAGGGTGAGATGTAGCCCAAACAACTTGCGGAGACCAGCGCCGTGTCCGATCAACTCGAGCATGACCTTAACCAGGTCGCAGCTTAGACGGCGACCTCAATTCAGAAAAAGCTACTGGAACGTGCTGCAAAGCGTCAAAGCAGATCACTAAAGATAAGTCCATCGATTCCAAAGACTAAATTCTCCAGATTTATAAGAAATTTTCTGAAGTCAAATCTTCTTCTTAAACCTTGATTAACCTTATGCTACTGCTATATGAACACTTCTGATATACAATTGTGATTTAATGTGAGCTATTGGCCATATGTGCTAAAATAAAACTGATTCTGGTTGATTTAGTAGAATCCGTGAAAAACCTTGATTGTCATCGCCGTAGGTTGACAAGTATGGCGCAGAGACAAACGATCAAAACTACTTCTTTTTTGGCTTATGAAAATCACTGGGTTTCTAGCAAACATTCCTAGTTTTGGTTACGACAAGATCATCTCTGTTCATAATTGGCACATTCAAAATTACTGATACATTTGGCTCTTAAAAATATGATTACCGGCTGATATCTGCTTCAAAATTCTTGCCATATTTATAGATTGTAGCCTCGTATTGTTGTGACTAAGCATGTCCAGATTATCAATAACTACGGCTACATAGTCAGGGTTTAACATTTTACAATCAGTTTCTCATGTTTATTTAAAGATGCAAACTACTTTTGACTTACTATACTTAACTATGACCATACTCATATTTGCATTACTACTATAATCAAATTGAATTTATGCCCTTACAATCATCTGATTATTTTGAATCCTCTAGTTATGAGCAATCTTGAAATCTGAATTCTTCAGAATTGTTACCATTATTGCATTATTAAATTGACTTTTGCAGTTGCTGCTGCCTTTTACATTATGGTTTCAGATCTTTGTTACTATATATACAAAAAGCTATTTCAGTGACTGCTTATATCATAATTTTTCTAATGACACTATTAACAGTTCGGGGGTTTTGAAATTATGCCCATTTTTAACCTTGACAAAAAGCCTTGAAGGTTGCTTTGTTTCTGGTTTGAAAGCAGCTCTGATTAGGATAATTTATGAACAGTTTTATACAAGAATTTCTGCCTAGTTCTTTCTTATTTGGTTAGATTAATATACATTGATTCATTAGTTTAAGCCTTGAAAACTTTACTCATGTAGCATTTACTTAAAGTTCTTCCGGAAGCTTTCTCAATATAAATCGGTAGATTAGCATTTTCTAAAAGTTCCTCTGGTAGTTTGGTCGGTTTAAATCAATTATAGATATGAGCTGGTTAAATTTCTAAAGTTTGTCATCATCAGTAAAATTAGTTGCGGAAATTTTCAAAAACTAAGTTGCTTCTGTTTCTTGCCCTCTGAGTAACGCTTATTTCCCAACCAAAATTAAAGATAGGCGGTGTGCAAGCACATGCCATAAAAGCTTCTAATCATTGGATGATGAGGCTCAATGGCCAAAAGTTCTTAATTGCTTTTTGTCTATCAAAGCTGGTGATACTTCTTTTACAGTAATTCTGTATCTTTGATTACTATCAGCTTTCAGGAAGAAAAAGTGTAAGTATGGACCTTTTATCACTGTTGTTTTCAACAAGTTATCTAACTTCGAATTGTCTAGTTTCTACCACTGTTTGTTACTTCATCGACAATCAGTTTAAACTGTCTGATTATGAATTTTACCAACCTCTGTTTTCATCGATTTGATAAACTTCCTAACCTTTATTTCAGAACTTTAAGCTTTCAGCTACATAATACAACTATTAAAGTACACTTTTCTCTATTACGTTGATCGAATGGTTCAAACCTACCTGGCATTTATACTTCGTAAACAAAAGTGTTATTAGAGTTACAACAGGAGAAATTGCATTCTGAGTTTTATAATACTTCGCATTGAACATCACGCTTTTGCATCTTTGTCTATATGACAGTATTATAATTTCATTCTACCGTTACTATCATCCTTCAACACGAATTTTCAAGTTGTCGTAAATAAGGTTCTAATATTGTAAATCTAGGCCTTTTTCTTTTCCTTATTTCTACCGGAACATAGTGCCACGCTACGGGTATAAGCAATAACCTTCATCTGAGACTGTGCTCCTTTGTTTATCTCTATCAAGATGTTACTACTGTAGTATTATCAAACCGATTTCTGCTATCCTCGTCCACCTTTGTTTACCTCTATCAACTTTCAATCAGGATATGCTTCTTTTTATAAAGAATAACGTTGAAAAATTCTGATCTATTTGGGATTAATTTTGTGAAATTCATTTTAAAATAATGCAAACTGGGAGTAGCTCTTAGTTGCTTCTGGTATGTTGTGATCTCTCTTGGTACACAGGGTGAGAGCTTTTCACTTCTTTGCATACATGACATTTGTTTCGCTATTCTATACTTGCAAGCTTTCAAAGAACAAAATTAGTAGAGCATTACTTAATTTGCTGCTGCCTGATATTTGGTATCCACAACCTCAATGAAAAATTTGTTACAGTAGATCTAACTTGCTAGTTTCACTTTGTGTCTTTGCTATCATTTTAGTTTGCATTATTTTTGTTTCTGGGTAATGTTATGTTCTGGACAGTTTTAGATTTCTCTCTGTTTATAAGGTAATAATTCATTTGTCATCTGTTTTACTAAAATAGGCTGCTGGTGTAGATTCTATTGCTACTACAAATTATTAAGCTATTGCGCAAACAATACTGGCTGTCTCTTTTTGTCTTGGTTCTGAACCAAAAAATATATATTGCTGCTGTTACCTGCCACTGCAGCTTTACTCCATCTTTTTTTTACTAGTTTATGCTCCATTGCAGACACCCTGTCTCTACTTAGCAAATCTACTTTTCAGTTTGTACTTAGTTTTTGACATAATTTAGCCACCATTTTATCTCTTTATCTTTAAGCACCGATGCTGACCGTCCTGTGCAGTATTCACGTGATCGGTTTTGATAGCAGAGGGAGTATGACGGTCAGAGGGAACATAATCTGGTTGAAAACCAACCTGAAATTTTGGGACAGCTATGATTAGTTCAACATGATATCTACCACGTGCTAGTTATTAAGTCATGCATTTCTGCTGTTTAAACGGGCAAACTTAGACTATTTTATCTGCTGATTGAGTCATAGACTCAACCCCTTAAAATTGCTTGTGACACGCTGTCTTAAATAAACATGATTACCAGCAGTTCTCTGAATATATACTACTATCTTGTTGCTTAGAAATAGTGTTCACGAATCATGTTCTTGCTGTTCTTGTTAAATGTTTTTTACTGCGCAGTCATTCTGCAAATGTTGGCCTGTTATACGGCGTTATCTAGCTTCTTTTCCCCTAAAAAATTGCACACGACTGCTATCAAGGCTTAATTAGTTAACAGATTCCAAAAAATATTATGATACCTGTTACTATAGTTTGATCTTTAAAGTCTTCTTTATGCTACTATTCTAAGAGTCCCTGAATGCATACTGGATTTTTGCGGCATTAAGCTCTTGAATAATGTTTCTTTTTTCCTTGTATGTTGTTGTCTGGTGTTCACCATGAGCCAAGAAAGCTTTTAAAGAAAATGCAGGCACTCTTTATCTTAAAAGAGCTAACGAAAGCTTTTAAAGAAAGTACAGGTACTTTTTGCCAGGGGACTGATCACCCCCTGATGTATTTAAAGAAAACAAGAGCAAAAGCCATCGAGCCAAGAAAGTAACACCTACAGGCTATATGCCTTGAAAGAAAGCACCGGCCAGTGAGCTGTAGGCTATATGCCTTGAAAGAAAGCACCGGCCAGTGAGCCGCAGGCTATATGCCTTGAAAGAAAGCACCGTCCAGTGAGCCACAGGCTATATGCCTTGAAAGAAAGCACCGGCCAGTGAGCCGCAGGCTATATGCCTTGAAAGAAAGCACCGGCCAGTGAGCCGCAGGCTATATGCCTGGAAAGAAAGCACCGGCCAACGAGCCGCAGGCACTTGTGCCTTGAAAAGAAACACTTTGGGTTGAAATGAAACCCGGCCATCGAGCCAATAAAAAAAACCCATCTCTAGACCCATCAGGAGCTTGGTCACCTGTAATGGGTGCATTGTTAGGTGTGGGACGCCGCACCATACTTGAATCACAAGTACCATCCTTTGGCTAGCATAAGCAAAGTTGGGAAAATATATTATCTATGTTCTCCCTTTAAGGGAATTATCATCCTTTGGCTAGTAAAAGCAAAGACTTGATCATCATATTATTTCACCCTTTCAAAAAGGGAATGGTTCTTATTAAAAGAACCATTGGTCTTCTTTATGAACTTATTATGGACTTCTGAACTTCTGGATTTCTGCCCTTCTTAAATATTATATATCAGAACATCAGGGGATCCATCCATCAAGATATTATGGGATCCATCCATCAAGATATATTGTCTCAAAGATTTATGTCCCAGAATTTCTAGTTTTTCAGATTCAGAAGAAAGACACTTGTGGGAATTTTGGTTATACTAATTGTACCTATTTTTTGTAAGTTCATGTTTCTTTGTAAAAACTAAAGAAAAAGAACTTGTGGGACTAAGAGATAGGAGAAAGGAGAAAATGTAAATTTCTATCTCTCTTTTTGTAAGTTCCACTTTTTTAAGTACCAAAAAGTAGAACTTGTGGGACTGATGAGAAGGGCAAGAATGTGACGAAGACAAAAAGGTCAAAGCAGTCCAGACCTTAGACCTCGGCCCAGACCCTGAGCCTCCTTCAGGACCCTGTTCGGGCTCCAATTTGGGCACCAGGCATCAATCCGGGTCCTAGGCCCCATGACCGGGTCCCATATTCGGCCCCACACTCTATGACCGGGTCCCGCATCCCGGCCCTGCACCCCATGACTGGGTCCCATATTTCGGCCCCGTGCTCCATGACCGGATCCCGCGTCCCATACTTTGGGACCGGAAGGCTTTACAAGGAGAAAAGTGCCAAAGATACGAGGGTTGCTCCAATAAAGTAATACCACATGTACAAGGATTAAGAGATAGACTTCACCCTCGAAGGTCTATAAATAGAGATGGGAGGCTCATTTGTAAGGGGACACCATATTAGAAGAGAGAGAAAACACTAGAAAGCTCTCTAGAGTTGTAATACCAAAGAAAGGGAATAAAGATATTGTTAAGAAGTGGATGTAGGCTGGATTATTGGCCGAACCACTATATTTCCTGGTGTTTGGTTTATAATCTTGGGATGTTAACGTATAGAACCAAATTATACGTTTTCAAAAAACAATATGTTTGTGTGTATTAAATGAATAAGGGTTCTTGGTTATATTAAGGTGAAAAAATTATGTGTTTTGGTGTAAGGTGATACAAGGGAAACTATGTCAAAATTTGGTTAATGAACAAGGAGTTTTAGGTGTTCAAAATGATGTTTGGTGACCTAGGTTGAACTAGGAATGACTAAGGTTTAAGTTGGTGAAAGAAGGTGAAATAAGGTCTTCTTAGGTGTTAAAATGTTTTGGGCGTTATCTTGGAGGATTTAGGATGAAAATGAATGTTTTAAGGATACTTCAAGATCATGGTGAGTTGTGTTAAGGATTTATACAAGTTTTGGTACCAATGAGGAAGTAAGGTGTTGTAAGGAAGATGTGTGAACTTGTGAAGAAGATTCTTGGAAGGACATAAAGTATTTTGGTGGGATAAATAATGTGTGGGAACATGCTATAAACCTAAGGGGGAAATATTATAAGTGTTGGGCATTTTGGCAAGAAATGAGTAAGTGTTTAAGGGAGTAGAAAATAAGGTTCTTGGCACGTCCGAACTTCCGTTCGAACATGGACGTTCGGACATGCCCTGTTGCGTTTAAGTTTTCTGAGCTTCGACTAGTGTCCGAACTACCGTCCGAATTTGGAAGTTCGGACACACCCATCTCTATTCTTTGGTTTGGCCTCGAACAGTGTCCGAACTTAGGAAGCTCGGACGCATGTTCGGACATTCGTCAGTTTGCACCCTTTTGAGTCTCGAACAGTGTCCGAACTTGGGAAGTCCGGCACAAGTTCGGACAAGGTGCTGTTATGACCAAAAACTTTGTTTAAGGTTAGAAAATGAATCTAATGATGGGGATTGATAAGTAATGATGTTATGAGGTTGTTAACGACATGTTAAGTGAGTTATAATGATAATTGAGTGGGTGAAAAGTTGTGTTAAAATGTAAAAGTAAAACAAGTTAAAATGTGAAGTTATCTAACTGTTTAACGGGAATAAGTCATGAGCATTAGACTTTAAACAATCAAGTTACCCCGGTGTTAATGAAAGTAAATGTAATGTTACCAGTTGTTCAAAAATGTTACGAGGAACATGTGATGGCACGTTAGAGTGAAACCCCGGTGACAGGTATGGTTTTCTTGCAACCTGTGTCCTACCGGATTACACCGGCTTGTATGCCAATGTGATTTTCTGTATGTTTGCCATGTTATAAGATAAATCATGAAACGAGTCTACAGTCGTTATTGTTGTTGTGTGTTTGCGTACCGATACCGGTAACCTCTAATGCGCATGAAAGGCTAGTTAACCATTATTAGGTAAAAGTAAGAGAACGGTATCCGGTAATAACGTTTCCAACCTAAGGAACGTTCTAACCATGGCTATGCGTGAATTAGTTGTGTGATGTTGTGTGTGATGTTGCTGTAAATGTATGACCCTCCTTTATGTGATTAACTCTGTTGTAATACTGTGTTGTGTGCTGATGTCATAGGTTCCACAGCGGAGTCTTTATCTGTGAATATTTATGTATTATGGGGGGTGAGGAATCCGGTAGTTCCGGTCGCGCGTTGTTTGGGAGTTGTTGTATACAGTTTCTTCAGCTTCCTCTCTGTTGGTTGTTTTCCTTCGTTGGTCTTCAATCACCCCTGAGCTTAACCAATGCTCTTGACTCAAGTCTGTTGGGGATTATGTATGTTGTGTTCGGATCAATATATCTGATCCATCTTTATGTTAAGTTATCCGTTCGTCTAATCGGACGGTAACGAGTTATGTAAATGAGCTTAGCATGAGTTTGACAGCATCCTCTAGGCTCTCCCAGTGAACTAACTATGCTTGGGGTGGTTCCTAAAGAGATCCGTACCGTTATTGTAACATGTTATTGACGTACTGTAATGCTTATTGCGATGTGATGTTATATGTTGTTTAAATGTGAAGTATGTGGATCATGGATATGAATCCCAGTTTATTAAGAGATGTTTATGGATAACCCGACTAGTGGGTAAGTGTCGTCTATTAAGGAAATAGCTCCATTAAAGGAGAAACACTCTAGGGTCAAAGAACACAAAGAGTGAAATACCCCAAACTTAGATATGGTGTTTAAATGATAAACTAAGTTATAAGGAGGCTAAATGATGCCTTAGAAACATTAAGAAACATTTCTAATCAAAGAAAACATAAGGAAACACCAAAAGAGCAGTTTAAGCAAAAACGTGCTCTAAGCTTGGAGAGACTTGGGCGAGTACCCAAATATTGTTCTAAGACCTTAGTAATATCCTAATGGTCATTTTAAATCAATTACCAAAGAAAACCAAGCTTGAAAACAAGTTAAAACACAAAATGTGCTTTAAGGAGTCTTAAAGCACATTTTTGAAAAATTGTCTTGTAAATGGGTTTTGAGTGGCTAAATGTCCATTATTACTCTTTAATTAACACGTGTACTAATTAGTATCACATTAGGAAGTCTAAATCAATGGGAAATCAAAAATTTCACAACAATGTGCCTTGTTTTGTGAATAGTAAATTAATTAAGCTAGTTTATAACATAAGTCAATATAAGTGAGATATTTGGTCAACAAAGACTTAAGTACCCCTTGTTACTTAATGGGGGCCGGTTTTTACAAGGTGAGTCACCACCTTTATTAGTTATTAAGTAAACAAAGAATTATAAAGCAAAACTACTATTTACTTTACAAGATAAATATCCTACCTTTAATCATCTCTCTCCTCATCTCTTCATTCTCTCTTGTTCCCATGGTTTTGAGCTGCTCTCTCCCTTCTCCATTAACGTGAAGAACAACCCCATGCTAGCTCCACCTTCCTTTGTACACTACTTACTCATTTTAGCTCCAAAACCAAAACAAATTACATATTTCTCTTAGTTAGCTCAAGCTCTCTCTTTCTATCTTTTCAAAATTCAAGACCTTTGATTTGGTGCAAAGCCAAACCACCATTAGAGGAGGAAATTCAAGTTTGGAGACTCCATTGGCTTCTACATTCTCTTAAGGTAAAGAAAGTGTAAGAAAATCTAGGTTTCCATCACTTTTCTTATTGACCGAAAATACATGCTCATGAGGCTTCATTTTAATGCCTTGTTCTGGCTTGTTTTCTACTCTCCAAAGGATAGAGGAGGTCCTTCTTGCTTCATATCCAAGCTTGTCTTGAGAAACCAAGGTAAAACAATCACCTTAATACCTTAAAGCACATTTTTAACCTAGGGTTTGTTCCTTAGGGTTAATGTATTATCTAGTACTCATTGGAGTCATTGGATATTGGCTAGAACATTGGCAAGGAGATATATATTGGTGACCGAGATTGAGCAAGGAAAAACCTAAGGAAGAAAGTTTTTAAAGCTTGTAAAAGAACAAGGTAAATTACTTACCTTAAGGTGTTTTATTGTTTAAGGGAATGGGAGTTAGATATGTGATGAGTTTAGTGTAGAGTTTACATTAGAAAAGGGCTATATATAACCTAGGAGAAACAATGACTATGTTTGAGAACTTGTGACTAAGGAGCCAATGAGAAAAGAGATAGTCAAACAATGTTGAGATGAATTACAAGAAGCATTTTATTGCAATGGGAGCCTTGTCGTGTGTATTCGCAGGTTAAAGGCAAATATATGTGGAAATTCAGTGGTTAAGATTATTGTCATTTAAGGGCCTAAGTGCCAAGCATTTAAGTTTATACACTATGTAATGATGTGGTGTTTTTGGTGTAAATTGTGTGTTAAGGTGTTGTGATGAGAACTTGAGTGATCTTGGTTGTTTGATGGTGAAAAACCAAGTGTTTGGATGTAACTATATACTAGAGAACCCATGGCAAAATTTAGAGGAGAACCTAAGTGTTTGAGATGTTCTAAGGAGATTTCATGACTAAGGAAGTGCTAGGAAGTCCTAAAGGTTGTCTTGATGAAAAAGGGTGAGAATGAGGTGTTTAAATGACTTATAATGACTTAGGCATCACTATGAAGGATTTAGGAATCAAAAGAGTGTACTTGAGTATTTAGGACTTAGGTAAATGTTGATAAAAGAAGCTAGGAAACTTGGGTAAGTTAGATGTAAATGAGTATAAAACTTTTAGGTGATTTAGGTAGAAACTAGAGTTTGGAATTTAAGGAAAACCTTGGAAAGTGTAATAGGGATGCAAGTGGTGTATATGATGTGGTCAAGTTCTTAAGGAGGGAACTTTTGGCTAGTAGAAGTTCTAGGTGAAAGGGATGTTGAAATGTAGGAAAGAAATAAGTGTTAAGTGTCGGTAGTTGTTGTAAGGATTGTGTAAATGATTGGAATGATCTTTGGAGGTTGTTTTAATGAGTTTGGAGGATGGTCTAAGATGAGTTTAAGGGTCTAAATGATGTTAGAACACATTGGAAGGCTTGAGGAAAAGTTTAGTGAAGATTTGACAATGTTTGGGCATGTTTGGTGGCGTCCGACCCAAGTTTGGGTTGGACGGCCTCTGTTAAACGCCAGAGAAAGGTTCTGGAATGGTCCGACCCAGAGGACTTGGGTCGGACGGGTGTGTTTTAGAGGGCGGTTAAGTTTCTGTAATGGTCCGACCCAGTTGGTTGGGTCGGACATGGGTCGGACATAGGAGGTTTAGAAGACGGAAAATTTCTGGAATGGTCCGACCCAGTTGGTTGGGTCGGACGGTGGGTCGGACGACCCTTAACACTTAAAAAAAAGAAATTTTGAATTCTAAGGATGATAATTGGTAATAAGGTATACCTTTGGTAGGGTGGTAATGATTAGGACCCTAAGAACTTAAGGGATTAAGTTAAGTTAAGTAAGAACCTTAAGTTTAAAGTTAAGTTTAAAAGGTTAAGTGGTAAGGACTTGAGAGGATATTCATTAGGAATCTTTAGGGACTAAGTGAGTTAAGTAAGGTGCAAATAACTAATGGCCTAAAAATGAATCAATGTTTTAGGTTTGTGAATTGGGACCCCGGAGAAGGTTAAACAAACGACGATCGACGGTGAACGGTACAATCTTTCTTGTGACCTGCTTGCTAACGAGGTGTCCCTTGGCTTGTGTGCTATCTGTTTACTTGCTATGACTAAGACAAGATAAAGCATGCAACCGGTTATATTTGTTCTCGTTGTGTTGTGTTTTCTTTGCACTAACCCACGAGATTTGAGATTGTTACTAACCGAGTTTTGTACTTATTGAGTTAAGGATAAGAATTAAGTATTGGTGATTGTTGGTTAATACCCGCTAAGGTTTAACTAACACACATGTTTAAGATTTCTACTAACTGGAACTTGAGTGAGGAAACCCAGGACTGACTCCGGTCATGCATGCTAAGGAAAGGGGGACGGTATCTGAATCAGATCCGCCCTCCGCTTAAGGACTTGTCTTCGGACTTGTAGCCTAGGGCCGGTTGCCGGCTCAGCTACGCTGGACTCCCGTCCAGGGTAGGTGGCATTAAGATGGTGCGGTGGGATGACCCAAATCCCAGGTTTGAAAATTGAGCTACAACCATTCCCTTCCAGGAACGGTTTGTATACTGAGAATAAGTTGAGGTTAAGTTTAAGGTAAGGTAAGGAACTGAGGTTAAGGAATTCAGGACTAAGGAGGGGGTTACTAACCCACTTGATAAGGGGACGCTTGTGTCGTTCATTGTTTGTGAACTAAGTATGTTCATCTGTGGATTGTTGTTTATTGCACTTCATCATGCTTGTGTATGCAATCAATTTCCATGCTATCGACAATTAGTCGTCGTAGTCCCGTTAGCTTGGGGGCCATGAGAGGGAGTTCCAGCATTCGTGCTGACCCCTTTGGGGGCTGTTTTTACACTTGCAGGTAAGAGGCCCATGAGGACGCACCACGAGAGTAGGAGCGGTTAGACTTAGGATGGGATGTTTATTTTGAGTACAGGCTGCGCTTGTGCTCCCGTCTGTTTATATTGAAACTGATGTAAGGATGTGATTATGACTTAGTTACTTGTACTCGGTTGGTTGTTGGTATTTTGGATGGTGATGATTGGGTCGGTTATTTATTTAGGATAAGTGTTGTAATTGATAAGGCCGGTAAATTCTAACGATTAGACCGTGGCAAGGTCCAGGTGTTTGTTACTTCCGCTGTGACGAATTCGATTAAGTGTTCAGTTTTGCGATAACCACGATTGGCTTTGGATGGGTGTTACAAAGAGTGATTTATTAGGTGTAGATGTGTTGTCTGTATTTGTTGTGACCACTGTTGTGGATTGTAATGTGTTTTGTGTTATTGGTGTACATGCATGATTTAAATGTAACCAACCGCATGCTAAGACGACAAATAGTTGTGCGTGGCCCGTAGCATGCGGGCTGCGGGATTATCATACCAGCAAAGGTGCATAGCCCCTTGGGGGCCACCCTTTCTTCTCTTTCCTATTTCAGGTACAAGGAGCTGGAGACCGTTCGAGAGTAGGACGGGGTAGTCGTTTGTACAGGGGTAGTCATTTAAGTTGTATATGTACAGTAGGTGTAGTAAGACCGAAATTGTTATCGGCATTAGTTTGTAACTACTCGGTACAGTTGGAATGTATATGTATATTGTTGTTGTTAATGGAAAGGGATTGTAATGTGTAGTCGCTCGGGAATCTAGTCCATCAGACCGATGCAATGTATATGTAATAGCCTTGTTAGCCACGTGGGTGGTTAACGGCGTGTAACACCAACGAGTTAAGTAATGTGATGAAGTATGTTTTCCGCTGCAGTTTGTTGTTAAGTGTGTTGTTGTTGGTTGGGGTGTTACATAAATGGGCAAAAATGCTTGGCCTTGTTACAATAACAACATAAAATAGAATTACACATAAATGTCATAAAAAATCATATTGTTTACGGTTTGTCATATGGTTTTTTTCTGTAATGTTTCCTAAAATTATTTAATTAACCCTTATGACATAATATGTCATCTAAACTTTATATTATCAACTAAAAATGTTATAAAACATTATAATATATAGTTAAGTCATTTAAGACCATGTTTGGTCTCGGCTTTATTTCCCATGCCCCATATTTTTTATAAATTATGTTTTTGACCCATAATTAATTTCCTTGACCTTATAGGTCATTAATACACCAACTAACCAACCAAAAATGTTATTAAACATTTTGATACACAATTAAGTTATATAATCCCCATAAATCCTACGGCTAACATATATGTGTAATAAAGTTTCATAAAAACCATATTATAACATAAGGTAAGTATTTCTCACCTAGTTTTTGATTTTCAAGCTTCCAAGCACTCCAAACAGCAACTAGCACTCTCGGTCTAGTTGTTAACACCAGATTTAATTTAGTTTTGAATGTTGAATCATTAGCTTAATGTATACACAAGTTTATAGAGTGGGAATTCTCACTTTGCCAACACTTATTTCTTGGACTTGGTTCTTCATGTTGTGCAGAATATTTCCAAGATTTCCAATGTGTTTTCGGCAGAAATTTCATGCAGTAAAAGAGTATGTATTAGTTACTCATTATGTAGGTAATTAAGTACTGAGTTTAAGCTTAGCAAGGCATGGTTTTTACCTTGTTCTGGAGCTGGTTTCTAGGCCCATTCACGCATGTTTTTCCAAGGCCAAGAGAAGTGTTAAAACACTACATATTCCACATGTGTATAACCGGTAGAAGGCAGGGCTAAACATGGTTGTTTTAAGCTAGCAAACTCATGGGATTTACCTTGGTTTAAGGCTGGTTTCAAGGCTTGTTTACGCCTGGTTTTTGTGGGCAAAAACAAGGTGTTACACCACCATTTATTCCAGCATAGATAACTGGTAACAGCAAGGGAAAACCGTGGGTATATTCTTACCCAAATGACCAAGAATGAAGGGCTTTTTACGCCTGTTTTTGTGAGCAAAAACAAGTGTTAACTGCTACATATACCAACACTATATTACCGGTAGGACAAGGTAGATAAGGTAAGTTTTTCCTTACCGAAAGTGATTAAACCAAAGTGGTTCTGCATGGATCTTGTTACTGCATGGATCATGGATGTTTCTCTTTGTTTTTGCATGTGAAGGAGCAAAGTATAAGCTAGAAACTAGAAGTATATTATCAGTAGAACAACAAGGATAATGTGGGTTTTTCCTTTACCGAAATGGATAAAGAATGGAGCTCTAACTTGGATATTGCTACTGCATGAGATAAGATGATTCTCCTCTGGTTTTGTTCGTGAAAGAAAGCAAAGAAAAGCTTAGTATAAGCTAGGTATATTACCGGTAAGACAAGGAATAAGTAAGGTTCAAGCTTTACCGAGATGGATGGAAATGGATGGCTTGTGCCTGGATTTTTTTTCTTCACAAAGCTGGGAACTTCCTCTGTTTTTGTACGTGAAGAAGTCAAGCATGAAGACCAACCCCTTTCTTCTTCTGTTTTTTTCCACCGTATTCCCCTCCTTCTT
This sequence comes from Limonium bicolor, assembly GCA_023374045.1. Lineage (NCBI taxonomy): Eukaryota > Viridiplantae > Streptophyta > Magnoliopsida > Caryophyllales > Plumbaginaceae > Limonium > Limonium bicolor. The sequence goes on along the minus strand of CM041779.1, from coordinate 262,817,088 downwards.
CAAGCTCCAAAAGTAGTAATGGCTGGGTGAAAAGAAGATGAGTAAGCCCATGAAAGAGAGGAAGAAGAGATGAGAAGAATTAGCATATTTTGAGTCAAAACACTTACCTACAGAAAGTAGTAGCAGCCATGGAAGATAGAGTGGTGCTCTCAGTTATGGGGCAGCAAGGAATGGCTGGGAGCTTGCGCTGGAAGAAGGAGAAAAGGTATTGAAAGAGAAGAAAGAGAATTCGATAATAAGGAGATAGGTGTAGGTTGGTCAAAGGTCAAGGTGGGAAATCCTAGCTATTTTGGGAAGCTTCCCAAGTCTGAAAAAAAATCGCTTATACTTGCAGAATTGTTGGACAAGTTGGGTAGTAGTAGTAGTACGGTAGAAGCTAGCTGATTGATCAGTTATTATATATATTAAACATGTACACGTCATAATAATGCCCATATTTTTATGTGTGTGTTCGGTGGTTTGCAGGTTGTGCAAGTGGATAAGGGGCTACAGATTTAAATAGGCGGGCGGCTATGATGTGGTAAGAATGAAGAGGTAAGTAGCTTAGTTAGTATTTTTAAATGGTAAAATGAACCCATGTTACTTTAATAAAGCATATGTGGTGAATCAGATTTAATTGCATATGGGGCGGTAACTAGCTGGGTTATAAGCCTTATATTGGCGGAATAATATAGCCAAGGTCAAGGGAACATATTGACCCTAAACATGATTAAGTGATTAAATGTTATTTTTGCACTATTTGGTTACTATTCACAAAACAATGCACATATTTTTGGTTTTTTTGGAAAACTTTGATTTAAGCATTTTAATGTGGCACATTATGTCACATTAGTATATTTAAGGGTATTCAAGACCCTAAAATCAAATAAAACTCATTTTGGAGACAATCTCACAAAAATGTGCTTTAAGCAAGCTTAGTGCACATTTTGTGTTCCAATGAGTTTCTGAGCTTGGTTTCCCTTGGAAACAGTTTTAATGTGTTCATTTATGTGTTATAAGGCTCAGGTTTTAGGTCAAACGGAGTTCGTTTGGATATTTAATCACCCTAAAAGGTCAAATGGTGTAATTCTTGCTTTCTGTTAAACATTGTTGTGTTTAATTATTTTTAAGGCATGTTTAGGCCTTAATTTAATTGATTATATGTTTAATAAATGTTTTTTAATTAGGGGTATTTCATGGGTTGCCTTTTAAAGGCTAATTTTGGTTTCTAGATTTGTCTTATGGCTAAGTAATGTCTATCCCTTCTAAACCCTTGATTAATGACATTTTTCCTACAACAAATCTCATCCCTTGAAGTGTCACCATGTTCAATTAATAAAGAGGACAAGTGTGACATATCATTAAACAGGAAAAGACTAAATAGTGAATAGTAAAGAGGTTAAGGCAGGATATTATTAAGATATTTTCCTCAACCCCCCCCCCCCCCAGGCCATGTTTGGCTCGAGTTTTTCATGGGGATTAAGACTGGATATGTAAGTAAATCATTGCAAGTGTGGGTAATCAAGTGAAAGGAATTTTCTAGTGCTGTTTTTGTAGCTCTCCTAAGGACCTGTTTGCCTAGGACCACAAAATGTTGAAAATGTAACTAGATTAACCAAAATTGAAAGAAGAAAGATTTAGTTTCTTTTCACCTGTAGACCTTCTCAAAAGTCCCAAACACACCTTTTAGGGTTAGTAACCGTCCTCAGTTCTTAAAGGTTTCAGTGATTTCCGGGAGTCTCAGGCATTCTGCAAAACTAGAGTTTCCCGGGTGATTTCCAAAGACTAGGGTTTCCATAGGGTTTACCAAAATTCTGGATATTTTATTCTCCCCCTCCCCCCCCCCCGCCCCCCCGCCCCCCCCCCCCCCCCAAAACAAAGCTTCGTCCCCGAAGCTTACCTTTCTTCAAACTTTAACTATAACACCATAGTTCTAACCATTGATACCAGAGTAATACCTTCCAATAATAATTAACCATACATAACTATACCTAAGAAACATATCATCTCAATAATTATATCAACACCTTAATCTTCACATCATACAATTTATTTATAAAAGACCCAACCCCAATATTCCATTCAAACACCCATCACAAAATATAACACCTCACACAAACATTACCACACGGAGTAACAACATCCATAAAACAACAGTTCGATTTCAATCATCAATTACTCCTTACTAAGTTAAGTAAGCTAGCATGCATATAGTTTTCTTTCTAGCAATTCCATCATATCCACCATATAAAATAGAAATACCAACCACATTAGATTACAACGCATTTTCATCCCTCACATGAAATAATAAATCAGTCTCAACCACTTGTTAATTCCATACAAAATCATGACACTCACCACATAACTTCATTAAAGAACCAACTTTATGACATCATGATGTAAAACATTTAAAGTACTCAACATAGTAATTATTCAGATATGACACTACCCACCATTCCAGTTATATTTATTTATTCCATCACCTATTACACGTTTCTCCCTGAAACTTATTAACTAACCTCAACCGAAGTGACTTCCTGGATCCCATGAAGATTCCTTTCACCTTCACCATTTCCACTTTCTTTTCTCTGGCTGTGTTCCACAACATTTCCGCTATGCCACTTTGATCTGCATTTCCATCATTATCACCTCTATTATCCTTCCCTTCACAGTTTACCCCTAGATGGTTTCTTCCGCACAACATACAATAAAAGTGCCTAACCCTTTAATCTTGGTTACCTTGGTAAGAACCTTGCCCTCGGTAACCTAATTTACTCCATGACACTTTACCTCCTTGTTGGTTCTCCTCATATCTTGGTTTCTTATCTTTGTTCCCTCCACTTGGTTCAGGTTTAAACCAACTCTTTTGCTTTGATTGGTCCTCCTTCCTCCTTTGTTGCACCCGATACAAATTTGTTGCCTTGCTATAAGCTACCTGCAAATTAGACACTGGTACAACGCTTATCGCCTCTTGCAAACTCCAATTTAGCCCTCCAATGAATCTTTGGACCTTGGCAGATTCATCAGGAACCATATTTGCTGCAAACCTTGCCAACTCTATAAATTTAGAATGGTAAGTCCGTACATCATCAGTTAATTGTTTCAACTGAGAAAATTCATGATACTTCTGCATACGAACATGCTCTCGATAAAATCTCTTCCTCATAGCAGCTTTGAGGGCTTCCCACCCAATATTAGGTTCTCTTTGAAGTCCCACCTGCCCAGCTGTCCACCATAAGTTTGCTTCTCCTTTCAAATAATAGACCTCCCCACTTACTCTCTTTTCTTCAGGGGAGTCAACAATGTTAAATATCTTATCGAACTTTCTTATCCAATCCTCCAGGATCATAGGATCTTCTACCCCAAAAAAAGTGTTGGGTTTCATTGCAACAATCCTTTGAGAGTAATCTTTTGAGGCATCTGCCCTCTCCTCCTACTTTTCCAATATTTTGCCCATATTAAGAGTTAAACTCCTCAAGGTGTCTAGCACTCCAGAAGCTTGCCCGGGGTGTTCTCCGTTCTATATATTACATTATTATCAGCAAACAGACAAACAAGTCACTCGAGCATTCAATCAGTCAGTTGATCAAACAACACACAAATTCCCTTTCCCCTGACTTGTCAATTTTTAGAATTAAAATCTTTATGTTTGCTAATCTGACTTTACGGTTTTAAATAACTCTAGAGCTCTAACCTGCTCTGATACCACTCTATAACACCCCGATTTTTACACCCTAAATTTTCTTTACATTTTACACTGAACTGCCGCGGAAGTCTTACAAAACCAGTGTGCTACCGCCACATCCACACCAACTGTGGATGCTAAGGCTTTAACCACTCACCTAGTTATTACAAATCATATGACTCGTTACATAGTCTAATTTTTACATAACTATTATTCACAACTCTGTAGCATTATACAAGATAACTAACTCTTAAAACTCTATGTGATTGTCCCCCGCGTCTCATGCTCAAGAAATCCAGGTAGAAATTCCATCTTCACCTAAATCTGTGGCAAAAAAACAACCACACAAAGGGGGCACATGGCACAAACTAGAAAATGTCAACAAAGCTGAGTAACACTTATCTCAACGAGTAAAATTCATTTGAATAAAACATCCCTGAGATATTATAACTAATTCATACAATAAATTTAGCAGAATAGTCAATCAGAAACACAACACATCCATACCTTAGTACAAACCACTTGTACATAGAGATACTATAACCATAGTAGATTCACCAGAGATATAAGTCCATTTTTATTTTGGAAACCACATAACAATTTCCACCAATTTGTGTCTCAGTTTATTATCCTTCCACCAATCCTCGGGCACACCGGTCTTTCGACAAAGAGCTTTGAGGCCCTCAGCCCCTGGGACAATTATAACCACCTCACCTTATGTCCTTAAGTGTGCACACCCTCCTAAAGGTAACTTTTGACTAGTAGAAGTTGATCATAGTGGCATAGCTCCAATTCATTGGTTGGAGCAAAAAAAATATTCAGTGAATGGCCAACTTTTTGGCTAGACAGTATGAATGGCCAACCATGGCTCAACAGTTTTGAGATACATATTTCCAATTCCACATTTCTATGAACCACCAACAGAGTTTAGAACTATCAACCAACCTCCCAATATGTAAAGGTTAACCATGAACAGATCAATTAACCAAATACAACCATCAACCAATATGCAATAGACAAGCTTAATCACCCGTATAAAACACATATAACACACCTTTAAAAATAAAACCTTGATTAAGACTAAGCAAAGCTTAACTTTGTCCCTCTAAAATACCAGATCAATTTTATGATCCTTATGTAAATTAATCACGAAATAATGAAGAGAAACAACCAATATCACCCATACAACTTCGGTAGACAACCAAAAGTCATAAAGCATATTTTTCTTCACTATTATCTTCACCTATTATTTTCAAGCATAACCACGAATCTAAATCTTAAACTAAGCTTATTATAATCCTAAGTATATAGAATAATCAATGAACCATCAAACTCCCATCGGATCCATCCTAGGAAGCTTAAAGCACATTTTTCTCACTTTTAGGGTACATAGAGTTTATCCTACTTCCCAATGGTATTTTCCCTTGATTTTCTCAGGGAAGGATATTTTTATCTACCTAAGAATACTATCAAAATTTAAAGTCAAGAAAAGCAAGGATTCGTAGGTAACCAATCTCAAGAATTAAGGTTAAAACATGTTTTAAGGAAAGATTTAATGAGCGTAGGTGTTACCTGACTTCTCCCTGAAAATTTGACCACTTCTTCAATTGATTCTCTACTGATTAAATCTATATTTCCCTCCAAATAATTCGCCTAAGCTCCTTGTGAAACTTCCCTTCTTGAAAACTTGTTATTCTTCTTGATTTTGGCTAGAATTGGGTTTAGATCTCCTTTCCTAATGAGCTACCTTTTTTTTCTGGCTTCTTAGAGTGTTCTAAGGTCATGGATAATGAGAAGGGAAAGAAATAACTTCAGTTCATGACTTGTCTTGTAACACCCCTACCATTAATACAGTGCTTACCGTCCAATCTTCTTACATATCAGATACACGCAGCGGATATATACTTACATACAATGGGTGATACAATGCCGTTAGTCACCTACGTGACTAACAAGGCTACTACTACTATATACAGCATCGGTCTGATGGACCGGAATCCCGAGTACTACAAATCTACAACACATTCTCCGTTTACCAAATACTACCACAATCTTCATTCAATACAATACTCCAAGTACAATACAATATGATCTACATACCGAGTTACTAAGATCCTTATACAAGTATACTACCTCTACCAAGTTCATACATACTCTCTAAGAGTCTACATCTACCCATTTCCTCACAACTACTTACTTTCTATGTACAAGGGTGTGCCTCCGGTCTCTTCCTTGGCCATATTCGCTTCGGTACCTGCACACTAAAAAATGTCCCCCGAAGGGGTCAGCTTTCGCCGAGCATGATAACCGCATACCCCGCGTACTAGTGAGGGTACGCCGACCACTTGGTCGAATACATGCGGTTCGTTTTCATACAAACATACATGCATACATGCTCTTATAAACGATACAAGACTACTCACACAACGTACATATATACAATTCAGTTCATACAAGGGATACGATATAAACCAACCAATACATACTTACCTCTTCCCGAATTACACACACACATCTCATGCACAATATACAATATTGTTAGCTTCATTGGTCCACCCGGGTTAATCGGGTGGAGATTACTCTTTTACTCGTTACTTCATACATATGCATACATACTCATACATACTTACGGATCCATACTTACTTACTCTTACTCTTACTCAAGTTAAGTCGTCGGGACCTCCGGCCCTGGGGACTACTCCGTCCCACCTCCGGGATTTACTTGACTCACCAATCCGGGATGCTACCCATTTAAGGGATTTGGGCCGCGGACCAGTTAAGAGTCAGGAATTGCAGCCAACCTCTTGTGACTCCGCATCCTCACGCGTGGCCGAAGCTATATCGGACTTCTACTCATTCCGGTTTACTCACTTAAGTTAGGAGTTAGGTAGTTAGGAATTAGCAGAAGTCAACATTCAAGCCACAATAATACGATACACATATATACATACTCACGAAATACATTACAATATACAAGTACACTACAAAATACAATACACTTCATCATCATTCATATATTTCATGAATTATACAAACTATTGTTCGAGGCAAATATCAAGAACAATGTAAACAAGCACAAGTAGGTGCAATATAGTCCGATTCATGCATTTATCTTATTAGGTGATCAAATAAGCACACAAATCGGGGTAACCAGATTAGGATACAGGGCATGAAGAAATCATACCTTTCACCGTTGTACTTGTATCCCAACGTTCCTCCGGTATTCACAATTCAAATCCTATGATATACATACAACCGAATAATTAATCTAACTATCATTAATTTAATTCGGTTACCCTCACGCTTTCTAACTCATACTTACTAAGTCTTCACATCCTTATACTTACATTTTATATACTTACTTTTAATTACTTAACAATGGTTTACTTACATATATAGGCACGTATGTATAGGTGGGTATACATGTACATACATACATATACTAACCATAGTCTTATAGTTTTTTTTTTTTGTAAGTTTTGACCCGACCGACCTTGCAAGTTCGGTCCGAGTCAGTAGGTTACATTGGGTGAAAATGCCAGGGCCGACCGACCTTGCAAGTCCGGTCCCAAGGTCGGTCCATTCTAGTAAGTTACTTAACGGGAAAATTTTAGCCCGACCGACCTTGCAATCCGGTCGCAAGGTCGGTCCATTCCAGTAGCTTGCTCGACGGAAATTTTTCTGGCCGACCGAACTTGCATGTCCGGTCGCAAGTCCGGTCGATTCCAGTAGGTTACAGACGGGAGAATTTTTTTCTGGTCCGACCGAACTTGCAAGTCCGGTCGCAAGTCCGGTCGATTCCAGAAGCTTTCCCGTCTTTGTAAATCTGGGCTCGACCGACCTTGCAAGTTCGGTCCTAAGGTCGGTCCGGCCCAGTATTTGCATTTTAATTTCTGTTTTCAGTTCTAACCTTTACCCATTGTTTCCCAATCTTCCCATATGTAATCCCACATGTTTTCACACTACCTAGGCCCTCAAAATTGCCTTAGTTCATCCCCAAACCTACTACTCAATTCCTACCTTCACCTACACATTTTCCTTACTCCTTCTCAACACTTACACTAGTTCTTACTCCTCTAATGCAACAGATTTTTGTTGCCACTTCTACCACTCAATACTCCCTCTATCAATGTCACTCCTAGCATCACAAATACATCTCCTATTACCATGCCAATTCATTTCTAAGCAATTATACCACCTATGCCCAAGTCCAACATTCTTTTTACCAATTCTTGCACACTAATCTTTCCTAGTTCTTCTATACAATTTGATACCCCTTTGCTACAGATTTTGGTTCCTACTTCCTCCATACATAATTTCCTCTCCTAATGTCATCTCCAAGGCCTACAATGCATTGTCTCACCTCTTCAAGTCCAACACTCATTCCCTAGGTCAAGTACATAAGTTCTCCTAGTTCCTCAAATACCATTCAACAACCCTTGCTACAGATTTTACATTCTTTCATTCTCTTACCACAACTACTACTCATAGTCATTAGACATCTCTACTTACTCCAATACACCCTTGGTTTTGCCATTCACCAATTCATCCCTACATGTACATATTCCTACCAAAATTTTGCCATAGTCCCTCTATATTTCTTACTTCTCCACATATGTGTTTTCTCATCCAACTCATTCCTAATCTAGCCAAACCACAAGGGTTCTACCAGCACACATACAAAATCTTAGTACACCATTACTTCCTCAATCCACATTACTAATGCACATACACAATACACTTGGCTCTAAGGCCCACAATTCACATACTAGTTCACAAATACTCAAACTTCCTCAATTACATTACTAATACATTATTTGGTTTCTTTAGATTGGTTTACCCATTCCCATTACTCTAATGCACTAAAATTTAACATTAGTAAAGAGCTCTTACCTTGAGCTTATAATTCATTCTTTCTTTCTCATTTCTCCTCCTTCTTCCTTTCTTGCCCAAATCGGCCATGTGGGGGAATGGAGTTGCCAAACTCCATTCCCATCACCCAATGAACACAAAACACTATAATTAATATACTAATCCCTTAAATTAATGTCAATTCATTGAAGTGTTTGAAATGAAATTTCTAGGGTTTACCTTTGGAGAGTTTTAGAAGGGGTTTTAGCCCTTGGTTCAAGAAGGTGAATCCACCACCATTGCTAGGTTGATATTTTGCTCAAAAGAGAGAGAAAACAAGGTATTACATATGGGTAAAATCGGTTATGAAAGGAAGGTGGAGAGAACATGAGTTTTTCATGTAGATTTTTACCTTGTTGGAAAGAGGAGACTCCAAGCTCCATAATGGTGTGCTTTTCTCTTCAAATGGGGAAAACCCATGGAGATGAAACTCATCCTTTTCGAATTTTGAAATGAGGGAAATGTAGAGGAGAATGAGGGGAGTTCAAATATGTAATTATTTTGAGTTTGGAGCTTACATGAGGATGGAGCATGAGGTAGAAGGTGGAGTTGCCATGGGAGCTTCTTGAAGCTCTAAAAATCGCAGCCACAAGGGAGAAGAAGAGGGCAGTACGATGAGGAAGGAGGGAACGGGAGAGAGAGAATAGAAAAGTGAGGTGAGAGAGTAGATAGATAAAGTAGCTTTTACTTTATGTTTTTTCTTTGCTTTTTGGCTCTCTTATTAGTTAGCTAGTTACATGTGTGTGTGAGGGAGTTGTTTGACAGATAAAAACCGCCCCCCTACAGTTATACCAGCTGGAGCGTTTTTCGTCTTTTACAGAAAACACTCGTTATTTTACCCGGTTTAGGTACTGTTCACTAACCGGGTCCGTTTTCCGGAATTTTCTCGTTTTATTATTTTTATTAGTTATTAAGCTTCCATAAATGCCTAATAATTATTATTTAATGATTTATAATTTTTACGGGTCCGTTTGACCACTTAAAGTCACGTTTCCGGGTTTTCTCGAAAAACGTGCTCTAAAGCTCTATTAGCGTTTTAATTCATTATTTGGATCCGTTTTCTTCGGGAGTTGTTCCCATATATTGTTTAGGCCTTATTAAGCCTTTAGAATCCATATAATACGCTAACCGAGGTCTCATACCTGCTATGGTTATTTAACGCTTATTTAGCGTTTTTCGCCTTTTAAGCGTTTCTTTATTTCTTTTGGATTTATTTTTCCTTACTGTTATTAATTAGGTACCATTAGGCCCTTAAATACGTATTAAGTTAATTTTAATCCCTGTATTTAAGTTCGGGGTATTTCACTCAGGATTGGACTAACAACCTTAGTCTGTTGTGTTAGGAAAAATAATAAAACGATGCGATGGTAAAGATAAGTTTATCAAGAGGATGTGGCTCTTGCTGTGAACTGTGATCCATTAACGATACTAGGATACCGTGTGGTAACCGTAAGTATCAGGATAAATTTCCAATGAACTACTGAACGTTCGTAGGTCGAAGGCTCTACCGCTGGAGTGGCTACTGCCGTGGGTGACCCGCCATAAGAGATGGGTAACTTAGAGACACGTCGTTCTAACGAGACGTTGTCATTAGACTTTACTGAACAATTACGAACGACTATATTAACTCGTACATTAGGCGAACATTAATTGGGCTTGCATGCCAAAGACGAGAGTTTATACTTGTTTATAATTCTCGTTGTGTAACACCCCTACCATTAATACAATCATTACCGTCCAATCTCCTCGTGCTTCCGAGTCACGCAGCGGATACTTACTTACATACAGTGGGTGATACAATGCCGTTAGTCACCCACATGACTAACAAGACTACTACGTCTACATACAACATCACTCTGATGGACCGGAATATCTGAGTGCTACACAAATACAAGCTTCACTACAATTACCAATTAGGTATTACAACTTCCCATTCAATACAATACTCCATAAGTTCAATACAGGTTAATATACCGAGTTTACTAAGATCCTTATACAAGTAGAATACCTCTTCAATTCCATACATGCTCATTAAGAGTCTACTACTACCCATTCCTCACAAACTACTTGCTCCCTAGGTGTAGGGGGTGTGCTACTTAGTACACCTCTACATTCTACTACTAACTATCCAAATGTAGTCACCGGTCTCGTGCCTTGACCATATCCTCTTCGGGTACCTGCACACTAAAAACGTTCCCCCAAGGGGGTCAGCTTTCGCTAAGCATGATAACCGCATACCCCGCGTACTAGTGAGGGTACGCCGACCACTTGGTCGAATACATGCGATTGATTTCATTCCACATACATGCATACATGCTCTTATACATAATATTACAATATTTTACAAGACATACATACATACACACAGTGCCATACACACAAGGAAGACAATACAAGTCCCCCAAATTCCTACTTACCTTCTTCCGGCTACCCATACACGATACATACATAGTACTTACGCAATACATACACAATAATCCATACTTGTTAGCTTTATTGGTCCACCCGGGTTAATCGGGTGGAGATTACTCTTTTGCTCGTTTCACAGTACTTACGCATACATACTCATATACTTACTTACTCAAGTCAAGTCGTCGGGACCTCCGGCCCGGGGAACTACTCGGTCCCACCACCGGATTTACTTGGTTCACCAATCCAGGATGCTACCCATTTAAGGGATTTGGGCCGTGGACCAGTTTAAGAACCAGGAATCGGATCCAACCTCTTGTGTCTCCTCATCCTCACGCGTGGCCGAAGCTATATCGGACTTCTACTCATTCCAATTTACTTAGTACTTTTGTTAGGAGTTAGGTGGTTAGGAATTAGTAAAAGTCATTCACTCAAGCCACATACACAAATACATTGCTCAATACCCATTCATACGAAATACAATACAATACTTATGTACAATACAAGATTCGAATACAGCTCATCATCATTCATATATTTCATGAATTATACAAACTATTGTTCAAGACAAATATCAAGAACAATGTAAGCAAGCACAAGTAAGTGCAATATAGTCCGATTCATGCATTTATCTTATTAGGTGATCAAATAAGCACACAAATCGTGGTAACCAGATTAGGATACAGGGCATGAAGAAATCATACCTTTTACTGAAATTTACTTTACCAGTGTGTCTTTGTTCCTTTGTCCCTACTTATTCCTCGAGTCGTAATCTCGAACCAATGACTACATGCCAAATGGTTCAATCAATACTAAGTATTATAATACGTACATAATTACTACTCCCATACTTACCCCGTTATCCAGTTGTTTCGGTTTAACGTAATGTTCATATACTCACAACTTTCTTACCTACTTCGCCAACTTGTTTATACCTTTAATGACCCTTAAGCATCATTAATCAAGTACTAATTATCTTATACTAATATTACCATTCACTTCCTTACCTTAAAAGCCATTTAGTAAGCTTAATTTTACAGTTTTTGGTCGGTCCGGGACCTTGTTCGGATCTTAAGTCCCGGACCAACACATGGTCACTACTCTCGGCTCATTCTGGTGCCTGGTCCGGGTCCTTGTACAGGGGTCAAGTCCCGGACCAGTAGGTATGTCCAGTCTCGAATGGTTTTTAGTTCTGGTCCGGTACCTTATACATAATGCTAGTCCCGGACAAGGACATGGGCAACTCTCGGTCATTTTTCAAGGGGTGGTCCGGGTCCTTGTATGGGACTTAAGTCCCGGACCACCCACTATCCTTTACTCTTGGCGTGTTTTTGTATACTGGTCCGGGACTTAGTCCTGGACTTAAGTCCCGGACCCTGCTACCATTTTGACAGTTTTGACATTTTCAAAATCTGTTACATTCCATACTTTGCCTAATTAATTCCCAAATGTTCCTACACTTAATCTCACATGTTTAGCACCTAATTAAGCTTCTAAACATGCTCAAATCCATTACTAATTCATTACTCCTTTTCATACCAATTCACACACATATCTTCCACATTTTCATTCCAGCACTTACCTTATTTCTCCAAGTGGTGTTTGCTACAGATTTTGGTCCTTATTTCCTCCATACCTAGTTCTCTCTCCTAATGCCAATCTACCATCCCAATCCATTTCCCAACAATTACAATATCTATACCCAAGTCCAACACTCTTTTTACCAATTCTTGCACATTAATTTTTCCTAACTTCTCCAATGCATTCTTATACCCCTTTGCTACAGATTTTTACACTTCTTGTTTCTAATACTACAACTACCTCTTCATCACTACTAAACATATCCACTCAATCCAATATTCACTTTCACCAAGTCACCCATAATGTACATTTCCTACCAAAATTTTGCCATAGTTCGCCTACAATTCTCACTTATCCACACATACCCATTATCACCAAAATCGTTCCTATTCTAGCCACACCCATACAAGGGTCCTACCAGCAATACAAAGAAATCTTAATACATCAATACTCCATTAAACAACAATACCAATACTCATACACAATTTACTTGGCTTCAGGGCCTACAATTCACATACTTGCTCACAAGTACTAAAATCTCCACAACTACACTACTAATGCAACAGTTTAGATTCTTTTATTTGTTTACCCATTCCCATTACTCTAATGCATGAAATATAGCTTTGAGAGGGAGCTCTTACCTTAAAGCTCTTATTTCCTTCAATTATTTTTTTCAATTCTCCTCTTCCTCTCCTTCTTGCACAAATCGGTTTTGTGGGGGATGGAGTTGCCAAACTTTATTCCCATCACCCAATACACACAAACAAGTGAAATTAAACTACTAACCCTTTTCAACCTTTAAGGCTTAATGCAAGTTTTAGGGTTTAGAAATTTCATTACCTTGCAAGGGTGTAGGTAATGCTTGGAATAGCTCAAGAACAATATTTCTCACCCTCCAGGAGAGCCAAAATCGGCTAGAGTACAAAGGAACCAAACAAGAGTTTAGTCTAAATTTCGTTTTGCCCACAAGGGCTAGAAAAGGTAAGCTTTCAAGAACATTTTTACCTCAAAATGACAAGGAGAAGAAGGTGGTTCTAGTGGTAGACTTGAAGCTCCAAATGCTCCATACCCATGAAAACGAAAATGCTCCTTTTCGTATTTTGAAAAGAGGAAATGTTCCTCTTGATGAGAGGAAGACAATGGTGGTATTTTTATAATTTTTGGAGCAAGTTTGGGCACTCAACAAGAGGAGAGAAGAGAGTATTTTTGTGGGTTGTTTAAAACCTCCATGGCTGTCGCTGGGAAGGAGGAGAAGAAAGAAATCAGAGAGGATGTGGGGGAGGGCTTGTACGTGAGAGAAGAGAATGAGTGGAGTAGAGAGAGTAAAAGTGTGAGTGGCCTACTTTATTACTTTTGTTGTTTAGTAATTAAGAAGAGAGTGTGAGCGTGTGAGAGAGGGAGGTGGAATCGGCTGGGACCAACACACACACACAAACTTTACTTTTTATTTTTAAAAGTGGACACATAAGTTTTGGTTATTTATGTTTCTCCCCACAATTTCCCGTTTTTGACAGTTTTTACTAATTTCTTGTTTTATTGATTTTATTGGTTCTAGAGTTTCACTAATATTTATTAATGATTATTTAGTTGACCAAAAGTGTTACGAGTCTATCTGACCCGCTTAAAGTCATGTTTTCCGGTTACCTCGAAAAACGCGCTTTAATGTTCGTTAGTGTTTTTAATCCATTTTAAGGATCCGTTTCCTTCGGAATTTGTTCCCTAATATTTATTTAGACTTAGTCAAGCCTTTAGAATCCGTATATTACGCTAACCGAGGTCTTATACCTCCTATGGTTGTTTAACGATTATTTAGCGTTTTACGCTTTTTGAGCGTTTCTTTATTTCTTTTGGATTTATTTTTCCTTACCAATATTACTTAGGCGTCATTAGGCCCTTAAATACATATTAGATTAATTTTAATCCCTATATTTAAGTTTGGGGTATTTCACATTGTTTCGCCTTGTTGTTCTTTGTTGTGCTTTGTGGTTATGCGTGGTATGTTGGTGGATTTGTTTGAACGAGCCATTGTGCTCATATTGTGCGTTGTGACTGGTTGTGTCGAGTCGCAGTACTCATGTGTGGATTATGGTGGATTGTTTGGTCGGGTGAGCGGCCGAACTCAATTATGAACTATTAAGTGTTTGTTGGAATGGAGTCTCTGTACTCATATAAGCGTTGTAACGCTTTCAGTGGTTTATTACGATGCAATGTGTGAAGCCGGGGGCTTGTTTGTTATTTGAGTTTACTGCAATATATATTGTTGCTTTACAGTTTTAACATTAAACTACTTGCATGAAAATGAATTGCATGCTCTCGACCAAATAACTGAGGGTCTGAGGGGGCATGACAGTCATGTAGTAACATACTCAACAGGGGCTGATTCCATACCACAAACAACCATTTTTGCAGGTATGCAGCTTCCGGTGTCGGCAAGAGAGGGACGCGCTGGGTAGTTGAAATACCCCAAACCTTGGTATGTTGTTTAAATGTTTAAATATGTTATCTAAAGGCTAAAAGTGCCTTAGGAACATCAGTGTATAGTTTAAACCATAGTTAAAACACAATAAAACACTAAGACACGGTTTGAGCAAAAACATGCTCTAAGCTTGGAGTGAACTTGGCTAGGACCCAAAGAGCCTACCAAGACTTTATAATGTTTAATTATGACTTTATAAGGCTAATTAAGTCCTTAGGAAACTTTGGTAGACAATGAAACCAAACAAAACACAAATAAATACTTTAAGGTCAATATGGGCTAAAATGTGCTCTAAGCTTGGGATAAATGTGTATAAGACCTAATGGTCATACCTATGCCTTATTTATATGTTAATGAACATTTTAAATCAATTACTAAAGAAAACCAAGCTTGAAAACAAGTTAAAACGCAAAATGTGCTTTAAGGAGTCTTAAAGCACGTTTTTGAAAAATTGTCTTGTAAATGAGTTTTGAATGGCTAAATGTCCATCATTACTCTTTAATTAACATGTGTACTATATAGTATCACATTTGGAAGTCTATATCAATGGGAAATCAAAAATTTCACTTCTATGTGCCTTGTTTTTGTGAATAGTGATTTTTATAAGCTAGTTTGTAACATATGTTACTATAAGTGAGACAATTGATTAATAAAGTCTAAAATACCCCAAGGTACTATTGGGGGCCGGTTTTTAAGGTGTGGTGACTCACCACCCTTGTTAGTTTACTAAGAAAAGAAAGAATGACTAATTAATGTACTATTTGCTTTATAAGAATAAATATCTTAACAAAAGCAAACTTATCTCCTCATTCTCTTCTTTCCTTTCATTTCCCACGGTAGCCATCTTCTTCCTCCTCTCTCCATCGGTTTCCAACAGAACCATATCATTCTTCATCTTCCTTCACTTGTAACTTATGACTCCATGCTCCGAATTTAATTCCGAGACTACCGTTCTCTTAGTTGGAGCAAGCTCTACAACAATGTCTTTTCAAATCATCAAAACCATCATTTCGGTGCCAAGGAGAACTTCCATGGAAGGAGCTTGAGCTTATATTTTTATGCCTTGTTGATCACCTTTGCTTCAAGGTAAGGAAAAACCAAAGAAAACTCCATTTCCTTCATTTTTGGTGTTGGCCGAAAATGCACCTAGTAATGGTGTCTTCTCTTGTATTGTTTTAGCTTCATTTAAATCTTCCAAGGGCTAGGAGGAGTCCTCTCTTGATACTTATTCAAGTTCTCTTCCAATTCCAAGGTAAAACAATTACCTTAATGTGTTAAAACAATATGTGTAACTAGGGTTTATAATGAGATGAAGCATAATGCTTGAATACTCATTTTATTATTGTACATTGTTTAGAAGTTGACAAACAACTAAACACCCCACCGGTTTTACAAGGAAACAAGAAAGAAGTTGTGTGGAAAGAGGTAAACATACTAACCCAATGTGGTATAATGCCTTAGGAGAAATGAGCTTATATCGCTTGTTAAAATGATCTAAGGAGCCAAAGGTGAATGACCTAGTGAAATGCTCTCAAGGAGTTTATTAAGGGCATATGTATTGTTGGGTGTATTTGCAGGTCAAAGGCATTATTTATGCGGGAAATTCAGTGTTTATGGTTTATGCAATTTAAGGGCCTAAGAGCCATGTTGTTTAAGGGCCTAAGTGCCAAGCAATTTAAATTGTGCACTATATTGGGATGTAGTGTAAATTTGGTGAAGTCTTGTGAGTGATGGTGTTCTTGATGGCTTTAGGTGTTTTTGAATGAAATAAGGTAACACCTAAGTGTTGGATGTGAGTATATACAAGAGAAGCTATGGCAAAATTTGGAAAATGTGTAAGAAGTTCTAAGTGTTTGAAGAAAGTTTTGGTGAACTAGGAAGTTGTTTAAGGTTTAGGTAATGTTGATATCCAAGGAATAAGTGAAGTTTAGGTAAGATGTGAAAAAGGAGGTTTAGTTAGTAAGAAAAGAAGTTTGAGAGATGATGTTAAGGTGTAGAGGAAACACCTTGGTATAGTGGTTATTATAGGTGAAATACCACCTAGAAATCTTAAGGAGAAAACATTGTAAGTGTTAGGAATTTTGTGAAGATATAAGTAAAGGCTTAAGGAATTAGAAAATGAGTTTTTGAGTGTTTGAGGATGTCTTAAGGTGTGTTTGAAGTGCCCAAATGGGTTAGGGAGTACTAGGTTATATGGGGTGAAGTTTGGAGTTGAATGTAAAAAGGAAAACAAAGAATTGGGGCAGACCGGACTTGCAAGTTCGGTCGGGCCCAGTTTACCCTGCGAGAATTA
Organism: Limonium bicolor; assembly: GCA_023374045.1. Classification (NCBI taxonomy): domain Eukaryota; kingdom Viridiplantae; phylum Streptophyta; class Magnoliopsida; order Caryophyllales; family Plumbaginaceae; genus Limonium; species Limonium bicolor. The sequence continues at coordinate 262,799,754 of CM041779.1, read as the reverse complement.
GCTTCTGGAATGGACCGACCTTGGGGACCGGACTTACAAGGTCGGTCGGAGTAGAAAATTTTGACGAAATGTGTTCTGGAATCGACCGGACTTGGACAAGTCCGGTCGGTAAGGTCGGTCGGACCAAATATGTTGTTTATGGTTATAAAGATGATATTTGGATATTAGAATATACCTAGGAACATTAGGTAAGTTTATACAATTGATGGAGGTGGAGAAATAATGCAACAAGGTTTGAAAAATGCAATTTTACCAAGTCTGTAGCTTTGGTCCGGGACCTAGGTCATGGTTCAAGTCCCGGACCAGGGGTGAAAAACAGGTCGAGAGTCACCTAAGGATGTGGTCCGGGACTTAGGCCTTGTATAAGGTCCCGGACCACCCCATTTTAAAGGCCGAGAGTGGAGTTTGCTTCTGGTCCGGGTCTTAAGTTAGGGACCAAGTCCCGGACCACTATAAAAACATTGTTTTAGGTTATTAAAAGATGTCTAATGATGGGGATTGATGGATAATGATGTTATAAGGTTGTGTAGGACATGTTAGGTGAGTTATAGTCACATTTTGGTGGGTGAAAAGTTGAAGAAAATGAAAGAGTGAAACATGTTAAATATGTAAAGTTACTTAACCAAGTTAACGGGGAAAGGTTATAAGCATTAGACTTTAAACAAACATGTCACCCCAATGTTAATAAAAATACATGGAATGTTGTCAGTTGTTCGAGAATTGCTCGAGGAACATAAGTGGACGTGGTAAAGTGGACTCCGGTGACAGGTATGGTTTTCTTGCAACCTATGTCCTACCGGATTACACCGGCTTGTATGCCAACGTGTTTTCTGAGTGTTTGCCACCTTGTAAGATAAAACATGTAATGAGTTTATAGTAATTCATTTATGTGGCGAATTTGGCCTCCGATACCATTTAACCTCAAATAAGTGTTAAACCCTAGCTAACTAGAACTAGGAGCACATGAGAGATCGGTATTCGGAGTTGACGGCTGTAGACACCAAAAATTCTCACCCCATAAAGCAAATCCCGTAATGATAACTAAAAAAAAGAGGGGTCGTCACCTTTCTTTCTCGAAATATATTTACATGCATGCCAAAATGAAACCATCGTCTTACGATAAAAGTTTTAAACCAATTTTCAAGCATTTTAGAAAAAAAAAACGATTTTGCAAAAATGAATTTCCAAACGATTATCCGGTTTTAAACCCATCCATTTTGTCTCATTGCCTATTTTCTTACCTATCAGTCTTCTTTTACTTGTTACTTCTTTATCCTATTTATTGCTACTTTAATCGTCTTCTAGGATTTACTTTTATCCTACTAGTACTACACTATTTCATCATTTCATGTACCTATTATTCTTTTATTCTATTTACTTAATATTTTATGATCCTTTCGTTCTTTTTTATCTACATTCCACCACTTCATGATTCTTAGAAAAAAAAAATTTCTTTAGATAGAACTCTTTCATCTTTCTGTAAATCTTCATTTAAAACGTGAGCGTTCTTAATAGGGTTACTTAGTTCAAAGTAAAGCTCTAATATCATTTCTCATTTTTTGCATACTGAGTCCTGCTGTAGCATAATTGGTAGAAACATGTGAGAGAGATGCTGGAGGTCACCAGTTCGAGTCAGAAGAGAAGCAAACTTGTTATTTTTTTTTTTTGTAGAAAGAAGCCAAACAAGGCCTTGCTCCCACCTGGACCAAACGAGGCCCATATCTCAAATCTGGGTCCAGTCTTGTTTTATTGCGTGAAATAAAGCCCATAGTTAGTCTTCCTCCTCTTCGTTTTGAAAGCTCGAGAACAACAAGAACAAAAAACAGACCACGCTTGGTCTCCTTCCGTTTCGAAAACCACCATGAAAACCCATACTCCTCTGTCAGTCTTCCTCGATGACATATACCTCCATACTCCTCTGTCGGTCTTCTTCTCGAGACCACCGACCCTCATGCTCTTCTTCCTCCTTCGATTTTTTTTCATTACCGACCTCACCACTGGACGACGTCGACGACCTTCCTGTCATTCAACGATTCTTCTTCTTCTTGACCTTCAACACAAAAATCTACCCACCGAAGCGACGGCCATCGATCCTCTTCTCCCTCCCGATCATCTTCTCTTCTTCTCAACCCGCCTCCATTCTCTTCGAATTCTGCCATTCTCACCCGTCTCCATCTACAAACAAGAACCCTAAACCACCGCCGCCTCATTCTCCTTCTCTTCGATATCCTAAAAACCCAGCCGGACATACCCATTGCCATGTTCTTCTTCTTCGACAGAACCCAGGCCTCCATCATCACCATCTTCGATCTTGAACCTGTAGCCGACACTCTCGTTCTCTTCTTCCTCAACCTCTCGAACGACCACAAAATAAAAGGGTTGCAGTAATTATCTTCCTCCACGCTTTTGAATTCCCAGACACCAGAGAACAAGAACACGGAACGGGAGCAGCTTCACTCCGTTGATCGGTGTCGTTCAACAAGGAAGAAAAAAAAAGGGAACCAACTCCCCACAGCTCTCCCAGTTGCCTCTCCTCTCGAAAAAACTGGGCAAGCTTCCCTGAGTCTCGTTCCTCTTCAACGAAGACTAACCCCATATTGAAAAAGATCTCAACGGCCGACACCTTCATCTCCCTCCTCCTGCTTCTTTCTCGATTTTTTCCTCTTCATCCATCTCCTTCCTTGTCTAACCCGAACAACTCAAAACCTAGAGCTTCTTGCCGATACTTCAGTATCGATTCATCTAAAATCCATTTCACTCCAGTCCTGCTAGAACATTCGATTGCCTGCCAACCGTTCTAAAAAAAAAAAACCCACTCAGAAATCATGAGCCCAGAAAAATCAAACCCGCGCAGATTACGTGCATGGTCCAGGGATTCCGAATTCACCATCGGTTTTCGGGAGATGTCGGGCGCATCAGATTGTTTTGCCTCGATTCATCGTCTGGGTCTACCGCAAGCGAGACTGATTGTGCTCATTCTGTTTCCTTTGCAAAAAAAAAGAAGAAGAAGTTGCTCTCTGTCTCGGTTTGAGCAAGGAGCTTGTACTCTCTGAGACTGCTACCTACGAAATCGAGTCATGATAATTTCCAACAAGAAATGGGTGACATCTGCAATCTGCGGGAGTGAAACTTGACGCTCTAAACATTTTTGTTACTCTGTTACATTTACTTGTCAAATGGGAAATCCTAAAGTGTTCGCCACAAACAGTGCTAGCCTCTGAAGTTAATGGTCGTCGACGATAACCACAGAGGGGAGTTCGGATTTCTATCTGTGCTTATGTACTTAATCAGTGGTATCATTCCAGGAACTAACTCTGCTTGTGTTTTTTTCTTGTTTTGAGTTTTTTCCGCAGGAAATTTCCCTTGCTCTGTCATCGTGGTAAATGCGTCTTAGATTCACATCGTCATCATCTCGCATCCACTCCAATCTCATCTCAAAGCAGAAAAAAATCACCAGAGGGTCAATGTACAACTACCAGTGCCCAAGAGTTCGTGGAGCGGCACAAGAAGAGCTGCAGTCTGACTTCGAAACATGTTTATAGTTTGCGATCCTTCTCATCTTTCTTGCCTAAAAATCAATCCTATTATACTGACTGGTTAGTCTTGCTGCGGTTAATTTCTTGTTTATGTCTGTCCAAATTTGTTTACTCTACCTACAGATTTATACCTAATTCGAGTTGTTTTATAGCCTCTTTAACCCATTGTACGTATTGATGGTCTTTTTTTAAGGGCAATGTGATTTTATGTTTATGCTTGTGATTTCCAGATTGTCATGAACTTGTATTTTTGTTGTTCGCTTGGCGCCCACACTGCGGTTCACGTTTTTTTCTGCTAAACAAGACCCATGCTCACGGCATAATTTAAGGACACAAATTCCGGCTTTTGTTTGATATAACTGTACCTCCTTGCGCTTACCTCCGACTTGAGTATTAGGCTTCTTTCATTTTTCTTATGTAGTAAAAAGATAGAATTAATTAGCATTTTATTTCACGCTTTCTTAAATCTTTGGTCATAGAAAGATCAACCAATCAGAAAATGTTTAAATTAATTAGCAACCCGACACTTTAGGAGTCATTGTACATACTCATTTTTGTCATTTAACTTTATGTTATGTTTACTTGGTTGTATCTTCGGTTCCAATTTCATAACTATGTATTATATGTTAACATTGTATAGCTTAGTTTGGAAATTATTGGGCCTAGCCCAATATAGAGGCTCAATACCTAGGAAACCTTAGATAGCCCATAGATCACCCAGTGTAGAAAAGTTTTTAGGTTTGGGGTATTCTCAATGCATACGGGTCCTAGACACGGTCCATGTGGGGAATACCCGTATCCCATAAAATTTTCCAAATCATCCCCTAATTTCAGAGTAAAATATACAATCAACAAAAATCCAATCCAATTGTAAATCCAAATAATCATTCAGACATGACTTAAGCCCACTAGCTCCAATGTAGTTGTTTCAAGTAACTTTCAATCAGCCCACAAGCACGGTCCAAATCCAAACCTTGCCCAATTCTCATCCAGCCCATTCCTTATTTGGTCCAATCCACATTTGGCCCAACTTTGAAAATAAAATCAAAACCCTTTCAACAATCATCCAAATCAAGAGTTCAATTCAAAAACCCAAATCAGGCCCAAGACCCAACATGGCCCAAACCAAGTCAGAAGCCCTAGTCAGTCCAAAACCAATCTAGCCCCGAATCAAACAAGGCCCCACCATTGGCCCATCTCTAAAAAAAATCTCATTTAAACCATTTCAAACCAAGGCCCAAGCCCACAAAAATCAACCCAAGGCCAAATCAACCAAAGCCCAAATCCAATCAACCCAAGCCTACAAAAACCAACCAAGCCCACAGAAATCAAACCAACCCCACAAAAATCAGACAAACTTAGCCTGAATGATGACCTTTGACTTGAACTTCCAACTTTGACCAATCAACTTTGACCAATCAACTTTGACCAATCAACTTTGACCACTGAGTTTGACCAATCCAGTGTTGACTTTGACCAAAAGTGTTGACCTTAACCAAACTTTGACCCGGTCCAACTTTGACCAACCAAGTTTTTGACCAACGTTAATCTTGACCAAAAAACGTTGACCATGACCCGATTTTGACCCAACCTGAACTTCAATCTAATTCAAACCCGACCCTAATCCAATTCCCTCCAATACAAATCTAAGTCCATCCAATTCAAACTCAACTTGTAAATTCCTTTCAAAATCCAAAAAAACAAAAAGAATTTTGAGTCTCCATTTTATTCAAATTTCTTCAAGCTTTTAAAGAAACCATTTTGCGGAATTTTAAAGGAAAAACTCTTCTCACATCACAGAAAACTCTTCTCAAACGCAGAAAGTTCTTCTCACATATACAGAAAGTTTTCTCCTAAAAATATTTCTCAAAATCAGTGTTTCTTCATCGAGAGTTCCGAACAACTCCAAACATTTTCCAACTCAGTTTTAAACTAAAAATAAGCCGTTTTCAGGGAACATGAAATGTCTAACACTTCAAAACACTTTCCTCCTAGTTAGACATCACTTGTCTCCCTTCCTAAAATAAAATCCGAGGCGGGGCACTGGGGTCATAACCTCCCTTGTCGTAGTCTGGATCTCTTTAGGTGGGGCATTAGGGTGACAAACCTCCCCTAATTGCAGCCTAGATTTCTACAAGGCGAGGCGCTAGGGAAGTAACGACCTTCCTAGTTGCAGCCGGGATTTTAGAATCGTCTAGCTCCCTTCCACTCGATTTCAATGTTTTGATTTTTAATGTTTTAAAACTCGGGAGTTAGAGACGTTATTAGGGTTCGACCGAGAACATCTCCTTCATGGTGTTTCTCTCTGAACCCTATTTTTCGACATAAATTCATTGCCCCATCTTTCGAGCCTCGGCACTTATCATTAATTAAGTGTCGTGTTCGAGGGGGTACATAGGGTAATCCCTCGGGATTATCCGCCCTTTTACAAAAATGATTTCCTCAATCGCTTTCAAACCTCAAATTTTAAAAAAAAACTCGGGATCTCTATTCAAATACCAATTGCCTCACACACTCAATAATCTTTGAAACTCCAAATCACTTCATACCCAAATCATCATTCAAACTCCAACTCGTATTAAACTCAAATCCTCTTACAAATTCCAACTTCATTCAAACTTCCAAAGTCTCACAGGCCCGAGTGCCTCACAGACTCGAACATCTCAAACTCTCCACCATATTAAGATTCAAATGTCTCACAGACCCGAGCGTCTCACAGACTTTGATATCCCATACCTTCCACTACATAAACAACCCAAGCGTCTCGCAGACGTCATCATTTTAAGATTTCAAATATCTCACAGAGTCGAGCACCTCAAACTCCAAAACAAACTCGACAAATCATCAAGTCCCCACAAATGACCACAAAACCCCTTTGATCCTTCAAAGACCCAAAAGTTCAAGACCCCGATTCCTTCAAAGCCCCCAAAACTCCCAAATCCAAAACCTGAACTACGTAAGGTCTGATCTCAACACGGAGTTGAGTAGTAGGCAGCCCATCTAGGGTGCGACCCCATTCCAAACAAAAATCCCCTTTCCTCCTTTAAGGTGTTCTTCATACCTCTCGAAACTCTCAACCCTTCAACCAACTAACTCCAAGACCAGCCTATTCTTCAAATCTTCTAAATCAGGCTAATCCTCAAACCACACTCAATCCTATCCTTTGGCTTTAAATGAATCTCTCTAAAAAGGTTTTGAAAGAAGACAATCCCGACAATTGGAGACCGAGGTTTCCTCGGGCACCAATCCGAAGTCGTGGTCGTTGCCACTTCTAAGGGGTGTAACCCAGTACGAACCCACAACAGAATCTCTGATCTGACAAGATAAGTCCTATCCATAGGTAATAATCTCAGAGTCAATTAACGGTTCTTAGAACCCCCCTTCTCATCCTTTCCTAGTTCTTTAGGTCAAACTAGGTGGCGACTCTAGTCAATTCCGCCTTATAGAGGCATAAGTCCGCGTGGGGCCCATTGAGAGCGGGTGTAGTGCTCACTAGCATTCCCCTTATGCTTTCTGGGAAAGACGGACGATAGAGTAGGTATTTGAGGGATGCCAAGGTGACAGGTTTTCACCCTCCACAGAATGGCAATTTCTAGGATCTAGGCTTCTCAGCTAGTTCGTATTTAGATAGACCCCCTCATACCGAAAAATCACTCTCCACAGAATGGCGACTCTGCTGGGGACGACTGAACTCCATTCAAAATTGTCAGGATTTCCCCACTTCTTTCAAAACCTTCAAGAGATTCATTTCAAAGCCGCTAGGACTACTCTACTCCACACTTAGAGTGTGCACTGAGAGGATAGTTAGGAGGAGAGTTCAGAGTTCGAGATTGGCCTTGAGTGCCATATGTGTGCTTTACTAATTGCATGCTTCACTTTTGTGTGTTTACTGTTGTGTGTTTATTGTCTTATGTTTATTGTTCTTCATGCATGACGTAATATCATGATTGTTATTGCTTATTTATTGCTTTTGTAAATGGGGCCTTCCTAGAAGGAGTCAACCCATTGTTGCATCGGGTAGCGTAAGACATGCATTTCTCTGTGTCACCCGCTTATTTCACATGTCACGGGATCCCCAACCGGTCCACGGTTGATTCCCCATGAGTTGGGTCCTTCCTAGAAGGAGTTAACCCACGAGGTAATACGGTCCAAGACCAACGCCTTGAAGCTCATGATCCAAAATATCCTCCATTACCCGAGTCTAAGCCAGCATATAGTGAACTATGAGCTTTCAGTGTCCAGCTACTTGGTCCGGTGTCTAAGACGGGTTTATGGAAGTCACCCCTTTGTATGCCGCCTGTCTGACCGCCCTCCTATCTTACCCTGAAGATTGCATGGGCTCAGTTCTCCATTGCTCCTCTGCACCACATGTGTCTCTAAAGCCCAATGTCACGCTACACGTCCATAGAGGATCCTGTATTTACCGGATACCCATACATGGCACAACGTAGTTAGTGAATAATTTGGACTTTAGACACACCTGACCGTGCAGATGACGAGAGACCCGTTCCCATGCAGTACTTCCCCGAGTTTCCAGAAAAGTGGGGCGTTGTCGGATCATCACTGGCCGTGGCGTATGTTTCCTTATCACTTCGGGTATCCTGACCTTTCGAACTTAAGCACTCCGGACTTTCTTGATAACGTGCCTCGCAAGGGGCATAGCAGAGAAAAAAAAAAAACTCCGAGAGATGACAGTGAAGGGACGACGGTTCCCCCGGTGAGACGGAGTCATAATTGACCTGGAAAGTGATTATCCCAACATTAACACTTATAGCTCCACATCAAATATAGCCACGATTTACTTTATGTTATACATGTGTGCAAACCACTTTTCCAGACCAATCCGTTTTAAAATATTCGGAATTCTCGTTTGCATGTCCCTAAAAGCTGTTTTACGAGCTCGTTTAATTTAATGTTCCATAAAATATTTACTCATAAATGGGGTTTTCAAAATTTGTCAATTTCTCCTTTAAAAAGTTTATTTCACTAAAACGCTATTTCCGAAACAGTTTTCAAAAAAAAATTGATTTTGGAAAACCTACTTTCTACAAATGAATTTCAAACAACATTCTTTCAAAATTGTTTTGAAAACACTTGTCAAGTTGTTTTTCACAAACGTATTTCAAAATAAATGATTTAGTCCCCATGTTGTGACCCGCTATTTTTGAAGTTCATCCCACCTTTAAGAGCAGCGGCCATTACCGTGGAGCGTACTAGTCATTTCGTGTTTTCACAAAAGTGGTGGATTTTCACATAAAATTTTGTGTTCGATCATTCATCTTTCCTTTCTCAAAAACATCCCCCATTCCTCTAGTCGGAGCATGTGGAGCGACATGAAGATCAACTAGCGGATCGGGCTGAAAGCCAGAGGCACACCTGCCCGTGGAGCTTGCCGAGTGACAGGAAGACCAACACCAACCGCTCAAATACAAAATCAGAGGTGTACCAACTCGAGTCAAACGACATGAAGACTAGCCACACCGGTCCGAGTTCAAAATGTTGAAAATCAAAAGAACACCAACTCTTTTTTTTGATCACAGTATTGCTTCGCTGCAAAAGCCTGAAACCGAGCCAGCAACCGATCAAGCACCTGAAGATAAACGTGCAACCGGTCAAGAGCCCGAATGTGAGCGAGCAGCCGGTCAAGAACCCAAAGACGAGCGAGCAGCCAACCAGGAGGCCGAGCGTTAGCAGTCATTCAGAACCCCAAAGACAGACCAGAAGAGTTCAGAAGAAGTTTAGCTTAAATTTCCCCTTTTAATGACTTTTTAGGATTGATGATGTATAAGATTTTTCCCCTATGTTTCTTTTCTCTCTCGTCCATTTCTGAATAGACTATATGTATAGGTTTATACACTCCCTTCGAATTTATTTAGATCAATGTGTATAGGGTTCCCCACTCCCTATTTTATTTGCGAATGACCGAGCGTCAAAATTTATGTTGAGAAAATCCACCACTTTGAAAACACGCGTTTTCGAAATTGTTTTCTAAAACTAGGTTTCTTTTGGCATGCACGTATGATAAAAAGAACGAATAAGGGACGACCCCTCACATCTATATATCATTCATCAACTTTGCTTTATGGGGTGAAAATTCACGGTATCTACAGGAGGCATCCCCTAAATAAATAACGCCAACAAAATGCAATAGAGCACAAACCCAAAAAAAACATGCATTGCATTCATGACAAAAGGGTCACATGCACTTACAGTCAGTTCAAATCATCAACCTTACATGAATCTCGTCCACACTCCCGAGCATCACGCACTTACGTGTTCCATCGTCACTTGTCACACACCAGCTTTCATTCCAATATCTCGAAACCCAGAACACGATCTCAGAGGGATATAAAAAAAACCGAGCTCAAGTCTTTCCCAATCTCAAAGTGTATCATATCGTGGGGCTACCATACGGGAGTTGTCACTCCCCGAAATCCAAAAAATCATACATCCAAAAAATTCCAAAAAATGTAGTCTCCGTCATATCGTTGGGCCACCATGCGGGAGTTGTCACCCCCTAAAAATTCAAAAATCCAGGAGCCAATCACCAAGCCGACCTCACTTGAGAATCATTACCCCGACAGCGACCCCAACAGCTAGACCCTCTCCAAGGACAATAGTAATGGGATGAGCTTCATGAGCCATGAGCTAAATTCGACTCAAGCGAGACTAGGTGTAGCCTTACCACGCATGCATTGCATCCAACAAAAAAAAAACAAAAAAAAACATTCAGTCAAAAACTTGAAGTCAACCATCTTCATTCATCATTTTCAGCATTTGACACATCCTATACATAGTAACTTCATATTATCAGAACACATTGCATGGTAGATCGTTGCATTTGCATACTCCCGTATCGAAACGACGTCTTTGGTGAAAATCTTGATTGATTGTTTGAATAGAGCGCGTGAACCGCTATACTCTCGACCCGTCAACGAACACAAGGGTCTCATCAAAATCAGCACCACAATCAAGTGAGTAGTGTGCGAAGAGCGGTATTTTCCCTTGAATTCTGAATGAGGATATTGGATAATCCACCGAGCGATGAGGGCAGATAGAGCGAGTCCATAGAGGTAAAACCATGAGCGACTTGTGTATTCCTTCAGCACATGGAGAGGCACAATTCATAGTGAGATCAATGTCGATAAACAGGATATGAACTGTGATTCATGCAAAGATCTGAGAATAGTAAGAAAAAATCATTGACTAATGAGAATGACGAGGCACTTAGGATCAAAATCTCCACAAGGCCAAAAAGCTTTAATTTTCCCGAACATAACTCCTTAGTGAGCCCCACTGAGCCTTTCAGGAAAAACTTTTTCTACAAAAAAAAAAACTCCACAATATGCCGCGTACATATACTCACTCGCCCTTGCAATAGAGGATCTCGAAGAAGTCGGAGCCATGGTCTCTCCCCCCCCATATTTCACAAAGAACAACAAATGAAATGTTCAAAGAAATCAGTGAGTCAATGCAACTCCAAATCCAAACACCAAAAAAAAAAACACCGAAAATGTTCAAGGAGATCGATGAGTCAATGCAACTCCAAAGCTGAAAGCCAAATACAAAGGAGAGAATGCTTGGGAAAGTTGATGAGCCAAATGCAATTTCAAAAACACAAAAATGAGAAGAAAGTGAAAATCGTACACCAAAAGAGGCAAGAATGAGGGAGCCAAATCCAACGGACCAATGATGTCCCACAAGAACCAAAAAAGGTTATCAAAGCCCGTCTAATCATTCCACCCATGGCAAAAGCGAAATTACATGTCCTCTATTGCACAAAAGCTCCACAACTCCCAAACAAATTCTCCAGTCCCATGAGACATACGTCATACCAGCCCCGTTATATCCCAACAAAGACCTCTGACTCATAAGTCGATGAGCATTAACTGAAAGTATCGAATCTGAAACATGAATCATAAGCTTCGTACTTGTTATCTACATGTCCCGTCATACCAAAGGGACCATGAGCGAATGAGTGCGACCTTACTTCACAAGGTCTTCCGAGTGCGAGTGACTCTTTGATCTAAGCACCAAATCATAAAAAGCTAACCCTGTTGTAGGTGAGGAACTTGTAAGGATTGGAAAGTTCAGAACTTCAAAAAGGAATTCTAAGGAAAATACTGCTTCGACCATCGAGAGTATAATCACACCATTTAGCACACACGGCCATACTCACGAGAGATTGACCCATATCCCTCCATGAGAGGAAAGCGATTCACGCATTTCAGTTCAACAGTCATTCAAGATCGGACCGAAGATGTCTTGTATTCGTAAACCTCGTATTAATAGAGATAGGGTCATACCTTTTCTCCAGAAATTGCATACGCATTTTGCATCGTATCCAGCATTTAATACCTACAGGCCACATAAGCACTCCATCATCAACACCTGACTAGTAAGAACTCCGCCTAGTCTCGTCGAAAGTCGACTTCAGTTGCAGTTGTTGAAGCATAACTTTTGGGTGTCAACCGGAGCCATCCTGGGCCATCATCGAGCTATATCTAGCCTCTCTGGAGCCATCCCGGGCTATCACCGAGCTACATCGAACAATTAAAAAGCTATCTGGAGGCATACGAAGACCATCCCGGAGCCATCCACTGCCATACTCAATCCCCATCGACACCGCTTCTAAGCCAATCTGGAGCCATGCGGGAGCCATCCCAACATTTAAACCATCCCTAGAGCTACACAGGGGCATCCTAACAGTCCAAAAACAGTGCGGGAGCCACCTCAAATCCCCGTCAAAGCTATTTCATCACCAAGGTCTTGCCTACACAATTTCGAACTACGTCAGGTCTGATCCCAATACGGAATTGAGCACGTAGGCAGCCCGCTTAGGGTGCGACCACCCCACAGGTGAAAGTTCCTCTTTCTTCCTCGCCATCACCAATGGAGCCATCTTGTAGCCTCCCCGGAGCCATCCCGAGCTATCCCGGAGCCATCTCGAGGAATCTGAAGCCGAAACCGACCGTACTAAAACCATTCATCCACAAAGAAAAAAACTGTTAACCATAGTAAATCACATCGACCCACCATTCGACTCAAAATCTGAACCAAATCGAAACCCACCAACCATCCTAGAGTCGTTGCTCATAATGGGGTCATGAATCATGTTGGAGCCATCCGACCACGCTGGAGCCACCCGACCGCAATGGGGCCATTCGATCATACCAAGGCCATTTGATCATATCAAAGCTATTCGGCCATATCGAAAACCACCGAGTTCCCAAAATCGCTCATTCACAAAAAACCATCCATTCAGAAACCAATCACAAAATCCCAAAAACCCAAAAACCAAAAACTCGAGAGCCATACCGGAGCCATCTCGAACTCTGGAGCCAAGAGTCATACCAAATCCCGAAACCATAGTGCACATCGGGTCAGGACCACCAAAACAAAACCAAAACAAAAAAAACTCAGGAGCCATACCGGAGCCATCTTCAAGCTCTGGAGCCAGGAGTCCTACCAAATCCCGAAACAATAGCGCACATCGGGCGAGACTGTCAAAGCAAAACCAAAGCACAAGTCCCACACTGACAAAGTCGAGGGTCACATCGACAAGAGACATTCGACTACCACATCCCTCACAAAAACAACCAAAAGCATCCAATCTCAAATCAATCCACAATCAAAGTCATCCTCAAATCAACCACACAAAGCAGCGAGTTTCGTACAACTCCACAAAGTATCATAGGCTCGTCATAAGTCCTATGGCTAGATATCAAGAGGTCTAGTTGAGGCTCGTCATAAGTCCTCGTACTTTCAATTGCATTATAGGCTCGTCATAAGTCCTATAGCTAGATGTCAAGAGGTCTAGTTGAGGCTCGTCATAAGTCCTCGTGCACCCCAATCAATCAAATTGTTAGTATCATAGGCTCGTCATAAGTCCTATGGCTAGATATCAAGAGGTCTAGTTGAGGCTCGTCATAAGTCCTCGTACTTTCAATTGCATTATAGGCTCGTCATAAGTCCTATAGCTAGATGTCAAGAGGTCTAGTTGAGGCTCGTCATAAGTCCTCGTGCACCCCAATCAATCAAATTGTTAGTATCATAGGCTCGTCATAAGTCCTATGGCTAGATATCAAGAGGTCTAGTTGAGGCTCGTCATAAGTCCTCGTACTTTCAATTGCATTATAGGCTCGTCATAAGTCCTATAGCTAGATGTCAAGAGGTCTAGTTGAGGCTCGTCATAAGTCCTCGTGCACCCCAATCAATCAAATTGTTAGTATCATAGGCTCGTCATAAGTCCTATGGCTAGATATCAAGAGGTCTAGTTGAGGCTCGTCATAAGTCCTCGTACTTTCAATTGCATTATAGGCTCGTCATAAGTCCTATAGCTAGATGTCAAGAGGTCTAGTTGAGGCTCGTCATAAGTCCTCGTGCACCCCAATCAATCAAATTGTTAGTATCATAGGCTCGGCATAAGTCCTATGGCTAGATATCAAGAGGTCTAGTTGAGGCTCGTCATAAGTCCTCGTACTTTCAATTGCATTATAGGCTCGTCATAAGTCCTATAGCTAGATGTCAAGAGGTCTAGTTGAGGCTCGTCATAAGTCCTCGTGCACCCAATCAACCCTATTGTTAGTATCCTGGGCTCATCATAAGTCTTAGAGTTAGATGTCAAGAGGTCTAACTGAGGCTCGTCATAAGTCCTCATACTTTCAATCACATTCGTACGCTCACGGTCGCATCCCCATGCACCACTAAACCATTGTGAGAATTTTTGCGTCCCGTCAACCTTGATCCAATTCTGCAAGGGCTTGCAGAATTGAATCAAGGGGAGCCATCTGTAGACACCAAAAATTCTCACCCCATAAAGCAAATCCCGTAATGATAACTAAAAAAAAGAGGGGTCGTCACCTTTCTTTCTCGAAATATATTTACATGCATGCCAAAATGAAACCATCGTCTTACGATAAAAGTTTTAAACCAATTTTCAAGCATTTTAGAAAAAAAAAACGATTTTGCAAAAATGAATTTCCAAACGATTATCCGGTTTTAAACCCATCCATTTTGTCTCATTGCCTATTTTCTTACCTATCAGTCTTCTTTTACTTTGTTACTTCTTTATCCTATTTATTGCTACTTTAATCGTCTTCTAGGATTTACTTTTATCCTACTAGTACTACACTATTTCATCATTTCATGTACCTATTATTCTTTTATTCTATTTACTTAATATTTTATGATCCTTTCGTTTTTTTATCTACATTCCACCACTTCATGATTCTTAGAAAAAAAAAATAATTCTTTAGATAGAACTCTTTCATCTTTCTGTAAATCTTCATTTAAAACGTGAGCGTTCTTAATAGGGTTACTTAGTTCAAAGTAAAGCTCTAATATCATTTCTCATTTTTGCATACTGAGTCCTGCTGTAGCATAATTGGTAGAAACATGTGAGAGAGATGCTGGAGGTCACAAGTTCGAGTCAGAAGAGAAGCAAACTTGTTTTATTTTTTTGTAGAAAGCAGCCAAACAAGGCCTTGCTCCCACCTGGACCAAACGAGGCCCATATCTCAAATCTGGGTCCAGTCTTGTTTTATTGCGTGAAATAAAGCCCATAGTTAGTCTTCCTCCTCTTCGTTTTGAAAGCTCGAGAACAACAAGAACAAAAAACAGACCACGCTTGGTCTCCTTCCGTTTCGAAAACCACCATGAAAACCCATACTCCTCTGTCAGTCTTCCTCGATGACATATACCTCCATACTCCTCTGTCGGTCTTCTTCTCGAGACCACCGACCCTCATGCTCTTCTTCCTCCTTCGATTTTTTTTCATTACCGACCTCACCACTGGACGACGTCGACGACCTTCCTGTCATTCAACGATTCTTCTTCTTCTTGACCTTCAAACACAAAAATCTACCCACCGAAGCGACGGCCATCGATCCTCTTCTCCCTCCCGATCATCTTCTCTTCTTCTCAACCCGCCTCCATTCTCTTCGAATTCTGCCATTCTCACCCGTCTCCATCTACAAACAAGAACCCTAAACCACCGCCGCCTCATTCTCCCTTCTCTTCGATATCCTAAAAACCCAGCCGGACATACCCATTGCCATGTTCTTCTTCTTCGACAGAACCCAGGCCTCCATCATCACCATCTTCGATCTTGAACCTGTAGCCGACACTCTCGTTCTCTTCTTCCTCAACCTCTCGAACGACCACAAAATAAAAAGGGTTGCAGTAATTATCTTCCTCCACGCTTTTGAATTCCCAGACACCAGAGAACAAGAACACGGAACGGGAGCAGCTTCACTCCGTTGATCGGTGTCGTTCAACAAGGAAGAAAAAAAAGGGGAACCAACTCCCCACAGCTCTCCCAGTTGCCTCTCCTCTCGAAAAAACTGGGCAAGCTTCCCTGAGTCTCGTTCCTCTTCAACGAAGACTAACCCCATATTGAAAAAGATCTCAACGGCCGACACCTTCATCTCCCTCCTCCTGCTCTCTTTCTCGATTTTTTCCTCTTCATCCATCTCCTTCCTTGTCTAACCCGAACAACTCAAAACCTAGAGCTTCTTGCCGATACTTCAGTATCGATTTCATCTAAAATCCATTTCACTCCAGTCCTGCTAGAACATTCGATTGCCTGCCAACCGTTCTAAAAAAAAAAAACCCCACTCAGAAATCATGAGCCCAGAAAAATCAAACCCGCGCAGATTACGTGCATGGTCCAGGGATTCCGAATTCACCATCGGTTTTCGGGAGATGTCGGGCGCATCAGATTGTTTTGCCTCGATTCATCGTCTGGGTCTACCGCAAGCGAGACTGATTGTGCTCATTCTGTTTCCTTTGCAAAAAAAAAGAAGAAGAAGTTGCTCTCTGTCTCGGTTTGAGCAAGGAGCTTGTACTCTCTGAGACTGCTACCTACGAAATCGAGTCATGATAATTTCCAACAAGAAATGGGTGACATCTGCAATCTGCGGGAGTGAAACTTGACGCTCTAAACATTTTTGTTACTCTGTTTCATTTACTTGTCAAATGGGAAATCCTAAAGTGTTCGCCACAAACAGTGCTAGCCTCTGAAGTTAATGGTCGTCGACGATAACCACAGAGGGGAGTTCGGATTTCTATCTGTGCTTATGTACTTAATCAGTGGTATCATTCCAGGAACTAACTCTGCTTGTGTTGTTTTCTTGTTTTGAGTTTTTTCCGCAGGAAATTTCCCTTGCTCTGTCATCGTGGTAAATGCGTCTTAGATTCACATCGTCATCATCTCGCATCCACTCCAATCTCATCTCAAAGCAGAAAAAAATCACCAGAGGGTCAATGTACAACTACCAGTGCCCAAGAGTTCGTGGAGCGGCACAAGAAGGAGCTGCAGTCTGACTTCGAAACATGTTTATAGTTTGCGATCCTTCTCATCTTTCTTGCCTAAAAATCAATCCTATTATACTGACTGGTTAGTCTTGCTGCGGTTAATTTGTCTTGTTTATGTCTGTCCAAATTTTGTTTACTCTACCTACAGATTTATACCTAATTCGAGTTGTTTTATAGCCTCTTTTAACCCATTGTACGTATTGATGGTCTTTTTTTAAGGGCAATGTGATTTTATGTTTATGCTTGTGATTTCCAGATTGTCATGAACTTGTATGTTTTGTTGTTCGCTTGGCGCCCACACTGCGGTTCACGTTTTTTTCTGCTAAACAAGACCCATGCTCACGGCATAATTTAAGGACACAAATTCCGGCTTTTGTTTGATATAACTGTACCTCCTTGCGCTTACCTCCGACTTGAGTATTAGGCTTCTTTCATTTTTCTTATGTAGTAAAAAGATAGAATTAATTAGCATTTTATTTCACGCTTTCTTAAATCTTTGGTCATAGAAAGATCAACCAATCAGAAAATGTTTAAATTAATTAGCAACCCGACACTTTAGGAGTCATTGTACATACTCATTTTTGTCATTTAACTTTATGTTATGTTTACTTGGTTGTATCTTCGGTTCCAATTTCATAACTATGTATTATATGTTAACATTGTATAGCTTAGTTTGGAAATTATTGGGCCTAGCCCAATATAGAGGCTCAATACCTAGGAAACCTTAGATAGCCCATAGATCACCCAGTGTAGAAAAGTTTTTAGGTTTGGGGTATTCTCAATGCATACGGGTCCTAGACACGGTCCATGTGGGGAATACCCGTATCCCATAAAATTTTCCAAATCATCCCCTAATTTCAGAGTAAAATATACAATCAACAAAAATCCAATCCAATTGTAAATCCAAATATCATTCAGACATGACTTAAGCCCACTAGCTCCAATGTAGTTGTTTCAAGTAAACTTTCAATCAGCCCACAAGCACGGTCCAAATCCAAACCTTGCCCAATTCTCATCCAGCCCATTCCTTATTTGGTCCAATCCACATTTGGCCCAACTTTGAAAATAAAATCAAAACCCTTTCAACAATCATCCAAATTCAAGAGTTCAATTCAAAAACCCAAATCAGGCCCAAGACCCAACATGGCCCAAACCAAGTCAGAAGCCCTAGTCAGTCCAAAACCAATCTAGCCCCGAATCAAACAAGGCCCCACCATTGGCCCATCTCTAAAAAAAAATCTCATTTAAACCATTTCAAACCAAGGCCCAAGCCCACAAAAATCAACCCAAGGCCCAAATCAACCAAAGCCCAAATCCAATCAACCCAAGCCTACAAAAACCAACCAAGCCCACAGAAATCAAACCAACCCCACAAAAATCAGACAAACTTAGCCTGAATGATGACCTTTGACTTGAACTTCCAACTTTGACCAATCAACTTTGACCAATCAACTTTGACCAACTGAGTTTGACCAATCCAGTGTTGACTTTGACCAAAAGTGTTGACCTTAACCAAACTTTGACCCGGTCCAACTTTGACCAACCAAGTTTTGACCAACGTTAATCTTGACCAAAAAACGTTGACCATGACCCGATTTTGACCCAACCTGAACTTCAATCTAATTCAAACCCGACCCTAATCCAATTCCCTCCAATACAAATCTAAGTCCATCCAATTCAAACTCAACTTGTAAATTCCTTTCAAAATCCAAAAAAACAAAAAAGAATTTTGAGTCTCCATTTTATTCAAATTTCTTCAAGCTTTTAAAGAAAC
The DNA here is from genome assembly GCA_023374045.1 of Limonium bicolor. NCBI lineage: Eukaryota > Viridiplantae > Streptophyta > Magnoliopsida > Caryophyllales > Plumbaginaceae > Limonium > Limonium bicolor. The sequence continues at coordinate 262,781,127 of CM041779.1, read as the reverse complement.
CATTTTGCGGAATTTTAAAGGAAAAACTCTTCTCACATCACAGAAAACTCTTCTCAAACGCAGAAAGTTCTTCTCACATATACAGAAAGTTTTCTCCTAAAAATATTTCTCAAAATCAGTGTTTCTTCATCGAGAGTTCCGAACAACTCCAAACATTTTCCAACTCAGTTTTAAACTAAAAATAAGCCGTTTTCAGGGAACATGAAATGTCTAACACTTTCAAAACACTTTCCTCCTAGTTAGACATCACTTGTCTCCCTTCCTAAAATAAAAATCCGAGGCGGGGCACTGGGGTCATAACCTCCCTTGTCGTAGTCTGGATCTCTTTAGGTGGGGCATTAGGGTGACAAACCTCCCCTAATTGCAGCCTAGATTTCTACAAGGCGAGGCGCTAGGGAAGTAACGACCTTCCTAGTTGCAGCCGGGATTTTAGAATCGTCTAGCTCCCTTCCACTCGATTTCAATGTTTTGATTTTTAATGTTTTAAAACTCGGGAGTTAGAGACGTTATTAGGGTTCGACCGAGAACATCTCCTTCATGGTGTTTCTCTCTGAACCCTATTTTTCGACATAAATTCATTGCCCCATCTTTCGAGCCTCGGCACTTATCATTAATTAAGTGTCGTGTTCGAGGGGGTACATAGGGTAATCCCTCGGGATTATCCGCCCTTTTACAATGAAATGATTTTCCTCAATCGCTTTCAAACCTCAAATTTAAAAAAAAAACTCGGGATCTCTATTCAAATACCAATTGCCTCACACACTCAAATAATCTTTGAAACTCCAAATCACTTCATACCCAAATCATCATTCAAACTCCAACTCGTATTAAACTCAAATCCTCTTACAAATTCCAACTTCATTCAAACTTCCAAAGTCTCACAGGCCCGAGTGCCTCACAGACTCGAACATCTCAAACTCTCCACCATATTAAGATTCAAATGTCTCACAGACCCGAGCGTCTCACAGACTTTGATATCCCATACCTTCCACTACATAAACAACCCAAGCGTCTCGCAGACGTCATCATTTTAAGATTTCAAATATCTCACAGAGTCGAGCACCTCAAACTCCAAAACAAACTCGACAAATCATCAAGTCCCCACAAAATGACCACAAAACCCCTTTGATCCTTCAAAGACCCAAAAGTTCAAGACCCCGATTCCTTCAAAGCCCCCAAAACTCCCAAATCCCCAAAACCTGAACTACGTAAGGTCTGATCTCAACACGGAGTTGAGTACGTAGGCAGCCCATCTAGGGTGCGACCCCATTCCAAACAAAAAATCCCCTTTCCTCCTTTAAGGTGTTCTTCATACCTCTCGAAACTCTCAACCCTTCAACCAAACTAACTCCAAGACCAGCCTATTCTTCAAATCTTCTAAATCATCTAATCCTCAACCCACACTCAATCCTATCCTTTGGCTTTAAATGAATCTCTCTAAAAAGGTTTTGAAAGAAGACAATCCCGACAATTGGAGACCGAGGTTTCCTCGGGCACCAATCCGAAGTCGTGGTCGTTGCCACTTCTAAGGGGTGTAACCCAGTACGAACCCACAACAGAATCTCTGATCTGACAAGATAAGTCCTATCCATAGGTAATAATCTCAGAGTCAATTAACGGTTCTTAGAACCCCCCTTCTCATCCTTTCCTAGTTCTTTAGGTCAAACTAGGTGGCGACTCTAGTCAATTCCGCCTTATAGAGGCATAAGTCCGCGTGGGGCCCATTGAGAGCGGGTGTAGTGCTCACTAGCATTCCCCTTATGCTTTCTGGGAAAGACGGACGATAGAGTAGGTATTTGAGGGATGCCAAGGTGACAGGTTTTCACCCTCCACAGAATGGCAATTTCTAGGATCTAGGCTTCTCAGCTAGTTCGTATTTAGATAGACCCCCCTCATACCGAAAAATCACTCTCCACAGAATGGCGACTCTGCTGGGGACGACTGAACTCCATTCAAAATTGTCAGGATTTCCCCACTTCTTTCAAAACCTTCAAGAGATTCATTTCAAAGCCGCTAGGACTACTCTACTCCACACTTAGAGTGTGCACTGAGAGGATAGTTAGGAGGAGAGTTCAGAGTTCGAGATTGGCCTTGAGTGCCATATGTGTGCTTTACTAATTGCATGCTTCACTTTTGTGTGTTTACTGTTGTGTGTTTATTGTCTTATGTTTATTGTTCTTCATGCATGACGTAATATCATGATTGTTATTGCTTATTTATTGCTTTTGTAAATGGGGCCTTCCTAGAAGGAGTCAACCCATTGTTGCATCGGGTAGCGTAAGACATGCATTTCTCTGTGTCACCCGCTTATTTCACATGTCACGGGATCCCCAACCGGTCCACGGTTGATTCCCCATGAGTTGGGTCCTTCCTAGAAGGAGTTAACCCACGAGGTAATACGGTCCAAGACCAACGCCTTGAAGCTCATGATCCAAAATATCCTCCATTACCCGAGTCTAAGCCAGCATATAGTGAACTATGAGCTTTCAGTGTCCAGCTACTTGGTCCGGTGTCTAAGACGGGTTTATGGAAGTCACCCCTTTGTATGCCGCCTGTCTGACCGCCCTCCTATCTTACCCTGAAGATTGCATGGGCTCAGTTCTCCATTGCTCCTCTGCACCACATGTGTCTCTAAAGCCCAATGTCACGCTACACGTCCATAGAGGATCCTGTATTTACCGGATACCCATACATGGCACAACGTAGTTAGTGAATAATTTGGACTTTAGACACACCTGACCGTGCAGATGACGAGAGACCCGTTCCCATGCAGTACTTCCCCGAGTTTCCAGAAAAGTGGGGCGTTGTCGGATCATCACTGGCCGTGGCGTATGTTTCCTTATCACTTCGGGTATCCTGACCTTTCGAACTTAAGCACTCCGGACTTTCTTGATAACGTGCCTCGCAAGGGGCATAGCAGAGAAAAAAAAAAACTCCGAGAGATGACAGTGAAGGGACGACGGTTCCCCCGGTGAGACGGAGTCATAATTGACCTGGAAAGTGATTATCCCAACATTAACACTTATAGCTCCACATCAAATATAGCCACGATTTACTTTATGTTATACAGTGTGCAAACCACTTTTCCAGACCAATCCGTTTTAAAATATTCGGAATTCTCGTTTGCATGTCCCTAAAAGCTGTTTTACGAGCTCGTTTAATTTAATGTTCCATAAAATATTTACTCATAAATGGGGTTTTCAAAATTTGTCAATTTCTCCTTTAAAAAGTTTATTTCACTAAAACGCTATTTCCGAAACAGTTTTCAAAAAAAAAATTGATTTTGGAAAACCTACTTTCTACAAATGAATTTCAAACAACATTCTTTCAAAATTGTTTTGAAAACACTTGTCAAGTTGTTTTTCACAAACGTATTTCAAAATAAATGATTTAGTCCCCATGTTGTGACCCGCTATTTTTGAAGTTCATCCCACCTTTAAGAGCAGCGGCCATTACCGTGGAGCGTACTAGTCATTTCGTGTTTTCACAAAAGTGGTGGATTTTCACATAAAATTTTGTGTTCGATCATTCATCTTTCCTTTCTAAAAACATCCCCCTATTCCTCTAGTCGGAGCATGTGGAGCGACATGAAGATCAACTGCGGATCGGGCTGAAAGCCAGAGGCACACCTGCCCGTGGAGCTTGCCGAGTGACAGGAAGACCAACCAACCGCTCAAATACAAAATCAGAGGTGTACAACTCGAGTCAAACTACATGAAGACTAGCCACACAAACGAAACAGCAGACATCACCGTCGAGTTCAAAATGTTTGAAATCAAAAGAACACCAACTCTTTTTATTTGATCACAGTATTTTTCGCTGCAAAAGCCTGAAACCGAGCCAGCAACCGATCAACACCTGAATAACGTGCAACCGGTCAAGAGCCGCTAAGGTTGAGCGAGCAGCCGGTCAAGAACCCAAGACCGCTCGAGCACCCAACCAGGAGGCCGAGCGTTAGCAGTCATTCAGAACCCCAAGACAGACCAGAAGAGTTCAGAAGAAGTTTAGGCTTAAATTTCCCCTTTTAAATGACTTTTAGGATTGATGATGTATAAGATTTTTCCCCTATGTTTCTTTTCTCTCTCGTCCATTTCTGAATAGACTATGTATAGGTTTTATACACTCCCTTCGAATTTATTTAGATCAATGTGTATAGGGTTCCCCACTCCCTATTTTATTGCGAATGACCGAGCGTCAAAATTTATGTTGAGAAAATCCACCACTTTGAAACACGCGTTTTCGAAATTGTTGTTCTTCTAAACTAGGTTTCTTTTGGCTGCACGTATGATAAAAGAACGAATAAGGGACGACCCCTCACCTCATATCTATATATCATTCATCACTTTGCTTTATGGGGTGAAAATTCACGGTATCTACAGGAGGCATCCCCTAAATAAATAACGCCAACAAATGCAATAGAGCACAAACCCAAAAAAAAACATGCATTGCATTCATGACAAAAGGGTCACATGCACTTACAGTCAGTTCAAATCATCAACCTTACATGAATCTCGTCCACACTCCCGAGCATCACGCACTTACGTGTTCCACGTCGTCACTTGTCACACACCAGCTTTCATTCCAATATCTCGAAACCCAGAACACGATCTCAGAGGGATAAAAGAAAACCGAGCTCAAGTCTTTCCCAATCTCAAATGTATCATATCGTGGGGCTACCATACGGGAGTTGTCACTCCCCGAAATCCAAAAATCATACATCCAAAAATTCCAAAAATGTAGTCTCCGTCATATCGTTGGGCCACCCATGCGGGAGTTGTCACCACCCTAAAAATTCAAAATCCAGGAGCCAATCACCAAGCCGACCTCACTTGAGAATCATTACCCCGACAGCGACCCCAACAGCTAGACCCTCTCCAAGGACAATAGTAATGGGATGAGCTTCATGAGCCATGAGCTAAATTCGACTCAAGCGAGACTAGGTGTAGCCTTACCACGCATGCATTGCATCCACACAAAAAAAACAAAAAAAACATTCAGTCAAAAACTTGAAGTCAACCATCTTCATTCATCATTTTCAGCATTTGACACATCCTATACATAGTAACTTCATATTATCAGAACACATTGCATGGTAGATCGTTGCATTTGCATACTCCCGTATCGAAACGACGTCTTTGGTGAAAATCTTGATTGATTGTTTGAATAGAGCGCGTGAACCGCTATACTCTCGACCCGTCAACGAACACAAGGGTCTCATCAAAATCAGCACCACAATCAAGTGAGTAGGTGCGAAGAGCGGTATTTTCCCTTGAATTCTGAATGAGGATATTGGATAATCCCCGAGCGATGAGGGCAGATAGAGCGAGTCCATAGAGGTAAAACCATGAGCGACTTGTGTATTCCTTCAGCACATGGAGAGGCACAATTCATAGTGAGATCAATGTCGATAAACAGGATATGAACTGTGATTCATGCAAAGATCTGAGAATAGTAAGAAAACAATCATTGACTAATGAGAATGACGAGGCACTTAGGATCAAATCTCCACAAGGCCAAAAGCTTTAATTTTCCCGAACATAACTCCTTAGTGAGCCCCACTGAGCCTTTCAGGAAAAAATTTTTCTACAAAAAAAAACTCCACAATATGCCGCGTACATATTATACTCACTCGCCCTTGCAATAGAGGATCTCGAAGAAGTCGGAGCCATGGTCTCTCCCCCCACCATATTTCACAAAGAACAACAAATGAAATGTTCAAGAAATCAGTGAGTCAATGCAACTCCAAATCCAAACACCAAAAAAAAAAAACACCGAAAATGTTCAAGGAGATCGATGAGTCAATGCAACTCCAAAGCTGAAAGCCAAATACAAAGGAGAGAATCTTGGGAAAGTTGATGAGCCAAATGCAATTTCAAAAACACAAAAACAAAAATGAAAGAAAGTGAAAATCGTACACCAAAAGAGGCAAGAATGAGGGAGCCAAATCCAACGGACCAATGATGTCCCACAAGAACCAAAAAGGTTATCAAAGCCCGTCTAATCATTCCACATGGCAAAAGCGAAATTACATGTCCTCTATTGCACAAAAGCTCCACAACTCCCAAACAAATTCTCCAGTCCCATGAGACATACGTCATACCAGCCCCGTTATATCCCAACAAAGACCTCTGACTCATAAGTCGATGAGCATTAACTGAAAGTATCGAATCTGAAACATGAATCATAAGCTTCGTCTTGTTACTTGTTATCTACATGTCCCGTCATACCAAAGGGACCATGAGCGATGATTGCGACCTTACTTCACAAGGTCTTCCGAGTGCGAGTGACTCTTTGATCTAAGCACCAAATCATAAAAAGCTAACCCTGTTGTAGGTGAGGAACTTGTAAGGATTGGAAAGTTCAGAACTTCAAAAAGGAATTCTAAGGAAAATACTGCTTCGACCATCGAGAGTATAATCACACCATTTAGCACACACGGCCATACTCACAGAGATTGACCCATATCCCTCCATGAGAGGAAAGCGATTCACGCATTTCAGTTCAACAGTCATTCAAGATCGGACCGAAGATGTCTTGTATTCGTAAACCTCGTATTAATAGAGATAGGGTCATACCTTTTCTCCAGAAATTGCATACGCATTTTGCATCGTATCCAGCATTTAATACCTACAGGCCACATAAGCACTCCATCATCAACACCTGACTAGTAAGAACTCCGCCTAGTCTCGTCGAAAGTCGACTTCAGTTGCAGTTGTTGAAGCATAACTTTTGGGTGTCAACCGGAGCCATCCTGGGCCATCATCGAGCTATATCTAGCCTCTCTGGAGCCATCCCGGGCTATCACCGAGCTACATCGAACAATTAAAAAGCTATCTGGAGGCATACGAAGACCATCCCGGAGCCATCCACTGCCATACTCAATCCCCATCGACACCGCTTCTAAGCCAATCTGGAGCCATGCGGGAGCCATCATCCAACATTTAAACCATCCCTAGAGCTACACAGGGCATCCTAACAGTCCAAAAACAGTGCGGGAGCCACCTCAAATCCCCGAAAGCTATTTCATCACCAAGGTCTTGCCTACACAATTTCGAACTACGTCAGGTCTGATCCCAATACGGAATTGAGCACGTAGGCCCGCTTAGGGTGCGACCACCCCACAGGTGAAAGTTCCTCTTTCTTCCTCGCCATCACCAATGGAGCCATCTTGTAGCCTCCCCGGAGCCATCCCGAGCTATCCCGGAGCCATCTCGAGGAATCTGAAGCCGAAACCGACCGTACTAAACCATTCATCCACAAAGAAAAAAACTGTTAACCATAGTAAATCACATCGACCCACCATTCGACTCAAAATCTGAACCAAATCGAAACCCACCAACCATCCTAGAGTCGTTGCTCATAATGGGGTCATGAATCATGTTGGAGCCATCCGACCACGCTGGAGCCACCCGACCGCAATGGGGCCATTCGATCATACCAAGGCCATTTGATCATATCAAAGCTATTCGGCCATATCGAAAACCACCGAGTTCCCACAAATCGCTCATTCACACAAAAACCATCCATTCAGAAACCAATCACAAAATCCCAAAAACCCAAAAACCAAAAACTCGAGAGCCATACCGGAGCCATCTCGAACTCTGGAGCCAAGAGTCATACCAAATCCCGAAACCATAGTGCACATCGGGTCAGGACCACCAAAACAAAACCAAAACAAAAAAAACTCAGGAGCCATACCGGAGCCATCTTCAAGCTCTGGAGCCAGGAGTCCTACCAAATCCCGAAACAATAGCGCACATCGGGCGAGACTGTCAAAGCAAAACCAAAGCACACACAGTCCCACACTGACAAAGTCGAGGGTCACATCGACAAGAGACATTCGACTACCACATCCCTCACAAAAACAACCAAAAGCATCCAATCTCAAATCAATCCACAATCAAAGTCATCCTCAAATCAACCACACAAAGCAAGCGAGTTTCGTACAACTCCACAAAGTATCATAGGCTCGTCATAAGTCCTATGGCTAGATATCAAGAGGTCTAGTTGAGGCTCGTCATAAGTCCTCGTACTTTCAATTGCATTATAGGCTCGTCATAAGTCCTATAGCTAGATGTCAAGAGGTCTAGTTGAGGCTCGTCATAAGTCCTCGTGCACCCCAATCAATCAAATTGTTAGTATCATAGGCTCGTCATAAGTCCTATGGCTAGATATCAAGAGGTCTAGTTGAGGCTCGTCATAAGTCCTCGTACTTTCAATTGCATTATAGGCTCGTCATAAGTCCTATAGCTAGATGTCAAGAGGTCTAGTTGAGGCTCGTCATAAGTCCTCGTGCACCCCAATCAATCAAATTGTTAGTATCATAGGCTCGTCATAAGTCCTATGGCTAGATATCAAGAGGTCTAGTTGAGGCTCGTCATAAGTCCTCGTACTTTCAATTGCATTATAGGCTCGTCATAAGTCCTATAGCTAGATGTCAAGAGGTCTAGTTGAGGCTCGTCATAAGTCCTCGTGCACCCCAATCAATCAAATTGTTAGTATCATAGGCTCGTCATAAGTCCTATGGCTAGATATCAAGAGGTCTAGTTGAGGCTCGTCATAAGTCCTCGTACTTTCAATTGCATTATAGGCTCGTCATAAGTCCTATAGCTAGATGTCAAGAGGTCTAGTTGAGGCTCGTCATAAGTCCTCGTGCACCCCAATCAATCAAATTGTTAGTATCATAGGCTCGGCATAAGTCCTATGGCTAGATATCAAGAGGTCTAGTTGAGGCTCGTCATAAGTCCTCGTACTTTCAATTGCATTATAGGCTCGTCATAAGTCCTATAGCTAGATGTCAAGAGGTCTAGTTGAGGCTCGTCATAAGTCCTCGTGCACCCAATCAAATCAATATTTTAGTATCCTGGCTCATCATAAGTCTTAGAGTTAGATGTCATAGGTCAATTGCATTATAGGCTCGTCATAAGTCCTATAGCTAGATGTCAAGAGGTCTAGTTGAGGCTCGTCATAAGTCCTCGTGCACCCAATCAACCCTATTGTTAGTATCCTGGGCTCATCATAAGTCTTAGAGTTAAATGTCAAGAGGTCTAACTGAGGCTCGTCATAAGTCCTCATACTTTCAATCACATTCGTACGCTCACGGTCGCATCCCCATGCACCACTAAACCATTGTGAGAATTTTTGGCGTCCCGTCAACCTTGATCCAATTCTGCAAGGGCTTGCAGAATTGAATCAAGGGGAGCCATCTGTAGACACCCAAAAATTCTCACCCCATAAAGCAATCCCGTAATGATAACTAAAAAAAAGGGGGTCGTCACCTTTCTTTCTCGAAATATATTTACATGCATGCCAAAATGAAACCATCGTCTTACGATAAAAGTTTTAAACCAATTTTCAAGCATTTTAGAAAAAAAAACGATTTTGCAAAAATGAATTTCCAAACGATTATCCGGTTTTAAACCCATCCATTTTGTCTCATTGCCTATTTTCTTACCTATCAGTCTTCTTTACTTTGTTACTTCTTTATCCTATTTATTGCTACTTTAATCGTCTTCTAGGATTTACTTTTATCCTACTAGTACTACACTATTTCATCATTTCATGTACCTATTATTCTTTTATTCTATTTACTTAATATTTTATGATCCTTTCGTTCTTTTTTATCTACATTCCACCACTTCATGATTCTTAGAAAAAAAAAATTTCTTTAGATAGAACTCTTTCATCTTTCTGTAAATCTTCATTTAAAACGTGAGCGTTCTTAATAGGGTTACTTAGTTCAAAGTAAAGCTCTAATATCATTTCTCATTTTTGCATACTGAGTCCTGCTGTAGCATAATTGGTAGAAACATGTGAGAGAGATGCTGGAGGTCACCAGTTCGAGTCAGAAGAGAAGCAAACTTGTTTTTTTTTTTTTTTTGTAGAAAGAAGCCAAACAAGGCCTTGCTCCCACCTGGACCAAACGAGGCCCATATCTCAAATCTGGGTCCAGTCTTGTTTTATTGCGTGAAATAAAGCCCATAGTTAGTCTTCCTCCTCTTCGTTTTGAAAGCTCGAGAACAACAAGAACAAAAAACAGACCACGCTTGGTCTCCTTCCGTTTCGAAAACCACCATGAAAACCCATACTCCTCTGTCAGTCTTCCTCGATGACATATACCTCCATACTCCTCTGTCGGTCTTCTTCTCGAGACCACCGACCCTCATGCTCTTCTTCCTCCTTCGATTTTTTTTCATTACCGACCTCACCACTGGACGACGTCGACGACCTTCCTGTCATTCAACGATTCTTCTTCTTCTTGACCTTCAAACACAAAAATCTACCCACCGAAGCGACGGCCATCGATCCTCTTCTCCCTCCCGATCATCTTCTCTTCTTCTCAACCCGCCTCCATTCTCTTCGAATTCTGCCATTCTCACCCGTCTCCATCTACAAACAAGAACCCTAAACCACCGCCGCCTCATTCTCCCTTCTCTTCGATATCCTAAAAACCCAGCCGGACATACCCATTGCCATGTTCTTCTTCTTCGACAGAACCCAGGCCTCCATCATCACCATCTTCGATCTTGAACCTGTAGCCGACACTCTCGTTCTCTTCTTCCTCAACCTCTCGAACGACCACAAAATAAAAAGGGTTGCAGTAATTATCTTCCTCCACACGCTTTTGAATTCCCAGACACCAGAGAACAAGAACACGGAACGGGAGCAGCTTCACTCCGTTGATCGGTGTCGTTCAACAAGGAAGAAAAAAAAGGGGAACCAACTCCCCACAGCTCTCCCAGTTGCCTCTCCTCTCGAAAAAACTGGGCAAGCTTCCCTGAGTCTCGTTCCTCTTCAACGAAGACTAACCCCATATTGAAAAAGATCTCAACGGCCGACACCTTCATCTCCCTCCTCCTGCTTCTTTCTCGATTTTTTCTCTCTCATCCATCTCCTTCCTTGTCTAACCCGAACAACTCAAAACCTAGAGCTTCTTGCCGATACTTCAGTATCGATTTCATCTAAAATCCATTTCACTCCAGTCCTGCTAGAACATTCGATTGCCTGCCAACCGTTCTAAAAAAAAAAACCCCACTCAGAAATCATGAGCCCAGAAAAATCAAACCCGCGCAGATTACGTGCATGGTCCAGGGATTCCGAATTCACCATCGGTTTTCGGGAGATGTCGGGCGCATCAGATTGTTTTGCCTCGATTCATCGTCTGGGTCTACCGCAAGCGAGACTGATTGTGCTCATTCTGTTTCCTTTGCAAAAAAAAAAGAAGAAGTTGCTCTCTGTCTCGGTTTGAGCAAGGAGCTTGTACTCTCTGAGACTGCTACCTACGAAATCGAGTCATGATAATTTCCAACAAGAAATGGGTGACATCTGCAATCTGCGGGAGTGAAACTTGACGCTCTAAACATTTTTGTTACTCTGTTACATTTACTTGTCAAATGGGAAATCCTAAAGTGTTCGCCACAAACAGTGCTAGCCTCTGAAGTTAATGGTCGTCGACGATAACCACAGAGGGGAGTTCGGATTTCTATCTGTGCTTATGTACTTAATCAGTGGTATCATTCCAGGAACTAACTCTGCTTGTGTTGTTTTCTTGTTTTGAGTTTTTTCCGCAGGAAATTTCCCTTGCTCTGTCATCGTGGTAAATGCGTCTTAGATTCACATCGTCATCATCTCGCATCCACTCCAATCTCATCTCAAAGCAGAAAAAAATCACCAGAGGGTCAATGTACAACTACCAGTGCCCAAGAGTTCGTGGAGCGGCACAAGAAGGAGCTGCAGTCTGACTTCGAAACATGTTTATAGTTTGCGATCCTTCTCATCTTTCTTGCCTAAAAATCAATCCTATTATACTGACTGGTTAGTCTTGCTGCGGTTAATTTGTCTTGTTTATGTCTGTCCAAATTTTGTTTACTCTACCTACAGATTTATACCTAATTCGAGTTGTTTTATAGCCTCTTTTAACCCATTGTACGTATTGATGGTCTTTTTTTAAGGGCAATGTGATTTTATGTTTATGCTTGTGATTTCCAGATTGTCATGAACTTGTATGTTTTGTTGTTCGCTTGGCGCCCACACTGCGGTTCACGTTTTTTTCTGCTAAACAAGACCCATGCTCACGGCATAATTTAAGGACACAAATTCCGGCTTTTGTTTGATATAACTGTACCTCCTTGCGCTTACCTCCGACTTGAGTATTAGGCTTCTTTCATTTTTCTTATGTAGTAAAAAGATAGAATTAATTAGCATTTTATTTCACGCTTTCTTAAATCTTTGGTCATAGAAAGATCAACCAATCAGAAAATGTTTAAATTAATTAGCAACCCGACACTTTAGGAGTCATTGTACATACTCATTTTTGTCATTTAACTTTATGTTATGTTTACTTGGTTGTATCTTCGGTTCCAATTTCATAACTATGTATTATATGTTAACATTGTATAGCTTAGTTTGGAAATTATTGGGCCTAGCCCAATATAGAGGCTCAATACCTAGGAAACCTTAGATAGCCCATAGATCACCCAGTGTAGAAAAGTTTTTAGGTTTGGGGTATTCTCAATGCATACGGGTCCTAGACACGGTCCATGTGGGGAATACCCGTATCCCATAAAATTTTCCAAATCATCCCCTAATTTCAGAGTAAAATATACAATCAACAAAAATCCAATCCAATTGTAAATCCAAATAATCATTCAGACATGACTTAAGCCCACTAGCTCCAATGTAGTTGTTTCAAGTAAACTTTCAATCAGCCCACAAGCACGGTCCAAATCCAAACCTTGCCCAATTCTCATCCAGCCCATTCCTTATTTGGTCCAATCCACATTTGGCCCAACTTTGAAAATAAAATCAAAACCCTTTCAACAATCATCCAAATTCAAGAGTTCAATTCAAAAACCCAAATCAGGCCCAAGACCCAACATGGCCCAAACCAAGTCAGAAGCCCTAGTCAGTCCAAAACCAATCTAGCCCCGAATCAAACAAGGCCCCACCATTGGCCCATCTCTAAAAAAAAATCTCATTTAAACCATTTCAAACCAAGGCCCAAGCCCACAAAAATCAACCCAAGGCCCAAATCAACCAAAGCCCAAATCCAATCAACCCAAGCCTACAAAAACCAACCAAGCCCACAGAAATCAAACCAACCCCACAAAAATCAGACAAACTTAGCCTGAATGATGACCTTTGACTTGAACTTCCAACTTTGACCAATCAACTTTGACCAATCAACTTTGACCAATCAACTTTGACCAACTGAGTTTGACCAATCCAGTGTTGACTTTGACCAAAAGTGTTGACCTTAACCAAACTTTGACCCGGTCCAACTTTGACCAACCAAGTTTTGACCAACGTTAATCTTGACCAAAAAACGTTGACCATGACCCGATTTTGACCCAACCTGAACTTCAATCTAATTCAAACCCGACCCTAATCCAATTCCCTCCAATACAAATCTAAGTCCATCCAATTCAAACTCAACTTGTAAATTCCTTTCAAAATCCAAAAAAACAAAAAAGAATTTTGAGTCTCCATTTTATTCAAATTTCTTCAAGCTTTTAAAGAAACCATTTTGCGGAATTTTAAAGGAAAAACTCTTCTCACATCACAGAAAACTCTTCTCAAACGCAGAAAGTTCTTCTCACATATACAGAAAGTTTTCTCCTAAAAATATTTCTCAAAATCAGTGTTTCTTCATCGAGAGTTCCGAACAACTCCAAACATTTTCCAACTCAGTTTTAAACTAAAAATAAGCCGTTTTCAGGGAACATGAAATGTCTAACACTTTCAAAACACTTTCCTCCTAGTTAGACATCACTTGTCTCCCTTCCTAAAATAAAAATCCGAGGCGGGGCACTGGGGTCATAACCTCCCTTGTCGTAGTCTGGATCTCTTTAGGTGGGGCATTAGGGTGACAAACCTCCCCTAATTGCAGCCTAGATTTCTACAAGGCGAGGCGCTAGGGAAGTAACGACCTTCCTAGTTGCAGCCGGGATTTTAGAATCGTCTAGCTCCCTTCCACTCGATTTCAATGTTTTGATTTTTAATGTTTTAAAACTCGGGAGTTAGAGACGTTATTAGGGTTCGACCGAGAACATCTCCTTCATGGTGTTTCTCTCTGAACCCTATTTTTCGACATAAATTCATTGCCCCATCTTTCGAGCCTCGGCACTTATCATTAATTAAGTGTCGTGTTCGAGGGGGTACATAGGGTAATCCCTCGGGATTATCCGCCCTTTTACAATGAAATGATTTTCCTCAATCGCTTTCAAACCTCAAATTTAAAAAAAAAACTCGGGATCTCTATTCAAATACCAATTGCCTCACACACTCAAATAATCTTTGAAACTCCAAATCACTTCATACCCAAATCATCATTCAAACTCCAACTCGTATTAAACTCAAATCCTCTTACAAATTCCAACTTCATTCAAACTTCCAAAGTCTCACAGGCCCGAGTGCCTCACAGACTCGAACATCTCAAACTCTCCACCATATTAAGATTCAAATGTCTCACAGACCCGAGCGTCTCACAGACTTTGATATCCCATACCTTCCACTACATAAACAACCCAAGCGTCTCGCAGACGTCATCATTTTAAGATTTCAAATATCTCACAGAGTCGAGCACCTCAAACTCCAAAACAAACTCGACAAATCATCAAGTCCCCACAAAATGACCACAAAACCCCTTTGATCCTTCAAAGACCCAAAAGTTCAAGACCCCGATTCCTTCAAAGCCCCCAAAACTCCCAAATCCCCAAAACCTGAACTACGTAAGGTCTGATCTCAACACGGAGTTGAGTACGTAGGCAGCCCATCTAGGGTGCGACCCCATTCCAAACAAAAAATCCCCTTTCCTCCTTTAAGGTGTTCTTCATACCTCTCGAAACTCTCAACCCTTCAACCAAACTAACTCCAAGACCAGCCTATTCTTCAAATCTTCTAAATCATCTAATCCTCAACCCACACTCAATCCTATCCTTTGGCTTTAAATGAATCTCTCTAAAAAGGTTTTGAAAGAAGACAATCCCGACAATTGGAGACCGAGGTTTCCTCGGGCACCAATCCGAAGTCGTGGTCGTTGCCACTTCTAAGGGGTGTAACCCAGTACGAACCCACAACAGAATCTCTGATCTGACAAGATAAGTCCTATCCATAGGTAATAATCTCAGAGTCAATTAACGGTTCTTAGAACCCCCCTTCTCATCCTTTCCTAGTTCTTTAGGTCAAACTAGGTGGCGACTCTAGTCAATTCCGCCTTATAGAGGCATAAGTCCGCGTGGGGCCCATTGAGAGCGGGTGTAGTGCTCACTAGCATTCCCCTTATGCTTTCTGGGAAAGACGGACGATAGAGTAGGTATTTGAGGGATGCCAAGGTGACAGGTTTTCACCCCTCCACAGAATGGCAATTTCTAGGATCTAGGCTTCTCAGCTAGTTCGTATTTAGATAGACCCCCCTCATACCGAAAAATCACTCTCCACAGAATGGCGACTCTGCTGGGGACGACTGAACTCCATTCAAAATTGTCAGGATTTCCCCACTTCTTTCAAAACCTTCAAGAGATTCATTTCAAAGCCGCTAGGACTACTCTACTCCACACTTAGAGTGTGCACTGAGAGGATAGTTAGGAGGAGAGTTCAGAGTTCGAGATTGGCCTTGAGTGCCATATGTGTGCTTTACTAATTGCATGCTTCACTTTTGTGTGTTTACTGTTGTGTGTTTATTGTCTTATGTTTATTGTTCTTCATGCATGACGTAATATCATGATTGTTATTGCTTATTTATTGCTTTTGTAAATGGGGCCTTCCTAGAAGGAGTCAACCCATTGTTGCATCGGGTAGCGTAAGACATGCATTTCTCTGTGTCACCCGCTTATTTCACATGTCACGGGATCCCCAACCGGTCCACGGTTGATTCCCCATGAGTTGGGTCCTTCCTAGAAGGAGTTAACCCACGAGGTAATACGGTCCAAGACCAACGCCTTGAAGCTCATGATCCAAAATATCCTCCATTACCCGAGTCTAAGCCAGCATATAGTGAACTATGAGCTTTCAGTGTCCAGCTACTTGGTCCGGTGTCTAAGACGGGTTTATGGAAGTCACCCCTTTGTATGCCGCCTGTCTGACCGCCCTCCTATCTTACCCTGAAGATTGCATGGGCTCAGTTCTCCATTGCTCCTCTGCACCACATGTGTCTCTAAAGCCCAATGTCACGCTACACGTCCATAGAGGATCCCGTATTTACCGGATACCCATACATGGCACAACGTAGTTAGTGAATAATTTGGACTTTAGACACACCTGACCGTGCAGATGACGAGAGACCCGTTCCCATGCAGTACTTCCCCGAGTTTCCAGAAAAGTGGGGCGTTGTCGGATCATCACTGGCCGTGGCGTATGTTTCCTTATCACTTCGGGTATCCTGACCTTTCGAACTTAAGCACTCCGGACTTTCTTGATAACGTGCCTCGCAAGGGGCATAGCAGAGAAAAAAAAAACTCCGAGAGATGACAGTGAAGGGACGACGGTTCCCCCTGAGACGGAGTCATAATTGACCTGGAAAGTGATTATCCCAACATTAACACTTATAGCTCCACATCAAATATAGCCACGATTTACTTTATGTTATACATGTGTGCAAACCACTTTTCCAGACCAATCCGTTTTAAAATATTCGGAATTCTCGTTTGCATGTCCCTAAAAGCTGTTTTACGAGCTCGTTTAATTTAATGTTCCATAAAATATTTACTCATAAATGGGGTTTTCAAAATTTGTCAATTTCTCCTTTAAAAAGTTTATTTCACTAAAAGCTATTTCCGAAAAAAAAAAAAAAAAAATTGATTTTGGAAAAACCTACTTTCTACAAATGAATTTCAAACAACATTCTTTCAAAATTGTTTTGAAAACACTTGTCAAGTTGTTTTCACAAACGTATTTCAAAATAAATGATTTAGTCCCCATGTTGTGACCCGCTATTTTTGAAGTTCATCCCACCTTTAAGAGCAGCGGCCATTACCGTGGAGCGTACTAGTCATTTCGTGTTTTCACAAAAGTGGTGGATTTTCACATAAAATTTTGTGTTCGATCATTCATCTTTCCTTTCTCAAAAACATCCCCCATTCCTCTAGTCGGAGCATGTGGAGCGACATGAAGATCAACTAGCGGATCGGGCTGAAAGCCAGAGGCACACCTGCCCGTGGAGCTTGCCGAGTGACAGGAAGACCAACACCAACCGCTCAAATACAAAATCAGAGGTGTACCAACTCGAGTCAAACGACATGAAGACTAGCCACACCGGTCCGAGTTCAAAATGTTGAAAATCAAAAGAACACCAACTCTTTTTATTTGATCACAGTATTGCTTCGCTGCAAAAGCCTGAAACCGAGCCAGCAACCGATCAAGCACCTGAAGATAAACGTGCAACCGGTCAAGAGCCCGAATGTGAGCGAGCAGCCGGTCAAGAACCCAAAGACGAGCGAGCAGCCAACCAGGAGGGAGCGCGAGCGTTAGCAGTCATTCAGAACCCCAAAGACAGACCAGAAGAGTTCAGAAGAAGTTTAGCTTAAATTTCCCCTTTTAATGACTTTTTAGGATTGATGATGTATAAGATTTTTCCCCTATGTTCTTTTCTCTCTCGTCCATTTCTGAATAGACTATATGTATAGGTTTATACACTCCCTTCGAATTTATTTAGATCAATGTGTATAGGGTTCCCCACTCCCTATTTTATTTGCGAATGACCGAGCGTCAAAATTTATGTTGAGAAAATCCACCACTTTGAAAACACGCGTTTTCGAAATTGTTTTCTAAAACTAGGTTTCTTTTGGCATGCACGTATGATAAAAAGAACGAATAAGGGACGACCCCTCACATCTATATATCATTCATCAACTTTGCTTTATGGGGTGAAAATTCACGGTATCTACAGGAGGCATCCCCTAAATAAATAACGCCAACAAAATGCAATAGAGCACAAACCCAAAAAAAAACATGCATTGCATTCATGACAAAAGGGTCACATGCACTTACAGTCAGTTCAAATCATCAACCTTACATGAATCTCGTCCACACTCCCGAGCATCACGCACTTACGTGTTCCATCGTCACTTGTCACACACCAGCTTTCATTCCAATATCTCGAAACCCAGAACACGATCTCAGAGGGATATAAAAGAAAACCGAGCTCAAGTCTTTCCCAATCTCAAAGTGTATCATATCGTGGGGCTACCATACGGGAGTTGTCACTCCCCGAAATCCAAAAAATCATACATCCAAAAAATTCCAAAAAATGTAGTCTCCGTCATATCGTTGGGCCACCATGCGGGAGTTGTCACCCCCTAAAAATTCAAAAATCCAGGAGCCAATCACCAAGCCGACCTCACTTGAGAATCATTACCCCGACAGCGACCCCAACAGCTAGACCCTCTCCAAGGACAATAGTAATGGGATGAGCTTCATGAGCCATGAGCTAAATTCGACTCAAGCGAGACTAGGTGTAGCCTTACCACGCATGCATTGCATCCAACAAAAAAAAACAAAAAAAAACATTCAGTCAAAACTTGAAGTCAACCATCTTCATTCATCATTTTCAGCATTTGACACATCCTATACATAGTAACTTCATATTATCAGAACACATTGCATGGTAGATCGTTGCATTTGCATACTCCCGTATCGAAACGACGTCTTTGGTGAAAATCTTGATTGATTGTTTGAATAGAGCGCGTGAACCGCTATACTCTCGACCCGTCAACGAACACAAGGGTCTCATCAAAATCAGCACCACAATCAAGTGAGTAGTGTGCGAAGAGCGGTATTTTCCCTTGAATTCTGAATGAGGATATTGGATAATCCACCGAGCGATGAGGGCAGATAGAGCGAGTCCATAGAGGTAAAACCATGAGCGACTTGTGTATTCCTTCAGCACATGGAGAGGCACAATTCATAGTGAGATCAATGTCGATAAACAGGATATGAACTGTGATTCATGCAAAGATCTGAGAATAGTAAGAAAACAATCATTGACTAATGAGAATGACGAGGCACTTAGGATCAAAATCTCCACAAGGCCAAAAAGCTTTAATTTTCCCGAACATAACTCCTTAGTGAGCCCCACTGAGCCTTTCAGGAAAAACTTTTTCTACAAAAAAAAAAACTCCACAATATGCCGCGTACATATACTCACTCGCCCTTGCAATAGAGGATCTCGAAGAAGTCGGAGCCATGGTCTCTCCCCCCACCATATTTCACAAAGAACAACAAATGAAATGTTCAAAGAAATCAGTGAGTCAATGCAACTCCAAATCCAAACACCAAAAAAAAAAACACCGAAAATGTTCAAGGAGATCGATGAGTCAATGCAACTCCAAAGCTGAAAGCCAAATACAAAGGAGAGAATGCTTGGGAAAGTTGATGAGCCAAATGCAATTTCAAAAACACAAAAATGAGAAGAAAGTGAAAATCGTACACCAAAAGAGGCAAGAATGAGGGAGCCAAATCCAACGGACCAATGATGTCCCACAAGAACCAAAAAAGGTTATCAAAGCCCGTCTAATCATTCCACCCATGGCAAAAGCGAAATTACATGTCCTCTATTGCACAAAAGCTCCACAACTCCCAAACAAATTCTCCAGTCCCATGAGACATACGTCATACCAGCCCCGTTATATCCCAACAAAGACCTCTGACTCATAAGTCGATGAGCATTAACTGAAAGTATCGAATCTGAAACATGAATCATAAGCTTCGTACTTGTTATCTACATGTCCCGTCATACCAAAGGGACCATGAGCGAATGAGTGCGACCTTACTTCACAAGGTCTTCCGAGTGCGAGTGACTCTTTGATCTAAGCACCAAATCATAAAAAGCTAACCCTGTTGTAGGTGAGGAACTTGTAAGGATTGGAAAGTTCAGAACTTCAAAAAGGAATTCTAAGGAAAATACTGCTTCGACCATCGAGAGTATAATCACACCATTTAGCACACACGGCCATACTCACGAGAGATTGACCCATATCCCTCCATGAGAGGAAAGCGATTCACGCATTTCAGTTCAACAGTCATTCAAGATCGGACCGAAGATGTCTTGTATTCGTAAACCTCGTATTAATAGAGATAGGGTCATACCTTTTCTCCAGAAATTGCATACGCATTTTGCATCGTATCCAGCATTTAATACCTACAGGCCACATAAGCACTCCATCATCAACACCTGACTAGTAAGAACTCCGCCTAGTCTCGTCGAAAGTCGACTTCAGTTGCAGTTGTTGAAGCATAACTTTTGGGTGTCAACCGGAGCCATCCTGGGCCATCATCGAGCTATATCTAGCCTCTCTGGAGCCATCCCGGGCTATCACCGAGCTACATCGAACAATTAAAAAGCTATCTGGAGGCATACGAAGACCATCCCGGAGCCATCCACTGCCATACTCAATCCCCATCGACACCGCTTCTAAGCCAATCTGGAGCCATGCGGGAGCCATCATCCAACATTTAAACCATCCCTAGAGCTACACAGGGGCATCCTAACAGTCCAAAAACAGTGCGGGAGCCACCTCAAATCCCCGTCAAAGCTATTTCATCACCAAGGTCTTGCCTACACAATTTCGAACTACGTCAGGTCTGATCCCAATACGGAATTGAGCACGTAGGCAGCCCGCTTAGGGTGCGACCACCCCACAGGTGAAAGTTCCTCTTTCTTCCTCGCCATCACCAATGGAGCCATCTTGTAGCCTCCCCGGAGCCATCCCGAGCTATCCCGGAGCCATCTCGAGGAATCTGAAGCCGAAACCGACCGTACTAAAACCATTCATCCACAAAGAAAAAAACTGTTAACCATAGTAAATCACATCGACCCACCATTCGACTCAAAATCTGAACCAAATCGAAACCCACCAACCATCCTAGAGTCGTTGCTCATAATGGGGTCATGAATCATGTTGGAGCCATCCGACCACGCTGGAGCCACCCGACCGCAATGGGGCCATTCGATCATACCAAGGCCATTTGATCATATCAAAGCTATTCGGCCATATCGAAAACCACCGAGTTCCCAAAATCGCTCATTCAAAAAAACCATCCATTCAGAAACCAATCACAAAATCCCAAAAACCCAAAAACCAAAAACTCGAGAGCCATACCGGAGCCATCTCGAACTCTGGAGCCAAGAGTCATACCAAATCCCGAAACCATAGTGCACATCGGGTCAGGACCACCAAAACAAAACCAAAACAAAAAAAACTCAGGAGCCATACCGGAGCCATCTTCAAGCTCTGGAGCCAGGAGTCCTACCAAATCCCGAAACAATAGCGCACATCGGGCGAGACTGTCAAAGCAAAACCAAAGCACAAGTCCCACACTGACAAAGTCGAGGGTCACATCGACAAGAGACATTCGACTACCACATCCCTCACAAAAACAACCAAAAGCATCCAATCTCAAATCAATCCACAATCAAAGTCATCCTCAAATCAACCACACAAAGCAGCGAGTTTCGTACAACTCCACAAAGTATCATAGGCTCGTCATAAGTCCTATGGCTAGATATCAAGAGGTCTAGTTGAGGCTCGTCATAAGTCCTCGTACTTTCAATTGCATTATAGGCTCGTCATAAGTCCTATAGCTAGATGTCAAGAGGTCTAGTTGAGGCTCGTCATAAGTCCTCGTGCACCCCAATCAATCAAATTGTTAGTATCATAGGCTCGTCATAAGTCCTATGGCTAGATATCAAGAGGTCTAGTTGAGGCTCGTCATAAGTCCTCGTACTTTCAATTGCATTATAGGCTCGTCATAAGTCCTATAGCTAGATGTCAAGAGGTCTAGTTGAGGCTCGTCATAAGTCCTCGTGCACCCCAATCAATCAAATTGTTAGTATCATAGGCTCGTCATAAGTCCTATGGCTAGATATCAAGAGGTCTAGTTGAGGCTCGTCATAAGTCCTCGTACTTTCAATTGCATTATAGGCTCGTCATAAGTCCTATAGCTAGATGTCAAGAGGTCTAGTTGAGGCTCGTCATAAGTCCTCGTGCACCCCAATCAATCAAATTGTTAGTATCATAGGCTCGTCATAAGTCCTATGGCTAGATATCAAGAGGTCTAGTTGAGGCTCGTCATAAGTCCTCGTACTTTCAATTGCATTATAGGCTCGTCATAAGTCCTATAGCTAGATGTCAAGAGGTCTAGTTGAGGCTCGTCATAAGTCCTCGTGCACCCCAATCAATCAAATTGTTAGTATCATAGGCTCGGCATAAGTCCTATGGCTAGATATCAAGAGGTCTAGTTGAGGCTCGTCATAAGTCCTCGTACTTTCAATTGCATTATAGGCTCGTCATAAGTCCTATAGCTAGATGTCAAGAGGTCTAGTTGAGGCTCGTCATAAGTCCTCGTGCACCCAATCAACCCTATTGTTAGTATCCTGGGCTCATCATAAGTCTTAGAGTTAGATGTCAAGAGGTCTAACTGAGGCTCGTCATAAGTCCTCATACTTTCAATCACATTCGTACGCTCACGGTCGCATCCCCATGCACCACTAAACCATTGTGAGAATTTTTGGCGTCCCGTCAACCTTGATCCAATTCTGCAAGGGCTTGCAGAATTGAATCAAGGGGAGCCATCTGTAGACACCAAAAATTCTCACCCCATAAAGCAAATCCCGTAATGATAACTAAAAAAAAGAGGGGTCGTCACCTTTCTTTCTCGAAATATATTTACATGCATGCCAAAATGAAACCATCGTCTTACGATAAAAGTTTTAAACCAATTTTCAAGCATTTTAGAAAAAAAAAACGATTTTGCAAAAATGAATTTCCAAACGATTATCCGGTTTTAAACCCATCCATTTTGTCTCATTGCCTATTTTCTTACCTATCAGTCTTCTTTTACTTTGTTACTTCTTTATCCTATTTATTGCTACTTTAATCGTCTTCTAGGATTTACTTTTATCCTACTAGTACTACACTATTTCATCATTTCATGTACCTATTATTCTTTTATTCTATTTACTTAATATTTTATGATCCTTTCGTTTTTTATCTACATTCCACCACTTCATGATTCTTAGAAAAAAAAAAATTTCTTTAGATAGAACTCTTTCATCTTTCTGTAAATCTTCATTTAAAACGTGAGCGTTCTTAATAGGGTTACTTAGTTCAAAGTAAAGCTCTAATATCATTTCTCATTTTTGCATACTGAGTCCTGCTGTAGCATAATTGGTAGAAACATGTGAGAGAGATGCTGGAGGTCACCAGTTCGAGTCAGAAGAGAAGCAAACTTGTTTTATTTTTTTTTTGTAGAAAGAAGCCAAACAAGGCCTTGCTCCCACCTGGACCAAACGAGGCCCATATCTCAAATCTGGGTCCAGTCTTGTTTTATTGCGTGAAATAAAGCCCATAGTTAGTCTTCCTCCTCTTCGTTTTGAAAGCTCGAGAACAACAAGAACAAAAAACAGACCACGCTTGGTCTCCTTCCGTTTCGAAAACCACCATGAAAACCCATACTCCTCTGTCAGTCTTCCTCGATGACATATACCTCCATACTCCTCTGTCGGTCTTCTTCTCGAGACCACCGACCCTCATGCTCTTCTTCCTCCTTCGATTTTTTTCATTACCGACCTCACCACTGGACGACGTCGACGACCTTCCTGTCATTCAACGATTCTTCTTCTTCTTGACCTTCAAACACAAAAATCTACCCACCGAAGCGACGGCCATCGATCCTCTTCTCCCTCCCGATCATCTTCTCTTCTTCTCAACCCGCCTCCATTCTCTTCGAATTCTGCCATTCTCACCCGTCTCCATCTACAAACAAGAACCCTAAACCACCGCCGCCTCATTCTCCCTTCTCTTCGATATCCTAAAAACCCAGCCGGACATACCCATTGCCATGTTCTTCTTCTTCGACAGAACCCAGGCCTCCATCATCACCATCTTCGATCTTGAACCTGTAGCCGACACTCTCGTTCTCTTCTTCCTCAACCTCTCGAACGACCACAAAATAAAAAGGGTTGCAGTAATTATCTTCCTCCACGCTTTTGAATTCCCAGACACCAGAGAACAAGAACACGGAACGGGAGCAGCTTCACTCCGTTGATCGGTGTCGTTCAACAAGGAAGAAAAAAAAGGGGAACCAACTCCCCACAGCTCTCCCAGTTGCCTCTCCTCTCGAAAAAACTGGGCAAGCTTCCCTGAGTCTCGTTCCTCTTCAACGAAGACTAACCCCATATTGAAAAAGATCTCAACGGCCGACACCTTCATCTCCCTCCTCCTGCTTCTTTCTCGATTTTTTCCTCTTCATCCATCTCCTTCCTTGTCTAACCCGAACAACTCAAAACCTAGAGCTTCTTGCCGATACTTCAGTATCGATTTCATCTAAAATCCATTTCACTCCAGTCCTGCTAGAACATTCGATTGCCTGCCAACCGTTCTAAAAAAAAAAAACCCCACTCAGAAATCATGAGCCCAGAAAAATCAAACCCGCGCAGATTACGTGCATGGTCCAGGGATTCCGAATTCACCATCGGTTTTCGGGAGATGTCGGGCGCATCAGATTGTTTTGCCTCGATTCATCGTCTGGGTCTACCGCAAGCGAGACTGATTGTGCTCATTCTGTTTCCTTTGCAAAAAAAAAGAAGAAGAAGTTGCTCTCTGTCTCGGTTTGAGCAAGGAGCTTGTACTCTCTGAGACTGCTACCTACGAAATCGAGTCATGATAATTTCCAACAAGAAATGGGTGACATCTGCAATCTGCGGGAGTGAAACTTGACGCTCTAAACATTTTTGTTACTCTGTTACATTTACTTGTCAAATGGGAAATCCTAAAGTGTTCGCCACAAACAGTGCTAGCCTCTGAAGTTAATGGTCGTCGACGATAACCACAGAGGGGAGTTCGGATTTCTATCTGTGCTTATGTACTTAATCAGTGGTATCATTCCAGGAACTAACTCTGCTTGTGTTGTTTTCTTGTTTTGAGTTTTTTCCGCAGGAAATTTCCCTTGCTCTGTCATCGTGGTAAATGCGTCTTAGATTCACATCGTCATCATCTCGCATCCACTCCAATCTCATCTCAAAGCAGAAAAAAATCACCAGAGGGTCAATGTACAACTACCAGTGCCCAAGAGTTCGTGGAGCGGCACAAGAAGGAGCTGCAGTCTGACTTCGAAACATGTTTATAGTTTGCGATCCTTCTCATCTTTCTTGCCTAAAAATCAATCCTATTATACTGACTGGTTAGTCTTGCTGCGGTTAATTTGTCTTGTTTATGTCTGTCCAAATTTTGTTTACTCTACCTACAGATTTATACCTAATTCGAGTTGTTTTATAGCCTCTTTTAACCCATTGTACGTATTGATGGTCTTTTTTTAAGGGCAATGTGATTTTATGTTTATGCTTGTGATTTCCAGATTGTCATGAACTTGTATGTTTTGTTGTTCGCTTGGCGCCCACACTGCGGTTCACGTTTTTTTCTGCTAAACAAGACCCATGCTCACGGCATAATTTAAGGACACAAATTCCGGCTTTTGTTTGATATAACTGTACCTCCTTGCGCTTACCTCCGACTTGAGTATTAGGCTTCTTTCA
The DNA here is from genome assembly GCA_023374045.1 of Limonium bicolor. Classification (NCBI taxonomy): domain Eukaryota; kingdom Viridiplantae; phylum Streptophyta; class Magnoliopsida; order Caryophyllales; family Plumbaginaceae; genus Limonium; species Limonium bicolor. The sequence continues at coordinate 262,755,599 of CM041779.1, read as the reverse complement.
TTTTTCTTATGTAGTAAAAAGATAGAATTAATTAGCATTTTATTTCACGCTTTCTTAAATCTTTGGTCATAGAAAGATCAACCAATCAGAAAATGTTTAAATTAATTAGCAACCCGACACTTTAGGAGTCATTGTACATACTCATTTTTGTCATTTAACTTTATGTTATGTTTACTTGGTTGTATCTTCGGTTCCAATTTCATAACTATGTATTATATGTTAACATTGTATAGCTTAGTTTGGAAATTATTGGGCCTAGCCCAATATAGAGGCTCAATACCTAGGAAACCTTAGATAGCCCATAGATCACCCAGTGTAGAAAAGTTTTTAGGTTTGGGGTATTCTCAATGCATACGGGTCCTAGACACGGTCCATGTGGGGAATACCCGTATCCCATAAAATTTTCCAAATCATCCCCTAATTTCAGAGTAAAATATACAATCAACAAAAATCCAATCCAATTGTAAATCCAAATAATCATTCAGACATGACTTAAGCCCACTAGCTCCAATGTAGTTGTTTCAAGTAAACTTTCAATCAGCCCACAAGCACGGTCCAAATCCAAACCTTGCCCAATTCTCATCCAGCCCATTCCTTATTTGGTCCAATCCACATTTGGCCCAACTTTGAAAATAAAATCAAAACCCTTTCAACAATCATCCAAATTCAAGAGTTCAATTCAAAAACCCAAATCAGGCCCAAGACCCAACATGGCCCAAACCAAGTCAGAAGCCCTAGTCAGTCCAAAACCAATCTAGCCCCGAATCAAACAAGGCCCCACCATTGGCCCATCTCTAAAAAAAAATCTCATTTAAACCATTTCAAACCAAGGCCCAAGCCCACAAAAATCAACCCAAGGCCCAAATCAACCAAAGCCCAAATCCAATCAACCCAAGCCTACAAAAACCAACCAAGCCCACAGAAATCAAACCAACCCCACAAAAATCAGACAAACTTAGCCTGAATGATGACCTTTGACTTGAACTTCCAACTTTGACCAATCAACTTTGACCAATCAACTTTGACCAATCAACTTTGACCAACTGAGTTTGACCAATCCAGTGTTGACTTTGACCAAAAGTGTTGACCTTAACCAAACTTTGACCCGGTCCAACTTTGACCAACCAAGTTTTGACCAACGTTAATCTTGACCAAAAAACGTTGACCATGACCCGATTTTGACCCAACCTGAACTTCAATCTAATTCAAACCCGACCCTAATCCAATTCCCTCCAATACAAATCTAAGTCCATCCAATTCAAACTCAACTTGTAAATTCCTTTCAAAATCCAAAAAAACAAAAAAGAATTTTGAGTCTCCATTTTATTCAAATTTCTTCAAGCTTTTAAAGAAACCATTTTGCGGAATTTTAAAGGAAAAACTCTTCTCACATCACAGAAAACTCTTCTCAAACGCAGAAAGTTCTTCTCACATATACAGAAAGTTTTCTCCTAAAAATATTTCTCAAAATCAGTGTTTCTTCATCGAGAGTTCCGAACAACTCCAAACATTTTCCAACTCAGTTTTAAACTAAAAATAAGCCGTTTTCAGGGAACATGAAATGTCTAACACTTTCAAAACACTTTCCTCCTAGTTAGACATCACTTGTCTCCCTTCCTAAAATAAAAATCCGAGGCGGGGCACTGGGGTCATAACCTCCCTTGTCGTAGTCTGGATCTCTTTAGGTGGGGCATTAGGGTGACAAACCTCCCCTAATTGCAGCCTAGATTTCTACAAGGCGAGGCGCTAGGGAAGTAACGACCTTCCTAGTTGCAGCCGGGATTTTAGAATCGTCTAGCTCCCTTCCACTCGATTTCAATGTTTTGATTTTTAATGTTTTAAAACTCGGGAGTTAGAGACGTTATTAGGGTTCGACCGAGAACATCTCCTTCATGGTGTTTCTCTCTGAACCCTATTTTTCGACATAAATTCATTGCCCCATCTTTCGAGCCTCGGCACTTATCATTAATTAAGTGTCGTGTTCGAGGGGGTACATAGGGTAATCCCTCGGGATTATCCGCCCTTTTACAATGAAATGATTTTCCTCAATCGCTTTCAAACCTCAAATTTAAAAAAAAAACTCGGGATCTCTATTCAAATACCAATTGCCTCACACACTCAAATAATCTTTGAAACTCCAAATCACTTCATACCCAAATCATCATTCAAACTCCAACTCGTATTAAACTCAAATCCTCTTACAAATTCCAACTTCATTCAAACTTCCAAAGTCTCACAGGCCCGAGTGCCTCACAGACTCGAACATCTCAAACTCTCCACCATATTAAGATTCAAATGTCTCACAGACCCGAGCGTCTCACAGACTTTGATATCCCATACCTTCCACTACATAAACAACCCAAGCGTCTCGCAGACGTCATCATTTTAAGATTTCAAATATCTCACAGAGTCGAGCACCTCAAACTCCAAAACAAACTCGACAAATCATCAAGTCCCCACAAAATGACCACAAAACCCCTTTGATCCTTCAAAGACCCAAAAGTTCAAGACCCCGATTCCTTCAAAGCCCCCAAAACTCCCAAATCCCCAAAACCTGAACTACGTAAGGTCTGATCTCAACACGGAGTTGAGTACGTAGGCAGCCCATCTAGGGTGCGACCCCATTCCAAACAAAAAATCCCCTTTCCTCCTTTAAGGTGTTCTTCATACCTCTCGAAACTCTCAACCCTTCAACCAAACTAACTCCAAGACCAGCCTATTCTTCAAATCTTCTAAATCATCTAATCCTCAACCCACACTCAATCCTATCCTTTGGCTTTAAATGAATCTCTCTAAAAAGGTTTTGAAAGAAGACAATCCCGACAATTGGAGACCGAGGTTTCCTCGGGCACCAATCCGAAGTCGTGGTCGTTGCCACTTCTAAGGGGTGTAACCCAGTACGAACCCACAACAGAATCTCTGATCTGACAAGATAAGTCCTATCCATAGGTAATCTCAGAGTCAATTAACGGTTCTTAGAACCCCCCTTCTCATCCTTTCCTAGTTCTTTAGGTCAAACTAGGTGGCGACTCTAGTCAATTCCGCCTTATAGAGGCATAAGTCCGCGTGGGGCCCATTGAGAGCGGGTGTAGTGCTCACTAGCATTCCCCTTATGCTTTCTGGGAAGACGGACGGACGATAGAGTAGGTATTTGAGGGATGCCAAGGTGACAGGTTTTCACCCTCCACAGAATGGCAATTTCTAGGATCTAGGCTTCTCAGCTAGTTCGTATTTAGATAGACCCCCTCATACCGAAAAATCACTCTCCACAGAATGGCGACTCTGCTGGGGACGACTGAACTCCATTCAAAATTGTCAGGATTTCCCCACTTCTTTCAAAACCTTCAAGAGATTCATTTCAAAGCCGCTAGGACTACTCTACTCCACACTTAGAGTGTGCACTGAGAGGATAGTTAGGAGGAGAGTTCAGAGTTCGAGATTGGCCTTGAGTGCCATATGTGTGCTTTACTAATTGCATGCTTCACTTTTGTGTGTTTACTGTTGTGTGTTTATTGTCTTATGTTTATTGTTCTTCATGCATGACGTAATATCATGATTGTTATTGCTTATTTATTGCTTTTGTAAATGGGGCCTTCCTAGAAGGAGTCAACCCATTGTTGCATCGGGTAGCGTAAGACATGCATTTCTCTGTGTCACCCGCTTATTTCACATGTCACGGGATCCCCAACCGGTCCACGGTTGATTCCCCATGAGTTGGGTCCTTCCTAGAAGGAGTTAACCCACGAGGTAATACGGTCCAAGACCAACGCCTTGAAGCTCATGATCCAAAATATCCTCCATTACCCGAGTCTAAGCCAGCATATAGTGAACTATGAGCTTTCAGTGTCCAGCTACTTGGTCCGGTGTCTAAGACGGGTTTATGGAAGTCACCCCTTTGTATGCCGCCTGTCTGACCGCCCTCCTATCTTACCCTGAAGATTGCATGGGCTCAGTTCTCCATTGCTCCTCTGCACCACATGTGTCTCTAAAGCCCAATGTCACGCTACACGTCCATAGAGGATCCTGTATTTACCGGATACCCATACATGGCACAACGTAGTTAGTGAATAATTTGGACTTTAGACACACCTGACCGTGCAGATGACGAGAGACCCGTTCCCATGCAGTACTTCCCCGAGTTTCCAGAAAAGTGGGGCGTTGTCGGATCATCACTGGCCGTGGCGTATGTTTCCTTATCACTTCGGGTATCCTGACCTTTCGAACTTAAGCACTCCGGACTTTCTTGATAACGTGCCTCGCAAGGGGCATAGCAGAGAAAAAAAAAAACTCCGAGAGATGACAGTGAAGGGACGACGGTTCCCCCGGTGAGACGGAGTCATAATTGACCTGGAAAGTGATTATCCCAACATTAACACTTATAGCTCCACATCAAATATAGCCACGATTTACTTTATGTTATACATGTGTGCAAACCACTTTTCCAGACCAATCCGTTTTAAAATATTCGGAATTCTCGTTTGCATGTCCCTAAAAGCTGTTTTACGAGCTCGTTTAATTTAATGTTCCATAAAATATTTACTCATAAATGGGGTTTTCAAAATTTGTCAATTTCTCCTTTAAAAAGTTTATTTCACTAAAACGCTATTTCCGAAACAGTTTTCAAAAAAAAAATTGATTTTGGAAAACCTACTTTCTACAAATGAATTTCAAACAACATTCTTTCAAAATTGTTTTGAAAACACTTGTCAAGTTGTTTTTCACAAACGTATTTCAAAATAAATGATTTAGTCCCCATGTTGTGACCCGCTATTTTTGAAGTTCATCCCACCTTTAAGAGCAGCGGCCATTACCGTGGAGCGTACTAGTCATTTCGTGTTTTCACAAAAGTGGTGGATTTTCACATAAAATTTTGTGTTCGATCATTCATCTTTCCTTTCTCAAACATCCCCCATTCCTCTAGTCGGAGCATGTGGAGCGACATGAAGATCAACTAGCGGATCGGGCTGAAAGCCAGAGGCACACCTGCCCGTGGAGCTTGCCGAGTGACAGGAAGACCAACACCAACCGCTCAAATACAAAATCAGAGGTGTACCAACTCGAGTCAAACGACATGAAGACTAGCCACACCGGTCCGAGTTCAAAATGTTGAAAATCAAAAGAACACCAACTCTTTTTATTTGATCACAGTATTGCTTCGCTGCAAAAGCCTGAAACCGAGCCAGCAACCGATCAAGCACCTGAAGATAAACGTGCAACCGGTCAAGAGCCCGAATGTGAGCGAGCAGCCGGTCAAGAACCCAAAGACGAGCGAGCAGCCAACCAGGAGGCCGAGCGTTAGCAGTCATTCAGAACCCCAAAGACAGACCAGAAGAGTTCAGAAGAAGTTTAGCTTAAATTTCCCCTTTTAATGACTTTTTAGGATTGATGATGTATAAGATTTTTCCCCTATGTTTCTTTTCTCTCTCGTCCATTTCTGAATAGACTATATGTATAGGTTTATACACTCCCTTCGAATTTATTTAGATCAATGTGTATAGGGTTCCCCACTCCCTATTTTATTTGCGAATGACCGAGCGTCAAAATTTATGTTGAGAAAATCCACCACTTTGAAAACACGCGTTTTCGAAATTGTTTTCTAAAACTAGGTTTCTTTTGGCATGCACGTATGATAAAAAGAACGAATAAGGGACGACCCCTCACATCTATATATCATTCATCAACTTTGCTTTATGGGGTGAAAATTCACGGTATCTACAGGAGGCATCCCCTAAATAAATAACGCCAACAAAATGCAATAGAGCACAAACCCAAAAAAAAACATGCATTGCATTCATGACAAAAGGGTCACATGCACTTACAGTCAGTTCAAATCATCAACCTTACATGAATCTCGTCCACACTCCCGAGCATCACGCACTTACGTGTTCCATCGTCACTTGTCACACACCAGCTTTCATTCCAATATCTCGAAACCCAGAACACGATCTCAGAGGGATATAAAAGAAAACCGAGCTCAAGTCTTTCCCAATCTCAAAGTGTATCATATCGTGGGGCTACCATACGGGAGTTGTCACTCCCCGAAATCCAAAAAATCATACATCCAAAAAATTCCAAAAAATGTAGTCTCCGTCATATCGTTGGGCCACCATGCGGGAGTTGTCACCCCCTAAAAATTCAAAAATCCAGGAGCCAATCACCAAGCCGACCTCACTTGAGAATCATTACCCCGACAGCGACCCCAACAGCTAGACCCTCTCCAAGGACAATAGTAATGGGATGAGCTTCATGAGCCATGAGCTAAATTCGACTCAAGCGAGACTAGGTGTAGCCTTACCACGCATGCATTGCATCCAACAAAAAAAAAAACAAAAAAACATTCAGTCAAAAACTTGAAGTCAACCATCTTCATTCATCATTTTCAGCATTTGACACATCCTATACATAGTAACTTCATATTATCAGAACACATTGCATGGTAGATCGTTGCATTTGCATACTCCCGTATCGAAACGACGTCTTTGGTGAAAATCTTGATTGATTGTTTGAATAGAGCGCGTGAACCGCTATACTCTCGACCCGTCAACGAACACAAGGGTCTCATCAAAATCAGCACCACAATCAAGTGAGTAGTGTGCGAAGAGCGGTATTTTCCCTTGAATTCTGAATGAGGATATTGGATAATCCACCGAGCGATGAGGGCAGATAGAGCGAGTCCATAGAGGTAAAACCATGAGCGACTTGTGTATTCCTTCAGCACATGGAGAGGCACAATTCATAGTGAGATCAATGTCGATAAACAGGATATGAACTGTGATTCATGCAAAGATCTGAGAATAGTAAGAAAACAATCATTGACTAATGAGAATGACGAGGCACTTAGGATCAAAATCTCCACAAGGCCAAAAAGCTTTAATTTTCCCGAACATAACTCCTTAGTGAGCCCCACTGAGCCTTTCAGGAAAAACTTTTTCTACAAAAAAAAAAACTCCACAATATGCCGCGTACATATACTCACTCGCCCTTGCAATAGAGGATCTCGAAGAAGTCGGAGCCATGGTCTCTCCCCCCACCATATTTCACAAAGAACAACAAATGAAATGTTCAAAGAAATCAGTGAGTCAATGCAACTCCAAATCCAAACACCAAAAAAAAAAAACACCGAAAATGTTCAAGGAGATCGATGAGTCAATGCAACTCCAAAGCTGAAAGCCAAATACAAAGGAGAGAATGCTTGGGAAAGTTGATGAGCCAAATGCAATTTCAAAAACACAAAAATGAGAAGAAAGTGAAAATCGTACACCAAAAGAGGCAAGAATGAGGGAGCCAAATCCAACGGACCAATGATGTCCCACAAGAACCAAAAAAGGTTATCAAAGCCCGTCTAATCATTCCACCCATGGCAAAAGCGAAATTACATGTCCTCTATTGCACAAAAGCTCCACAACTCCCAAACAAATTCTCCAGTCCCATGAGACATACGTCATACCAGCCCCGTTATATCCCAACAAAGACCTCTGACTCATAAGTCGATGAGCATTAACTGAAAGTATCGAATCTGAAACATGAATCATAAGCTTCGTACTTGTTATCTACATGTCCCGTCATACCAAAGGGACCATGAGCGAATGAGTGCGACCTTACTTCACAAGGTCTTCCGAGTGCGAGTGACTCTTTGATCTAAGCACCAAATCATAAAAAGCTAACCCTGTTGTAGGTGAGGAACTTGTAAGGATTGGAAAGTTCAGAACTTCAAAAAGGAATTCTAAGGAAAATACTGCTTCGACCATCGAGAGTATAATCACACCATTTAGCACACACGGCCATACTCACGAGAGATTGACCCATATCCCTCCATGAGAGGAAAGCGATTCACGCATTTCAGTTCAACAGTCATTCAAGATCGGACCGAAGATGTCTTGTATTCGTAAACCTCGTATTAATAGAGATAGGGTCATACCTTTTCTCCAGAAATTGCATACGCATTTTGCATCGTATCCAGCATTTAATACCTACAGGCCACATAAGCACTCCATCATCAACACCTGACTAGTAAGAACTCCGCCTAGTCTCGTCGAAAGTCGACTTCAGTTGCAGTTGTTGAAGCATAACTTTTGGGTGTCAACCGGAGCCATCCTGGGCCATCATCGAGCTATATCTAGCCTCTCTGGAGCCATCCCGGGCTATCACCGAGCTACATCGAACAATTAAAAAGCTATCTGGAGGCATACGAAGACCATCCCGGAGCCATCCACTGCCATACTCAATCCCCATCGACACCGCTTCTAAGCCAATCTGGAGCCATGCGGGAGCCATCATCCAACATTTAAACCATCCCTAGAGCTACACAGGGGCATCCTAACAGTCCAAAAACAGTGCGGGAGCCACCTCAAATCCCCGTCAAAGCTATTTCATCACCAAGGTCTTGCCTACACAATTTCGAACTACGTCAGGTCTGATCCCAATACGGAATTGAGCACGTAGGCAGCCCGCTTAGGGTGCGACCACCCCACAGGTGAAAGTTCCTCTTTCTTCCTCGCCATCACCAATGGAGCCATCTTGTAGCCTCCCCGGAGCCATCCCGAGCTATCCCGGAGCCATCTCGAGGAATCTGAAGCCGAAACCGACCGTACTAAAACCATTCATCCACAAAGAAAAAAACTGTTAACCATAGTAAATCACATCGACCCACCATTCGACTCAAAATCTGAACCAAATCGAAACCCACCAACCATCCTAGAGTCGTTGCTCATAATGGGGTCATGAATCATGTTGGAGCCATCCGACCACGCTGGAGCCACCCGACCGCAATGGGGCCATTCGATCATACCAAGGCCATTTGATCATATCAAAGCTATTCGGCCATATCGAAAACCACCGAGTTCCCAAAATCGCTCATTCACAAAAAACCATCCATTCAGAAACCAATCACAAAATCCCAAAAACCCAAAAACCAAAAACTCGAGAGCCATACCGGAGCCATCTCGAACTCTGGAGCCAAGAGTCATACCAAATCCCGAAACCATAGTGCACATCGGGTCAGGACCACCAAAACAAAACCAAAAAAAAAAAACTCAGGAGCCATACCGGAGCCATCTTCAAGCTCTGGAGCCAGGAGTCCTACCAAATCCCGAAACAATAGCGCACATCGGGCGAGACTGTCAAAGCAAAACCAAAGCACAAGTCCCACACTGACAAAGTCGAGGGTCACATCGACAAGAGACATTCGACTACCACATCCCTCACAAAAACAACCAAAAGCATCCAATCTCAAATCAATCCACAATCAAAGTCATCCTCAAATCAACCACACAAAGCAGCGAGTTTCGTACAACTCCACAAAGTATCATAGGCTCGTCATAAGTCCTATGGCTAGATATCAAGAGGTCTAGTTGAGGCTCGTCATAAGTCCTCGTACTTTCAATTGCATTATAGGCTCGTCATAAGTCCTATAGCTAGATGTCAAGAGGTCTAGTTGAGGCTCGTCATAAGTCCTCGTGCACCCCAATCAATCAAATTGTTAGTATCATAGGCTCGTCATAAGTCCTATGGCTAGATATCAAGAGGTCTAGTTGAGGCTCGTCATAAGTCCTCGTACTTTCAATTGCATTATAGGCTCGTCATAAGTCCTATAGCTAGATGTCAAGAGGTCTAGTTGAGGCTCGTCATAAGTCCTCGTGCACCCCAATCAATCAAATTGTTAGTATCATAGGCTCGTCATAAGTCCTATGGCTAGATATCAAGAGGTCTAGTTGAGGCTCGTCATAAGTCCTCGTACTTTCAATTGCATTATAGGCTCGTCATAAGTCCTATAGCTAGATGTCAAGAGGTCTAGTTGAGGCTCGTCATAAGTCCTCGTGCACCCCAATCAATCAAATTGTTAGTATCATAGGCTCGTCATAAGTCCTATGGCTAGATATCAAGAGGTCTAGTTGAGGCTCGTCATAAGTCCTCGTACTTTCAATTGCATTATAGGCTCGTCATAAGTCCTATAGCTAGATGTCAAGAGGTCTAGTTGAGGCTCGTCATAAGTCCTCGTGCACCCCAATCAATCAAATTGTTAGTATCATAGGCTCGGCATAAGTCCTATGGCTAGATATCAAGAGGTCTAGTTGAGGCTCGTCATAAGTCCTCGTACTTTCAATTGCATTATAGGCTCGTCATAAGTCCTATAGCTAGATGTCAAGAGGTCTAGTTGAGGCTCGTCATAAGTCCTCGTGCACCCAATCAACCCTATTGTTAGTATCCTGGGCTCATCATAAGTCTTAGAGTTAGATGTCAAGAGGTCTAACTGAGGCTCGTCATAAGTCCTCATACTTTCAATCACATTCGTACGCTCACGGTCGCATCCCCATGCACCACTAAACCATTGTGAGAATTTTTGGCGTCCCGTCAACCTTGATCCAATTCTGCAAGGGCTTGCAGAATTGAATCAAGGGGAGCCATCTGTAGACACCAAAAATTCTCACCCCATAAAGCAAATCCCGTAATGATAACTAAAAAAAAGAGGGGTCGTCACCTTTCTTTCTCGAAATATATTTACATGCATGCCAAAATGAAACCATCGTCTTACGATAAAAGTTTTAAACCAATTTTCAAGCATTTTAGAAAAAAAAAACGATTTTGCAAAAATGAATTTCCAAACGATTATCCGGTTTTAAACCCATCCATTTTGTCTCATTGCCTATTTTCTTACCTATCAGTCTTCTTTTACTTTGTTACTTCTTTATCCTATTTATTGCTACTTTAATCGTCTTCTAGGATTTACTTTTATCCTACTAGTACTACACTATTTCATCATTTCATGTACCTATTATTCTTTTATTCTATTTACTTAATATTTTATGATCCTTTCGTTCTTTTTTATCTACATTCCACCACTTCATGATTCTTAGAAAAAAAAAAATTTCTTTAGATAGAACTCTTTCATCTTTCTGTAAATCTTCATTTAAAACGTGAGCGTTCTTAATAGGGTTACTTAGTTCAAAGTAAAGCTCTAATATCATTTCTCATTTTTGCATACTGAGTCCTGCTGTAGCATAATTGGTAGAAACATGTGAGAGAGATGCTGGAGGTCACCAGTTCGAGTCAGAAGAGAAGCAAACTTGTTTTATTTTTTTTTTTGTAGAAAGAAGCCAAACAAGGCCTTGCTCCCACCTGGACCAAACGAGGCCCATATCTCAAATCTGGGTCCAGTCTTGTTTTATTGCGTGAAATAAAGCCCATAGTTAGTCTTCCTCCTCTTCGTTTTGAAAGCTCGAGAACAACAAGAACAAAAAACAGACCACGCTTGGTCTCCTTCCGTTTCGAAAACCACCATGAAAACCCATACTCCTCTGTCAGTCTTCCTCGATGACATATACCTCCATACTCCTCTGTCGGTCTTCTTCTCGAGACCACCGACCCTCATGCTCTTCTTCCTCCTTCGATTTTTTTTCATTACCGACCTCACCACTGGACGACGTCGACGACCTTCCTGTCATTCAACGATTCTTCTTCTTCTTGACCTTCAAACACAAAAATCTACCCACCGAAGCGACGGCCATCGATCCTCTTCTCCCTCCCGATCATCTTCTCTTCTTCTCAACCCGCCTCCATTCTCTTCGAATTCTGCCATTCTCACCCGTCTCCATCTACAAACAAGAACCCTAAACCACCGCCGCCTCATTCTCCCTTCTCTTCGATATCCTAAAAACCCAGCCGGACATACCCATTGCCATGTTCTTCTTCTTCGACAGAACCCAGGCCTCCATCATCACCATCTTCGATCTTGAACCTGTAGCCGACACTCTCGTCTCTCTTCCTCAACCTCTCGAACGACCACAAAATAAAAAGGGTTGCAGTAATTATCTTCCTCCACGCTTTTGAATTCCCAGACACCAGAGAACAAGAACACGGAACGGGAGCAGCTTCACTCCGTTGATCGGTGTCGTTCAACAAGGAAGAAAAAAAAGGGGAACCAACTCCCCACAGCTCTCCCAGTTGCCTCTCCTCTCGAAAAAACTGGGCAAGCTTCCCTGAGTCTCGTTCCTCTTCAACGAAGACTAACCCCATATTGAAAAAGATCTCAACGGCCGACACCTTCATCTCCCTCCTCCTGCTTCTTTCTCGATTTTTTCCTCTTCATCCATCTCCTTCCTTGTCTAACCCGAACAACTCAAAACCTAGAGCTTCTTGCCGATACTTCAGTATCGATTTCATCTAAAATCCATTTCACTCCAGTCCTGCTAGAACATTCGATTGCCTGCCAACCGTTCTAAAAAAAAAAAACCCCACTCAGAAATCATGAGCCCAGAAAAATCAAACCCGCGCAGATTACGTGCATGGTCCAGGGATTCCGAATTCACCATCGGTTTTCGGGAGATGTCGGGCGCATCAGATGTTTTGCCTCGATTCATCGTCTGGGTCTACCGCAAGCGAGACTGATTGTGCTCATTCTGTTTCCTTTGCAAAAAAAAAAGAAGAAGAAGTTGCTCTCTGTCTCGGTTTGAGCAAGGAGCTTGTACTCTCTGAGACTGCTACCTACGAAATCGAGTCATGATAATTTCCAACAAGAAATGGGTGACATCTGCAATCTGCGGGAGTGAAACTTGACGCTCTAAACATTTTTGTTACTCTGTTACATTTACTTGTCAAATGGGAAATCCTAAAGTGTTCGCCACAAACAGTGCTAGCCTCTGAAGTTAATGGTCGTCGACGATAACCACAGAGGGGAGTTCGGATTTCTATCTGTGCTTATGTACTTAATCAGTGGTATCATTCCAGGAACTAACTCTGCTTGTGTTGTTTTCTTGTTTTGAGTTTTTTCCGCAGGAAATTTCCCTTGCTCTGTCATCGTGGTAAATGCGTCTTAGATTCACATCGTCATCATCTCGCATCCACTCCAATCTCATCTCAAAGCAGAAAAAAATCACCAGAGGGTCAATGTACAACTACCAGTGCCCAAGAGTTCGTGGAGCGGCACAAGAAGGAGCTGCAGTCTGACTTCGAAACATGTTTATAGTTTGCGATCCTTCTCATCTTTCTTGCCTAAAAATCAATCCTATTATACTGACTGGTTAGTCTTGCTGCGGTTAATTGTTTGTTTATGTCTGTCCAAATTTTGTTTACTCTACCTACAGATTTATACCTAATTCGAGTTGTTTTATAGCCTCTTTTAACCCATTGTACGTATTGATGGTCTTTTTTTAAGGGCAATGTGATTTTATGTTTATGCTTGTGATTTCCAGATTGTCATGAACTTGTATGTTTTGTTGTTCGCTTGGCGCCCACACTGCGGTTCACGTTTTTTTCTGCTAAACAAGACCCATGCTCACGGCATAATTTAAGGACACAAATTCCGGCTTTTGTTTGATATAACTGTACCTCCTTGCGCTTACCTCCGACTTGAGTATTAGGCTTCTTTCATTTTTCTTATGTAGTAAAAAGATAGAATTAATTAGCATTTTATTTCACGCTTTCTTAAATCTTTGGTCATAGAAAGATCAACCAATCAGAAAATGTTTAAATTAATTAGCAACCCGACACTTTAGGAGTCATTGTACATACTCATTTTTGTCATTTAACTTTATGTTATGTTTACTTGGTTGTATCTTCGGTTCCAATTTCATAACTATGTATTATATGTTAACATTGTATAGCTTAGTTTGGAAATTATTGGGCCTAGCCCAATATAGAGGCTCAATACCTAGGAAACCTTAGATAGCCCATAGATCACCCAGTGTAGAAAAGTTTTTAGGTTTGGGGTATTCTCAATGCATACGGGTCCTAGACACGGTCCATGTGGGGAATACCCGTATCCCATAAAATTTTCCAAATCATCCCCTAATTTCAGAGTAAAATATACAATCAACAAAAATCCAATCCAATTGTAAATCCAAATAATCATTCAGACATGACTTAAGCCCACTAGCTCCAATGTAGTTGTTTCAAGTAAACTTTCAATCAGCCCACAAGCACGGTCCAAATCCAAACCTTGCCCAATTCTCATCCAGCCCATTCCTTATTTGGTCCAATCCACATTTGGCCCAACTTTGAAAATAAAATCAAAACCCTTTCAACAATCATCCAAATTCAAGAGTTCAATTCAAAAACCCAAATCAGGCCCAAGACCCAACATGGCCCAAACCAAGTCAGAAGCCCTAGTCAGTCCAAAACCAATCTAGCCCCGAATCAAACAAGGCCCCACCATTGGCCCATCTCTAAAAAAAAATCTCATTTAAACCATTTCAAACCAAGGCCCAAGCCCACAAAAATCAACCCAAGGCCCAAATCAACCAAAGCCCAAATCCAATCAACCCAAGCCTACAAAAACCAACCAAGCCCACAGAAATCAAACCAACCCCACAAAAATCAGACAAACTTAGCCTGAATGATGACCTTTGACTTGAACTTCCAACTTTGACCAATCAACTTTGACCAATCAACTTTGACCAATCAACTTTGACCAACTGAGTTTGACCAATCCAGTGTTGACTTTGACCAAAAGTGTTGACCTTAACCAAACTTTGACCCGGTCCAACTTTGACCAACCAAGTTTTGACCAACGTTAATCTTGACCAAAAAACGTTGACCATGACCCGATTTTGACCCAACCTGAACTTCAATCTAATTCAAACCCGACCCTAATCCAATTCCCTCCAATACAAATCTAAGTCCATCCAATTCAAACTCAACTTGTAAATTCCTTTCAAAATCCAAAAAAACAAAAAAGAATTTTGAGTCTCCATTTTATTCAAATTTCTTCAAGCTTTTAAAGAAAACCATTTTGCGGAATTTTAAAGGAAAAACTCTTCTCACATCACAGAAAACTCTTCTCAAACGCAGAAAGTTCTTCTCACATATACAGAAAGTTTTCTCCTAAAAATATTTCTCAAAATCAGTGTTTCTTCATCGAGAGTTCCGAACAACTCCAAACATTTTCCAACTCAGTTTTAAACTAAAAATAAGCCGTTTTCAGGGAACATGAAATGTCTAACACTTTCAAAACACTTTCCTCCTAGTTAGACATCACTTGTCTCCCTTCCTAAAATAAAAATCCGAGGCGGGGCACTGGGGTCATAACCTCCCTTGTCGTAGTCTGGATCTCTTTAGGTGGGGCATTAGGGTGACAAACCTCCCCTAATTGCAGCCTAGATTTCTACAAGGCGAGGCGCTAGGGAAGTAACGACCTTCCTAGTTGCAGCCGGGATTTTAGAATCGTCTAGCTCCCTTCCACTCGATTTCAATGTTTTGATTTTTAATGTTTTAAAACTCGGGAGTTAGAGACGTTATTAGGGTTCGACCGAGAACATCTCCTTCATGGTGTTTCTCTCTGAACCCTATTTTTCGACATAAATTCATTGCCCCATCTTTCGAGCCTCGGCACTTATCATTAATTAAGTGTCGTGTTCGAGGGGGGTACATAGGGTAATCCCTCGGGATTATCCGCCCTTTTACAATGAAATGATTTTCCTCAATCGCTTTCAAACCTCAAATTTAAAAAAAAAACTCGGGATCTCTATTCAAATACCAATTGCCTCACACACTCAAATAATCTTTGAAACTCCAAATCACTTCATACCCAAATCATCATTCAAACTCCAACTCGTATTAAACTCAAATCCTCTTACAAATTCCAACTTCATTCAAACTTCCAAAGTCTCACAGGCCCGAGTGCCTCACAGACTCGAACATCTCAAACTCTCCACCATATTAAGATTCAAATGTCTCACAGACCCGAGCGTCTCACAGACTTTGATATCCCATACCTTCCACTACATAAACAACCCAAGCGTCTCGCAGACGTCATCATTTTAAGATTTCAAATATCTCACAGAGTCGAGCACCTCAAACTCCAAAACAAACTCGACAAATCATCAAGTCCCCACAAAATGACCACAAAACCCCTTTGATCCTTCAAAGACCCAAAAGTTCAAGACCCCGATTCCTTCAAAGCCCCCAAAACTCCCAAATCCCCAAAACCTGAACTACGTAAGGTCTGATCTCAACACGGAGTTGAGTACGTAGGCAGCCCATCTAGGGTGCGACCCCATTCCAAACAAAAAATCCCCTTTCCTCCTTTAAGGTGTTCTTCATACCTCTCGAAACTCTCAACCCTTCAACCAAACTAACTCCAAGACCAGCCTATTCTTCAAATCTTCTAAATCATCTAATCCTCAACCCACACTCAATCCTATCCTTTGGCTTTAAATGAATCTCTCTAAAAAGGTTTTGAAAGAAGACAATCCCGACAATTGGAGACCGAGGTTTCCTCGGGCACCAATCCGAAGTCGTGGTCGTTGCCACTTCTAAGGGGTGTAACCCAGTACGAACCCACAACAGAATCTCTGATCTGACAAGATAAGTCCTATCCATAGGTAATAATCTCAGAGTCAATTAACGGTTCTTAGAACCCCCCTTCTCATCCTTTCCTAGTTCTTTAGGTCAAACTAGGTGGCGACTCTAGTCAATTCCGCCTTATAGAGGCATAAGTCCGCGTGGGGCCCATTGAGAGCGGGTGTAGTGCTCACTAGCATTCCCCTTATGCTTTCTGGGAAAGACGGACGATAGAGTAGGTATTTGAGGGATGCCAAGGTGACAGGTTTTCACCCTCCACAGAATGGCAATTTCTAGGATCTAGGCTTCTCAGCTAGTTCGTATTTAGATAGACCCCCCTCATACCGAAAAATCACTCTCCACAGAATGGCGACTCTGCTGGGGACGACTGAACTCCATTCAAAATTGTCAGGATTTCCCCACTTCTTTCAAAACCTTCAAGAGATTCATTTCAAAGCCGCTAGGACTACTCTACTCCACACTTAGAGTGTGCACTGAGAGGATAGTTAGGAGGAGAGTTCAGAGTTCGAGATTGGCCTTGAGTGCCATATGTGTGCTTTACTAATTGCATGCTTCACTTTTGTGTGTTTACTGTTGTGTGTTTATTGTCTTATGTTTATTGTTCTTCATGCATGACGTAATATCATGATTGTTATTGCTTATTTATTGCTTTTGTAAATGGGGCCTTCCTAGAAGGAGTCAACCCATTGTTGCATCGGGTAGCGTAAGACATGCATTTCTCTGTGTCACCCGCTTATTTCACATGTCACGGGATCCCCAACCGGTCCACGGTTGATTCCCCATGAGTTGGGTCCTTCCTAGAAGGAGTTAACCCACGAGGTAATACGGTCCAAGACCAACGCCTTGAAGCTCATGATCCAAAATATCCTCCATTACCCGAGTCTAAGCCAGCATATAGTGAACTATGAGCTTTCAGTGTCCAGCTACTTGGTCCGGTGTCTAAGACGGGTTTATGGAAGTCACCCCTTTGTATGCCGCCTGTCTGACCGCCCTCCTATCTTACCCTGAAGATTGCATGGGCTCAGTTCTCCATTGCTCCTCTGCACCACATGTGTCTCTAAAGCCCAATGTCACGCTACACGTCCATAGAGGATCCTGTATTTACCGGATACCCATACATGGCACAACGTAGTTAGTGAATAATTTGGACTTTAGACACACCTGACCGTGCAGATGACGAGAGACCCGTTCCCATGCAGTACTTCCCCGAGTTTCCAGAAAAGTGGGGCGTTGTCGGATCATCACTGGCCGTGGCGTATGTTTCCTTATCACTTCGGGTATCCTGACCTTTCGAACTTAAGCACTCCGGACTTTCTTGATAACGTGCCTCGCGCAAGCGGAGAGAAAAAAAAAAACTCCGAGAGATGACAGTGAAGGGACGACGGTTCCCCCGGTGAGACGGAGTCATAATTGACCTGGAAAGTGATTATCCCAACATTAACACTTATAGCTCCACATCAAATATAGCCACGATTTACTTTATGTTATACATGTGTGCAAACCACTTTTCCAGACCAATCCGTTTTAAAATATTCGGAATTCTCGTTTGCATGTCCCTAAAAGCTGTTTTACGAGCTCGTTTAATTTAATGTTCCATAAAATATTTACTCATAAATGGGGTTTTCAAAATTTGTCAATTTCTCCTTTAAAAAGTTTATTTCACTAAAACGCTATTTCCGAAACAGTTTTCAAAAAAAAAATTGATTTTGGAAAACCTACTTTCTACAAATGAATTTCAAACAACATTCTTTCAAAATTGTTTTGAAAACACTTGTCAAGTTGTTTTTCACAAACGTATTTCAAAATAAATGATTTAGTCCCCATGTTGTGACCCGCTATTTTTGAAGTTCATCCCACCTTTAAGAGCAGCGGCCATTACCGTGGAGCGTACTAGTCATTTCGTGTTTTCACAAAAGTGGTGGATTTTCACATAAAATTTTGTGTTCGATCATTCATCTTTCCTTTCTAAAAACATCCCCCATTCCTCTAGTCGGAGCATGTGGAGCGACATGAAGATCAACTAGCGGATCGGGCTGAAAGCCAGAGGCACACCTGCCCGTGGAGCTTGCCGAGTGACAGGAAGACCAACACCAACCGCTCAAATACAAAATCAGAGGTGTACCAACTCGAGTCAAACGACATGAAGACTAGCCACACCGGTCCGAGTTCAAAATGTTGAAAATCAAAAGAACACCAACTCTTTTTATTTGATCACAGTATTGCTTCGCTGCAAAAGCCTGAAACCGAGCCAGCAACCGATCAAGCACCTGAAGATAAACGTGCAACCGGTCAAGAGCCCGAATGTGAGCGAGCAGCCGGTCAAGAACCCAAAGACGAGCGAGCAGCCAACCAGGAGGCCGAGCGTTAGCAGTCATTCAGAACCCCAAAGACAGACCAGAAGAGTTCAGAAGAAGTTTAGCTTAAATTTCCCCTTTTAATGACTTTTTAGGATTGATGATGTATAAGATTTTTCCCCTATGTTTCTTTTCTCTCTCGTCCATTTCTGAATAGACTATATGTATAGGTTTATACACTCCCTTCGAATTTATTTAGATCAATGTGTATAGGGTTCCCCACTCCCTATTTTATTTGCGAATGACCGAGCGTCAAAATTTATGTTGAGAAAATCCACCACTTTGAAAACACGCGTTTTCGAAATTGTTTTCTAAAACTAGGTTTCTTTTGGCATGCACGTATGATAAAAAGAACGAATAAGGGACGACCCCTCACATCTATATATCATTCATCAACTTTGCTTTATGGGGTGAAAATTCACGGTATCTACAGGAGGCATCCCCTAAATAAATAACGCCAACAAAATGCAATAGAGCACAAACCCAAAAAAAAACATGCATTGCATTCATGACAAAAGGGTCACATGCACTTACAGTCAGTTCAAATCATCAACCTTACATGAATCTCGTCCACACTCCCGAGCATCACGCACTTACGTGTTCCATCGTCACTTGTCACACACCAGCTTTCATTCCAATATCTCGAAACCCAGAACACGATCTCAGAGGGATATAAAAGAAAACCGAGCTCAAGTCTTTCCCAATCTCAAAGTGTATCATATCGTGGGGCTACCATACGGGAGTTGTCACTCCCCGAAATCCAAAAAATCATACATCCAAAAAATTCCAAAAAATGTAGTCTCCGTCATATCGTTGGGCCACCATGCGGGAGTTGTCACCCCCTAAAAATTCAAAAATCCAGGAGCCAATCACCAAGCCGACCTCACTTGAGAATCATTACCCCGACAGCGACCCCAACAGCTAGACCCTCTCCAAGGACAATAGTAATGGGATGAGCTTCATGAGCCATGAGCTAAATTCGACTCAAGCGAGACTAGGTGTAGCCTTACCACGCATGCATTGCATCCAACAAAAAAAAACAAAAAAAAACATTCAGTCAAAAACTTGAAGTCAACCATCTTCATTCATCATTTTCAGCATTTGACACATCCTATACATAGTAACTTCATATTACAGAACACATTGCATGGTAGAATTCGTTGCATTTGCATTACTCCCGATCGAAACGACGTCTTTGGTGAAAATCTTGATGATTGTTTGAATAGAGCGGTGAACCGCTATACTCTCGACCCGTCAACGAACACAAGGGTCTCATCAAAATCAGCACCACAATCAAGTGAGTAGTGTGCGAAGAGCGGTATTTTCCCTTGAATTCTGAATGAGGATATTGGATAATCCACCGAGCGATGAGGGCAGATAGAGCGAGTCCATAGAGGTAAAACCATGAGCGACTTGTGTATTCCTTCAGCACATGGAGAGGCACAATTCATAGTGAGATCAATGTCGATAAACAGGATATGAACTGTGATTCATGCAAAGATCTGAGAATAGTAAGAAAACAATCATTGACTAATGAGAATGACGAGGCACTTAGGATCAAAATCTCCACAAGGCCAAAAAGCTTTAATTTTCCCGAACATAACTCCTTAGTGAGCCCCACTGAGCCTTTCAGGAAAAAACTTTTTCTACAAAAAAAAAACTCCACAATATGCCGGTCGCACATATACTCACTCGCCCTTGCAATAGAGGATCTCGAAGAAGTCGGAGCCATGGTCTCTCCCCCCCATATTTCACAAAGAACAACAAATGAAATGTTCAAAGAAATCAGTGAGTCAATGCAACTCCAAATCCAAACACAAAAAAAAAAAACCGAAAATGTTCAAGGAGATCGATGAGTCAATGCAACTCCAAAGCTGAAAGCCAAATACAAAGGAGAGAATGCTTGGGAAAGTTGATGAGCCAAATGCAATTTCAAAAACACAAAAATGAGAAGAAAGTGAAATCGTACACCAAAAGAGGCAAGAATGAGGGAGCCAAATCCAACGGACCAATGATGTCCCACAAGAAACCAAAAAAGGTTATCAAAGCCCGTCTAATCATTCCACCCATGGCAAAAGCGAAATTACATGTCCTCTATTGCACAAAAGCTCCACAACTCCCAAACAAATTCTCCAGTCCCATGAGACATACGTCATACCAGCCCCGTTATATCCAACAAAGACCTATGACTCATAAGTCGATGAGCATTAACTGAAAGTATCGAATCTGAAACATGAATCATAAGCTTCGTACTTGTTATCTACATGTCCCGTCATACCAAAGGGACCATGAGCGAATGAGTGCGACCTTACTTCACAAGGTCTTCCGAGTGCGAGTGACTCTTTGATCTAAGCACCAAATCATAAAAAGCTAACCCTGTTGTAGGTGAGGAACTTGTAAGGATTGGAAAGTTCAGAACTTCAAAAAGGAATTCTAAGGAAAATACTGCTTCGACCATCGAGAGTATAATCACACCATTTAGCACACACGGCCATACTCACGAGAGATTGACCCATATCCCTCCATGAGAGGAAAGCGATTCACGCATTTCAGTTCAACAGTCATTCAAGATCGGACCGAAGATGTCTTGTATTCGTAAACCTCGTATTAATAGAGATAGGGTCATACCTTTTCTCCAGAAATTGCATACGCATTTGCATCGTATCCAGCATTTAATACCTACAGGCCACATAAGCACTCCATCATCAACACCTGACTAGTAAGAACTCCGCCTAGTCTCGTCGAAAGTCGACTTCAGTTGCAGTTGTTGAAGCATAACTTTTGGGTGTCAACCGGAGCCATCCTGGCCATCATCGAGCTATATCTAGCTCTCTGGAGCCATCCGGGCTATCACCGAGCTACATCGAACAATTAAAAAGCTATCTGGAGGCATACGAAGACCATCCCGGAGCCATCCACTGCCATACTCAATCCCCATCGACACCGCTTCTAAGCCAATCTGGAGCCATGCAGGAGCCATCATCCAACATTTAAACCATCCTAGAGCTACACAGGGGCATCCTAACAGTCCAAAAACAGTGCGGGAGCCACCTCAAATCCCCGTCAAAGCTATTTCATCACCAAGGTCTTGCCTACACAATTCGAACTACGTCAGGTCTGATCCCAATACGGAATTGAGCACGTAGGCAGCCCGCTTAGGGTGCGACCACCCCACAGGTGAAAGTTCCTCTTTCTTCCTCGCCATCACCAATGGAGCCATCTTGTAGCCTCCCCGGAGCCATCCCGAGCTATCCCGGAGCCATCTCGAGGAATCTGAAGCCGAAACCGACCGTACTAAACCATTCATCCACAAAGAAAAAAACTGTTAACCATAGTAAATCACATCGACCCACCATTCGACTCAAAATCTGAACCAAATCGAAACCCACCAACCATCCTAGAGTCGTTGCTCATAATGGGGTCATGAATCATGTTGGAGCCATCCGACCACGCTGGAGCCACCCGACCGCAATGGGGCCATTCGATCATACCAAGGCCATTTGATCATATCAAAGCTATTCGGCCATATCGAAAACCACCGAGTTCCCAAAATCGCTCATTCACAAAAAACCATCCATTCAGAAACCAATCACAAAATCCCAAAAACCCAAAAACCAAAAACTCGAGAGCCATACCGGAGCCATCTCGAACTCTGGAGCCAAGAGTCATACCAAATCCGAAACCATAGTGCACATCGGGTCAGGACCACCAAAACAAAACCAAAACAAAAAAAACTCAGGAGCCATACCGGAGCCATCTTCAAGCTCTGGAGCCAGGAGTCCTACCAAATCCCGAAACAATAGCGCACATCGGGCGAGACTGTCAAAGCAAAACCAAAGCACAAGTCCCACACTGACAAAGTCGAGGGTCACATCGACAAGAGACATTCGACTACCACATCCCTCACAAAAACAACCAAAAGCATCCAATCTCAAATCAATCCACAATCAAAGTCATCCTCAAATCAACCACACAAAGCAGCGAGTTTCGTACAACTCCACAAAGTATCATAGGCTCGTCATAAGTCCTATGGCTAGATATCAAGAGGTCTAGTTGAGGCTCGTCATAAGTCCTCGTACTTTCAATGCATTATAGGCTCGTCATAAGTCTATAGCTAGATGTCAAGAGGTCTAGTTGAGGCTCGTCATAAGTCCTCGTGCACCCCAATCAATCAAATTGTTAGTATCATAGGCTCGTCATAAGTCCTATGGCTAGATATCAAGAGGTCTAGTTGAGGCTCGTCATAAGTCCTCGTACTTTCAATTGCATTATAGGCTCGTCATAAGTCCTATAGCTAGATGTCAAGAGGTCTAGTTGAGGCTCGTCATAAGTCCTCGTGCACCCCAATCAATCAAATTGTTAGTATCATAGGCTCGTCATAAGTCCTATGGCTAGATATCAAGAGGTCTAGTTGAGGCTCGTCATAAGTCCTCGTACTTTCAATTGCATTATAGGCTCGTCATAAGTCCTATAGCTAGATGTCAAGAGGTCTAGTTGAGGCTCGTCATAAGTCCTCGTGCACCCCAATCAATCAAATTGTTAGTATCATAGGCTCGTCATAAGTCCTATGGCTAGATATCAAGAGGTCTAGTTGAGGCTCGTCATAAGTCCTCGTACTTTCAATTGCATTATAGGCTCGTCATAAGTCCTATAGCTAGATGTCAAGAGGTCTAGTTGAGGCTCGTCATAAGTCCTCGTGCACCCCAATCAATCAAATTGTTAGTATCATAGGCTCGGCATAAGTCCTATGGCTAGATATCAGAGGTCTAGTTGAGGCTCGTCATAAGTCCTCGTACTTTCAATTGCATTATAGGCTCGTCATAAGTCCTATAGCTAGATGTCAAGAGGTCTAGTTGAGGCTCGTCATAAGTCCTCGTGCACCCAATCAACCCTATTGTTAGTATCCTGGGCTCATCATAAGTCTTAGAGTTAGATGTCAAGAGGTCAATTGCATTATAGGCTCGTCATAAGTCCTATAGCTAGATGTCAAGAGGTCTAGTTGAGGCTCGTCATAAGTCCTCGTGCACCCAATCAACCCTATTGTTAGTATCCTGGGCTCATCATAAGTCTTAGAGTTAAATGTCAAGAGGTCTAACTGAGGCTCGTCATAAGTCCTCATACTTTCAATCACATTCGTACGCTCACGGTCGCATCCCCATGCACCACTAAACCATTGTGAGAATTTTTGGCGTCCCGTCAACCTTGATCCAATTCTGCAAGGGCTTGCAGAATTGAATCAAGGGGAGCCATCTGTAGACACCAAAAATTCTCACCCCATAAAGCAAATCCCGTAATGATAACTAAAAAAAAGAGGGGTCGTCACCTTTCTTTCTCGAAATATATTTACATGCATGCCAAAATGAAACCATCGTCTTACGATAAAAGTTTTAAACCAATTTTCAAGCATTTTAGAAAAAAAAAACGATTTTGCAAAAATGAATTTCCAAACGATTATCCGGTTTTAAACCCATCCATTTTGTCTCATTGCCTATTTTCTTACCTATCAGTCTTCTTTACTTTGTTACTTCTTTATCCTATTTATTGCTACTTTAATCTTCTAGGATTTACTTTTATCCTACTAGTACTACACTATTTCATCATTTCATGTACCTATTATTCTTTTATTCTATTTACTTAATATTTTATGATCCTTTCGTTCTTTTTTATCTACATTCCACCACTTCATGATTCTTAGAAAAAAAAAATTTCTTTAGATAGAACTCTTTCATCTTTCTGTAAATCTTCATTTAAAACGTGAGCGTTCTTAATAGGGTTACTTAGTTCAAAGTAAAGCTCTAATATCATTTCTCATTTTTGCATACTGAGTCCTGCTGTAGCATAATTGGTAGAAACATGTGAGAGAGATGCTGGAGGTCACCAGTTCGAGTCAGAAGAGAAGCAAACTTGTTTTTTTTTTTTTTTTGTAGAAAGAAGCCAAACAAGGCCTTGCTCCCACCTGGACCAAACGAGGCCCATATCTCAAATCTGGGTCCAGTCTTGTTTTATTGCGTGAAATAAAGCCCATAGTTAGTCTTCCTCCTCTTCGTTTTGAAAGCTCGAGAACAACAAGAACAAAAAACAGACCACGCTTGGTCTCCTTCCGTTTCGAAAACCACCATGAAAACCCATACTCCTCTGTCAGTCTTCCTCGATGACATATACCTCCATACTCCTCTGTCGGTCTTCTTCTCGAGACCACCGACCCTCATGCTCTTCTTCCTCCTTCGATTTTTTTTCATTACCGACCTCACCACTGGACGACGTCGACGACCTTCCTGTCATTCAACGATTCTTCTTCTTCTTGACCTTCAAACACAAAAATCTACCCACCGAAGCGACGGCCATCGATCCTCTTCTCCCTCCCGATCATCTTCTCTTCTTCTCAACCCGCCTCCATTCTCTTCGAATTCTGCCATTCTCACCCGTCTCCATCTACAAACAAGAACCCTAAACCACCGCCGCCTCATTCTC
Organism: Limonium bicolor; assembly: GCA_023374045.1. Lineage (NCBI taxonomy): Eukaryota > Viridiplantae > Streptophyta > Magnoliopsida > Caryophyllales > Plumbaginaceae > Limonium > Limonium bicolor. The sequence goes on along the minus strand of CM041779.1, from coordinate 262,730,478 downwards.
CCTTCTCTTCGATATCCTAAAAACCCAGCCGGACATACCCATTGCCATGTTCTTCTTCTTCGACAGAACCCAGGCCTCCATCATCACCATCTTCGATCTTGAACCTGTAGCCGACACTCTCGTTCTCTTCTTCCTCAACCTCTCGAACGACCACAAAATAAAAAGGGTTGCAGTAATTATCTTCCTCCACGCTTTTGAATTCCCAGACACCAGAGAACAAGAACACGGAACGGGAGCAGCTTCACTCCGTTGATCGGTGTCGTTCAACAAGGAAGAAAAAAAAGGGGAACCAACTCCCCACAGCTCTCCCAGTTGCCTCTCCTCTCGAAAAAACTGGGCAAGCTTCCCTGAGTCTCGTTCCTCTTCAACGAAGACTAACCCCATATTGAAAAAGATCTCAACGGCCGACACCTTCATCTCCCTCCTCCTGCTTCTTTCTCGATTTTTTCCTCTTCATCCATCTCCTTCCTTGTCTAACCCGAACAACTCAAAACCTAGAGCTTCTTGCCGATACTTCAGTATCGATTTCATCTAAAATCCATTTCACTCCAGTCCTGCTAGAACATTCGATTGCCTGCCAACCGTTCTAAAAAAAAAAAACCCCACTCAGAAATCATGAGCCCAGAAAAATCAAACCCGCGCAGATTACGTGCATGGTCCAGGGATTCCGAATTCACCATCGGTTTTCGGGAGATGTCGGGCGCATCAGATTGTTTTGCCTCGATTCATCGTCTGGGTCTACCGCAAGCGAGACTGATTGTGCTCATTCTGTTTCCTTTGCAAAAAAAAAGAAGAAGAAGTTGCTCTCTGTCTCGGTTTGAGCAAGGAGCTTGTACTCTCTGAGACTGCTACCTACGAAATCGAGTCATGATAATTTCCAACAAGAAATGGGTGACATCTGCAATCTGCGGGAGTGAAACTTGACGCTCTAAACATTTTTGTTACTCTGTTACATTTACTTGTCAAATGGGAAATCCTAAAGTGTTCGCCACAAACAGTGCTAGCCTCTGAAGTTAATGGTCGTCGACGATAACCACAGAGGGGAGTTCGGATTTCTATCTGTGCTTATGTACTTAATCAGTGGTATCATTCCAGGAACTAACTCTGCTTGTGTTGTTTTCTTGTTTTGAGTTTTTTCCGCAGGAAATTTCCCTTGCTCTGTCATCGTGGTAAATGCGTCTTAGATTCACATCGTCATCATCTCGCATCCACTCCAATCTCATCTCAAAGCAGAAAAAAATCACCAGAGGGTCAATGTACAACTACCAGTGCCCAAGAGTTCGTGGAGCGGCACAAGAAGGAGCTGCAGTCTGACTTCGAAACATGTTTATAGTTTGCGATCCTTCTCATCTTTCTTGCCTAAAAATCAATCCTATTATACTGACTGGTTAGTCTTGCTGCGGTTAATTTGTCTTGTTTATGTCTGTCCAAATTTGTTTACTCTACCTACAGATTTATACCTAATTCGAGTTGTTTTATAGCCTCTTTTAACCCATTGTACGTATTGATGGTCTTTTTTTAAGGGCAATGTGATTTTATGTTTATGCTTGTGATTTCCAGATTGTCATGAACTTGTATGTTTTGTTGTTCGCTTGGCGCCCACACTGCGGTTCACGTTTTTTTCTGCTAAACAAGACCCATGCTCACGGCATAATTTAAGGACACAAATTCCGGCTTTTGTTTGATATAACTGTACCTCCTTGCGCTTACCTCCGACTTGAGTATTAGGCTTCTTTCATTTTTCTTATGTAGTAAAAAGATAGAATTAATTAGCATTTTATTTCACGCTTTCTTAAATCTTTGGTCATAGAAAGATCAACCAATCAGAAAATGTTTAAATTAATTAGCAACCCGACACTTTAGGAGTCATTGTACATACTCATTTTTGTCATTTAACTTTATGTTATGTTTACTTGGTTGTATCTTCGGTTCCAATTTCATAACTATGTATTATATGTTAACATTGTATAGCTTAGTTTGGAAATTATTGGGCCTAGCCCAATATAGAGGCTCAATACCTAGGAAACCTTAGATAGCCCATAGATCACCCAGTGTAGAAAAGTTTTTAGGTTTGGGGTATTCTCAATGCATACGGGTCCTAGACACGGTCCATGTGGGGAATACCCGTATCCCATAAAATTTTCCAAATCATCCCCTAATTTCAGAGTAAAATATACAATCAACAAAAATCCAATCCAATTGTAAATCCAAATAATCATTCAGACATGACTTAAGCCCACTAGCTCCAATGTAGTTGTTTCAAGTAAACTTTCAATCAGCCCACAAGCACGGTCCAAATCCAAACCTTGCCCAATTCTCATCCAGCCCATTCCTTATTTGGTCCAATCCACATTTGGCCCAACTTTGAAAATAAAATCAAAACCCTTTCAACAATCATCCAAATTCAAGAGTTCAATTCAAAAACCCAAATCAGGCCCAAGACCCAACATGGCCCAAACCAAGTCAGAAGCCCTAGTCAGTCCAAAACCAATCTAGCCCCGAATCAAACAAGGCCCCACCATTGGCCCATCTCTAAAAAAAAATCTCATTTAAACCATTTCAAACCAAGGCCCAAGCCCACAAAAATCAACCCAAGGCCCAAATCAACCAAAGCCCAAATCCAATCAACCCAAGCCTACAAAAACCAACCAAGCCCACAGAAATCAAACCAACCCCACAAAAATCAGACAAACTTAGCCTGAATGATGACCTTTGACTTGAACTTCCAACTTTGACCAATCAACTTTGACCAATCAACTTTGACCAATCAACTTTGACCAACTGAGTTTGACCAATCCAGTGTTGACTTTGACCAAAAGTGTTGACCTTAACCAAACTTTGACCCGGTCCAACTTTGACCAACCAAGTTTTGACCAACGTTAATCTTGACCAAAAAACGTTGACCATGACCCGATTTTGACCCAACCTGAACTTCAATCTAATTCAAACCCGACCCTAATCCAATTCCCTCCAATACAAATCTAAGTCCATCCAATTCAAACTCAACTTGTAAATTCCTTTCAAAATCCAAAAAAAAAAAAAGAATTTTGAGTCTCCATTTTATTCAAATTTCTTCAAGCTTTTAAAGAAACCATTTTGCGGAATTTTAAAGGAAAAACTCTTCTCACATCACAGAAAACTCTTCTCAAACGCAGAAAGTTCTTCTCACATATACAGAAAGTTTTCTCCTAAAAATATTTCTCAAAATCAGGTTTCTTCATCGAGAGTTCCGAACAACTCCAAACATTTTCCAACTCAGTTTTAAACTAAAAATAAGCCGTTTTCAGGGAACATGAAATGTCTAACACTTTCAAAACACTTTCCTCCTAGTTAGACATCACTTGTCTCCCTTCCTAAAATAAAAATCCGAGGCGGGGCACTGGGGTCATAACCTCCCTTGTCGTAGTCTGGATCTCTTTAGGTGGGGCATTAGGGTGACAAACCTCCCCTAATTGCAGCCTAGATTTCTACAAGGCGAGGCGCTAGGGAAGTAACGACCTTCCTAGTTGCAGCCGGGATTTTAGAATCGTCTAGCTCCCTTCCACTCGATTTCAATGTTTTGATTTTTAATGTTTTAAAACTCGGGAGTTAGAGACGTTATTAGGGTTCGACCGAGAACATCTCCTTCATGGTGTTTCTCTCTGAACCCTATTTTTCGACATAAATTCATTGCCCCATCTTTCGAGCCTCGGCACTTATCATTAATTAAGTGTCGTGTTCGAGGGGGTACATAGGGTAATCCCTCGGGATTATCCGCCCTTTTACAATGAAATGATTTTCCTCAATCGCTTTCAAACCTCAAATTTAAAAAAAAAACTCGGGATCTCTATTCAAATACCAATTGCCTCACACACTCAAATAATCTTTGAAACTCCAAATCACTTCATACCCAAATCATCATTCAAACTCCAACTCGTATTAAACTCAAATCCTCTTACAAATTCCAACTTCATTCAAACTTCCAAAGTCTCACAGGCCCGAGTGCCTCACAGACTCGAACATCTCAAACTCTCCACCATATTAAGATTCAAATGTCTCACAGACCCGAGCGTCTCACAGACTTTGATATCCCATACCTTCCACTACATAAACAACCCAAGCGTCTCGCAGACGTCATCATTTTAAGATTTCAAATATCTCACAGAGTCGAGCACCTCAAACTCCAAAACAAACTCGACAAATCATCAAGTCCCCACAAAATGACCACAAAACCCCTTTGATCCTTCAAAGACCCAAAAGTTCAAGACCCCGATTCCTTCAAAGCCCCCAAAACTCCCAAATCCCCAAAACCTGAACTACGTAAGGTCTGATCTCAACACGGAGTTGAGTACGTAGGCAGCCCATCTAGGGTGCGACCCCATTCCAAACAAAAAATCCCCTTTCCTCCTTTAAGGTGTTCTTCATACCTCTCGAAACTCTCAACCCTTCAACCAAACTAACTCCAAGACCAGCCTATTCTTCAAATCTTCTAAATCATCTAATCCTCAACCCACACTCAATCCTATCCTTTGGCTTTAAATGAATCTCTCTAAAAAGGTTTTGAAAGAAGACAATCCCGACAATTGGAGACCGAGGTTTCCTCGGGCACCAATCCGAAGTCGTGGTCGTTGCCACTTCTAAGGGGTGTAACCCAGTACGAACCCACAACAGAATCTCTGATCTGACAAGATAAGTCCTATCCATAGGTAATAATCTCAGAGTCAATTAACGGTTCTTAGAACCCCCCTTCTCATCCTTTCCTAGTTCTTTAGGTCAAACTAGGTGGCGACTCTAGTCAATTCCGCCTTATAGAGGCATAAGTCCGCGTGGGGCCCATTGAGAGGGGTGTAGTGCTCACTAGCATTCCCCTTATGCTTTCTGGGAAAGACGGACGATAGAGTAGGTATTTGAGGGATGCCAAGGTGACAGGTTTTCACCCTCCACAGAATGGCAATTTCTAGGATCTAGGCTTCTCAGCTAGTTCGTATTTAGATAGACCCCCCTCATACCGAAAAATCACTCTCCACAGAATGGCGACTCTGCTGGGGACGACTGAACTCCATTCAAAATTGTCAGGATTTCCCCACTTCTTTCAAAACCTTCAAGAGATTCATTTCAAAGCCGCTAGGACTACTCTACTCCACACTTAGAGTGTGCACTGAGAGGATAGTTAGGAGGAGAGTTCAGAGTTCGAGATTGGCCTTGAGTGCCATATGTGTGCTTTACTAATTGCATGCTTCACTTTTGTGTGTTTACTGTTGTGTGTTTATTGTCTTATGTTTATTGTTCTTCATGCATGACGTAATATCATGATTGTTATTGCTTATTTATTGCTTTTGTAAATGGGGCCTTCCTAGAAGGAGTCAACCCATTGTTGCATCGGGTAGCGTAAGACATGCATTTCTCTGTGTCACCCGCTTATTTCACATGTCACGGGATCCCCAACCGGTCCACGGTTGATTCCCCATGAGTTGGGTCCTTCCTAGAAGGAGTTAACCCACGAGGTAATACGGTCCAAGACCAACGCCTTGAAGCTCATGATCCAAAATATCCTCCATTACCCGAGTCTAAGCCAGCATATAGTGAACTATGAGCTTTCAGTGTCCAGCTACTTGGTCCGGTGTCTAAGACGGGTTTATGGAAGTCACCCCTTTGTATGCCGCCTGTCTGACCGCCCTCCTATCTTACCCTGAAGATTGCATGGGCTCAGTTCTCCATTGCTCCTCTGCACCACATGTGTCTCTAAAGCCCAATGTCACGCTACACGTCCATAGAGGATCCTGTATTTACCGGATACCCATACATGGCACAACGTAGTTAGTGAATAATTTGGACTTTAGACACACCTGACCGTGCAGATGACGAGAGACCCGTTCCCATGCAGTACTTCCCCGAGTTTCCAGAAAAGTGGGGCGTTGTCGGATCATCACTGGCCGTGGCGTATGTTTCCTTATCACTTCGGGTATCCTGACCTTTCGAACTTAAGCACTCCGGACTTTCTTGATAACGTGCCTCGCAAGGGGCATAGCAGAGAAAAAAAAAAACTCCGAGAGATGACAGTGAAGGGACGACGGTTCCCCCGGTGAGACGGAGTCATAATTGACCTGGAAAGTGATTATCCCAACATTAACACTTATAGCTCCACATCAAATATAGCCACGATTTACTTTATGTTATACATGTGTGCAAACCACTTTTCCAGACCAATCCGTTTTAAAATATTCGGAATTCTCGTTTGCATGTCCCTAAAAGCTGTTTTACGAGCTCGTTTAATTTAATGTTCCATAAAATATTTACTCATAAATGGGGTTTTCAAAATTTGTCAATTTCTCCTTTAAAAAGTTTATTTCACTAAAACGCTATTTCCGAAACAGTTTTCAAAAAAAAAATTGATTTTGGAAAACCTACTTTCTACAAATGAATTTCAAACAACATTCTTTCAAAATTGTTTTGAAAACACTTGTCAAGTTGTTTTTCACAAACGTATTTCAAAATAAATGATTTAGTCCCCATGTTGTGACCCGCTATTTTTGAAGTTCATCCCACCTTTAAGAGCAGCGGCCATTACCGTGGAGCGTACTAGTCATTTCGTGTTTTCACAAAAGTGGTGGATTTTCACATAAAATTTTGTGTTCGATCATTCATCTTTCCTTTCTAAAAACATCCCCCATTCCTCTAGTCGGAGCATGTGGAGCGACATGAAGATCAACTAGCGGATCGGGCTGAAAGCCAGAGGCACACCTGCCCGTGGAGCTTGCCGAGTGACAGGAAGACCAACACCAACCGCTCAAATACAAAATCAGAGGTGTACCAACTCGAGTCAAACGACATGAAGACTAGCCACACCGGTCCGAGTTCAAAATGTTGAAAATCAAAAGAACACCAACTCTTTTTATTTGATCACAGTATTGCTTCGCTGCAAAAGCCTGAAACCGAGCCAGCAACCGATCAAGCACCTGAAGATAAACGTGCAACCGGTCAAGAGCCCGAATGTGAGCGAGCAGCCGGTCAAGAACCCAAAGACGAGCGAGCAGCCAACCAGGAGGCCGAGCGTTAGCAGTCATTCAGAACCCCAAAGACAGACCAGAAGAGTTCAGAAGAAGTTTAGCTTAAATTTCCCCTTTTAATGACTTTTTAGGATTGATGATGTATAAGATTTTTCCCCTATGTTTCTTTTCTCTCTCGTCCATTTCTGAATAGACTATATGTATAGGTTTATACACTCCCTTCGAATTTATTTAGATCAATGTGTATAGGGTTCCCCACTCCCTATTTTATTTGCGAATGACCGAGCGTCAAAATTTATGTTGAGAAAATCCACCACTTTGAAAACACGCGTTTTCGAAATTGTTTTCTAAAACTAGGTTTCTTTTGGCATGCACGTATGATAAAAAGAACGAATAAGGGACGACCCCTCACATCTATATATCATTCATCAACTTTGCTTTATGGGGTGAAAATTCACGGTATCTACAGGAGGCATCCCCTAAATAAATAACGCCAACAAAATGCAATAGAGCACAAACCCAAAAAAAAACATGCATTGCATTCATGACAAAAGGGTCACATGCACTTACAGTCAGTTCAAATCATCAACCTTACATGAATCTCGTCCACACTCCCGAGCATCACGCACTTACGTGTTCCATCGTCACTTGTCACACACCAGCTTTCATTCCAATATCTCGAAACCCAGAACACGATCTCAGAGGGATATAAAAGAAAACCGAGCTCAAGTCTTTCCCAATCTCAAAGTGTATCATATCGTGGGGCTACCATACGGGAGTTGTCACTCCCCGAAATCCAAAAAATCATACATCCAAAAAATTCCAAAAAATGTAGTCTCCGTCATATCGTTGGGCCACCATGCGGGAGTTGTCACCCCCTAAAAATTCAAAAATCCAGGAGCCAATCACCAAGCCGACCTCACTTGAGAATCATTACCCCGACAGCGACCCCAACAGCTAGACCCTCTCCAAGGACAATAGTAATGGGATGAGCTTCATGAGCCATGAGCTAAATTCGACTCAAGCGAGACTAGGTGTAGCCTTACCACGCATGCATTGCATCCAACAAAAAAAAACAAAAAAAAACATTCAGTCAAAAACTTGAAGTCAACCATCTTCATTCATCATTTTCAGCATTTGACACATCCTATACATAGTAACTTCATATTATCAGAACACATTGCATGGTAGATCGTTGCATTTGCATACTCCCGTATCGAAACGACGTCTTTGGTGAAAATCTTGATTGATTGTTTGAATAGAGCGCGTGAACCGCTATACTCTCGACCCGTCAACGAACACAAGGGTCTCATCAAAATCAGCACCACAATCAAGTGAGTAGTGTGCGAAGAGCGGTATTTTCCCTTGAATTCTGAATGAGGATATTGGATAATCCACCGAGCGATGAGGGCAGATAGAGCGAGTCCATAGAGGTAAAACCATGAGCGACTTGTGTATTCCTTCAGCACATGGAGAGGCACAATTCATAGTGAGATCAATGTCGATAAACAGGATATGAACTGTGATTCATGCAAAGATCTGAGAATAGTAAGAAAACAATCATTGACTAATGAGAATGACGAGGCACTTAGGATCAAAATCTCCACAAGGCCAAAAAGCTTTAATTTTCCCGAACATAACTCCTTAGTGAGCCCCACTGAGCCTTTCAGGAAAAACTTTTTCTACAAAAAAAAAAACTCCACAATATGCCGCGTACATATACTCACTCGCCCTTGCAATAGAGGATCTCGAAGAAGTCGGAGCCATGGTCTCTCCCCCCACCATATTTCACAAAGAACAACAAATGAAATGTTCAAAGAAATCAGTGAGTCAATGCAACTCCAAATCCAAACACCAAAAAAAAAAAAACACCGAAAATGTTCAAGGAGATCGATGAGTCAATGCAACTCCAAAGCTGAAAGCCAAATACAAAGAGAATGCTTGGGAAAGTTGATGAGCCAAATGCAATTTCAAAAACACAAAAATGAGAAGAAAGTGAAAATCGTACACCAAAAGAGGCAAGAATGAGGGAGCCAAATCCAACGGACCAATGATGTCCCACAAGAACCAAAAAAGGTTATCAAAGCCCGTCTAATCATTCCACCCATGGCAAAAGCGAAATTACATGTCCTCTATTGCACAAAAGCTCCACAACTCCCAAACAAATTCTCCAGTCCCATGAGACATACGTCATACCAGCCCCGTTATATCCCAACAAAGACCTCTGACTCATAAGTCGATGAGCATTAACTGAAAGTATCGAATCTGAAACATGAATCATAAGCTTCGTACTTGTTATCTACATGTCCCGTCATACCAAAGGGACCATGAGCGAATGAGTGCGACCTTACTTCACAAGGTCTTCCGAGTGCGAGTGACTCTTTGATCTAAGCACCAAATCATAAAAAGCTAACCCTGTTGTAGGTGAGGAACTTGTAAGGATTGGAAAGTTCAGAACTTCAAAAAGGAATTCTAAGGAAAATACTGCTTCGACCATCGAGAGTATAATCACACCATTTAGCACACACGGCCATACTCACGAGAGATTGACCCATATCCCTCCATGAGAGGAAAGCGATTCACGCATTTCAGTTCAACAGTCATTCAAGATCGGACCGAAGATGTCTTGTATTCGTAAACCTCGTATTAATAGAGATAGGGTCATACCTTTTCTCCAGAAATTGCATACGCATTTTGCATCGTATCCAGCATTTAATACCTACAGGCCACATAAGCACTCCATCATCAACACCTGACTAGTAAGAACTCCGCCTAGTCTCGTCGAAAGTCGACTTCAGTTGCAGTTGTTGAAGCATAACTTTTGGGTGTCAACCGGAGCCATCCTGGGCCATCATCGAGCTATATCTAGCCTCTCTGGAGCCATCCCGGGCTATCACCGAGCTACATCGAACAATTAAAAAGCTATCTGGAGGCATACGAAGACCATCCCGGAGCCATCCACTGCCATACTCAATCCCCATCGACACCGCTTCTAAGCCAATCTGGAGCCATGCGGGAGCCATCATCCAACATTTAAACCATCCCTAGAGCTACACAGGGGCATCCTAACAGTCCAAAAACAGTGCGGGAGCCACCTCAAATCCCCGTCAAAGCTATTTCATCACCAAGGTCTTGCCTACACAATTTCGAACTACGTCAGGTCTGATCCCAATACGGAATTGAGCACGTAGGCAGCCCGCTTAGGGTGCGACCACCCCACAGGTGAAAGTTCCTCTTTCTTCCTCGCCATCACCAATGGAGCCATCTTGTAGCCTCCCCGGAGCCATCCCGAGCTATCCCGGAGCCATCTCGAGGAATCTGAAGCCGAAACCGACCGTACTAAAACCATTCATCCACAAAGAAAAAAACTGTTAACCATAGTAAATCACATCGACCCACCATTCGACTCAAAATCTGAACCAAATCGAAACCCACCAACCATCCTAGAGTCGTTGCTCATAATGGGGTCATGAATCATGTTGGAGCCATCCGACCACGCTGGAGCCACCCGACCGCAATGGGGCCATTCGATCATACCAAGGCCATTTGATCATATCAAAGCTATTCGGCCATATCGAAAACCACCGAGTTCCCAAAATCGCTCATTCACAAAAAACCATCCATTCAGAAACCAATCACAAAATCCCAAAAACCCAAAAACCAAAAACTCGAGAGCCATACCGGAGCCATCTCGAACTCTGGAGCCAAGAGTCATACCAAATCCCGAAACCATAGTGCACATCGGGTCAGGACCACCAAAACAAAACCAAAACAAAAAAAAAAAACTCAGGAGCCATACCGGAGCCATCTTCAAGCTCTGGAGCCAGGAGTCCTACCAAATCCCGAAACAATAGCGCACATCGGGCGAGACTGTCAAAGCAAAACCAAAGCACAAGTCCCCACGGACAAGTCGAGGGTCACATCGACGATGAAGAGACATTCGACTACCACATCCCTCACAAAACAACCAAAAGCATCCAATCTCAATCAATCCACAATCAAAGTCATCCTCAAATCAACCACACAAAGCAGCGAGTTTCGTACAACTCCACACAAGTATCATAGGCTCGAATAAGTCCTATGGTAGATATCAAGAGGTCTAGTTGAGGCTCGTCATAAGTCCTCGTACTTTCAATTGCATTATAGGCTCGTCATAAGTCCTATAGCTAGATGTCAAGAGGTCTAGTTGAGGCTCGTCATAAGTCCTCGTGCACCCCAATCAATCAAATTGTAGTATCATAGGTCGTCATAAGTCCTATGGCTAGATATCAAGAGTCTAGTTGAGGCTCGTCATAAGTCCTCGTACTTTCAATTGCTTATAGGCTCGTCATAAGTCCTATAGCTAGATGTCAAGAGGTCTAGTTGAGGCTCGTCTAAGCCTCGTGCACCCCAATCAATCAAATTGTTAGTATCAGGCTCGTCATAAGTCCTATGGCTAGATATCAAGAGGTCCCTAGTTGAGGCTCGTCATAAGTCCTCGTACTTTCAATTGCATTATAGGCTCGTATAAGTCCTATAGCTAGATGTCAAGAGGTCTAGTTGAGGGCTCGTCATAAGTCCTCGTGCACCCACAATCAATCAAATTGTTAGTATCATAGGCTCGTCATAAGTTATGGCTAGATATCAAGAGGTCTAGTTGAGGCTCGTCATAAGTCCTCGTACTTTCAATTGCATTATAGGCTCGTCATAAGTCCTATAGCTAGATGTCAAGAGGTCTAGTTGAGGCTCGTCATAAGTCCTCGTGCACCCCAATCAATCAATTGTTAGTATCATAGGCCGGCATAAGTCCTATGGCTAGATATCAATCCAGAGTAGGTCAGTTGAGCGGTCATAAGTCCTCGTACTTTCAATTGCATTATAAGGCTCGTCATATCAGCTATAGCTAGATAGTCAAGAGGTTAGTTGAGGCTCGTCATAGTCCTCGTGCACCCAATCAACCCTATTGTTAGTATCCTGGGCTCATCATAAGTCTTAGAGTTAGATGTCAAGAGGTCTAACTGAGGCTCGTCATAAGTCCTCATACTTTCAATCACATTCGTACGCTCACGGTCGCATCCCCATGCACCACTAAACCATTGTGAGAATTTTTGGCGTCCCGTCAACCTTGATCCAATTCTGCAAGGGCTTGCAGAATTGAATCAAGGGGAGCCATCTGTAGACACCAAAAATTCTCACCCCATAAAGCAAATCCCGTAATGATAACTAAAAAAAAGAGGGGTCGTCACCTTTCTTTCTCGAAATATATTTACATGCATGCCAAAATGAAACCATCGTTACGATAAAAGTTTTAAACCAATTTTCAAGCATTTTAGAAAAAAAAAACGATTTTGCAAAAATGAATTTCCAAACGATTATCCGGTTTTAAACATCCATTTTGTCTCATTGCCTATTTTCTTACCTATCAGTCTTCTTTTACTTTGTTACTTCTTTATCCTATTTATTGCTACTTTAATCGTCTTCTAGGATTTACTTTTATCCTACTAGTACTACACTATTTCATCATTTCATGTACCTATTATTCTTTTATTCTATTTACTTAATATTTATGATCCTTTCGTTCTTTTTTATCTACATTCCACCACTTCATGATTCTTAGAAAAAAAAAATTTCTTTAGATAGAACTCTTTCATCTTTCTGTAAATCTTCATTTAAAACGTGAGCGTTCTTAATAGGGTTACTTAGTTCAAAGTAAAGCTCTAATATCATTTCTCATTTTTGCATACTGAGTCCTGCTGTAGCATAATTGGTAGAAACATGTGAGAGAGATGCTGGAGGTCACCAGTTCGAGTCAGAAGAGAAGCAAACTTGTTTTTTTTTTTTTTTTGTAGAAAGAAGCCAAACAAGGCCTTGCTCCCACCTGGACCAAACGAGGCCCATATCTCAAATCTGGGTCCAGTCTTGTTTTATTGCGTGAAATAAAGCCCATAGTTAGTCTTCCTCCTCTTCGTTTTGAAAGCTCGAGAACAACAAGAACAAAAAACAGACCACGCTTGGTCTCCTTCCGTTTCGAAAACCACCATGAAAACCCATACTCCTCTGTCAGTCTTCCTCGATGACATATACCTCCATACTCCTCTGTCGGTCTTCTTCTCGAGACCACCGACCCTCATGCTCTTTCCTCCTTCGATTTTTTTTCATTACCGACCTCACCACTGGACGACGTCGACGACCTTCCTGTCATTCAACGATTCTTCTTCTTCTTGACCTTCAAACACAAAAATCTACCCACCGAAGCGACGGCCATCGATCCTCTTCTCCCTCCCGATCATCTTCTCTTCTTCTCAACCCGCCTCCATTCTCTTCGAATTCTGCCATTCTCACCCGTCTCCATCTACAAACAAGAACCCTAAACCACCGCCGCCTCATTCTCCCTTCTCTTCGATATCCTAAAAACCCAGCCGGACATACCCATTGCCATGTTCTTCTTCTTCGACAGAACCCAGGCCTCCATCATCACCATCTTCGATCTTGAACCTGTAGCCGACACTCTCGTTCTCTTCTTCCTCAACCTCTCGAACGACCACAAAATAAAAAGGGTTGCAGTAATTATCTTCCTCCACGCTTTTGAATTCCCAGACACCAGAGAACAAGAACACGGAACGGGAGCAGCTTCACTCCGTTGATCGGTGTCGTTCAACAAGGAAGAAAAAAAAGGGGAACCAACTCCCCACAGCTCTCCCAGTTGCCTCTCCTCTCGAAAAAACTGGGCAAGCTTCCCTGAGTCTCGTTCCTCTTCAACGAAGACTAACCCCATATTGAAAAAGATCTCAACGGCCGACACCTTCATCTCCCTCCTCCTGCTTCTTTCTCGATTTTTTCCTCTTCATCCATCTCCTTCCTTGTCTAACCCGAACAACTCAAAACCTAGAGCTTCTTGCCGATACTTCAGTATCGATTTCATCTAAAATCCATTTCACTCCAGTCCTGCTAGAACATTCGATTGCCTGCCAACCGTTCTAAAAAAAAAAAACCCCACTCAGAAATCATGAGCCCAGAAAAATCAAACCCGCGCAGATTACGTGCATGGTCCAGGGATTCCGAATTCACCATCGGTTTTCGGGAGATGTCGGGCGCATCAGATTGTTTTGCCTCGATTCATCGTCTGGGTCTACCGCAAGCGAGACTGATTGTGCTCATTCTGTTTCCTTTGCAAAAAAAAGAAGAAGAAGTTGCTCTCTGTCTCGGTTTGAGCAAGGAGCTTGTACTCTCTGAGACTGCTACCTACGAAATCGAGTCATGATAATTTCCAACAAGAAATGGGTGACATCTGCAATCTGCGGGAGTGAAACTTGACGCTCTAAACATTTTTGTTACTCTGTTACATTTACTTGTCAAATGGGAAATCCTAAAGTGTTCGCCACAAACAGTGCTAGCCTCTGAAGTTAATGGTCGTCGACGATAACCACAGAGGGGAGTTCGGATTTCTATCTGTGCTTATGTACTTAATCAGTGGTATCATTCCAGGAACTAACTCTGCTTGTGTTTTCTTGTTTTGAGTTTTTCCGCAGGAAATTTCCCTTGCTCTGTCATCGTGGTAAATGCGTCTTAGATTCACATCGTCATCATCTCGCATCCACTCCAATCTCATCTCAAAGCAGAAAAAATCACCAGAGGATCAATGTACAACTACCAGTGCCCAAGAGTTCGTGGAGCGGCGCAAGAAGGAGCTGCAGTCTGACTTCGAAACATGTTTATAGTTTGCGATCCTTCTCATCTTTCTTGCCTAAAAATCAATCCTATTATACTGACTGGTTAGTCTTGCTGCGGTTAATTTGTCTTGTTTATGTCTGTCCAAATTTTGTTTACTCTACCTACAGATTTATACCTAATTCGAGTTGTTTTATAGCCTCTTTTAACCCATTGTACGTATTGATGGTCTTTTTTTAAGGGCAATGTGATTTTATGTTTATGCTTGTGATTTCCAGATTGTCATGAACTTGTATGTTTTGTTGTTCGCTTGGCGCCCACACTGCGGTTCACGTTTTTTTCTGCTAAACAAGACCCATGCTCACGGCATAATTTAAGGACACAAATTCCGGCTTTTGTTTGATATAACTGTACCTCCTTGCCTTGCGCTTACCTCCGACTTGAGTATTAGGCTTCTTTCATTTTTCTTATGTAGTAAAAAGATAGAATTAATTAGCATTTTATTTCACGCTTTCTTAAATCTTTGGTCATAGAAAGATCAACCAATCAGAAAATGTTTAAATTAATTAGCAACCCGACACTTTAGGAGTCATTGTACATACTCATTTTTGTCATTTAACTTTATGTTATGTTTACTTGGTTGTATCTTCGGTTCCAATTTCATAACTATGTATTATATGTTAACATTGTATAGCTTAGTTTGGAAATTATTGGGCCTAGCCCAATATAGAGGCTCAATACCTAGGAAACCTTAGATAGCCCATAGATCACCCAGTGTAGAAAAGTTTTTAGGTTTGGGGTATTCTCAATGCATACGGGTCCTAGACACGGTCCATGTGGGGAATACCCGTATCCCATAAAATTTTCCAAATCATCCCCTAATTTCAGAGTAAAATATACAATCAACAAAAATCCAATCCAATTGTAAATCCAAATAATCATTCAGACATGACTTAAGCCCACTAGCTCCAATGTAGTTGTTTCAAGTAAACTTTCAATCAGCCCACAAGCACGGTCCAAATCCAAACCTTGCCCAATTCTCATCCAGCCCATTCCTTATTTGGTCCAATCCACATTTGGCCCAACTTTGAAAATAAAATCAAAACCCTTTCAACAATCATCCAAATTCAAGAGTTCAATTCAAAAACCCAAATCAGGCCCAAGACCCAACATGGCCCAAACCAAGTCAGAAGCCCTAGTCAGTCCAAAACCAATCTAGCCCCGAATCAAACAAGGCCCCACCATTGGCCCATCTCTAAAAAAAAATCTCATTTAAACCATTTCAAACCAAGGCCCAAGCCCACAAAAATCAACCCAAGGCCCAAATCAACCAAAGCCCAAATCCAATCAACCCAAGCCTACAAAAACCAACCAAGCCCACAGAAATCAAACCAACCCCACAAAATCAGACAAACTTAGCCTGAATGATGACCTTTGACTTGAACTTCCAACTTTGACCAATCAACTTTGACCAATCAACTTTGACCAATCAACTTTGACCAACTGAGTTTGACCAATCCAGTGTTGACTTTGACCAAAAGTGTTGACCTTAACCAAACTTTGACCCGGTCCAACTTTGACCAACCAAGTTTTGACCAACGTTAATCTTGACCAAAAAACGTTGACCATGACCCGATTTTGACCCAACCTGAACTTCAATCTAATTCAAACCCGACCCTAATCCAATTCCCTCCAATACAAATCTAAGTCCATCCAATTCAAACTCAACTTGTAAATTCCTTTCAAAATCCAAAAAAACAAAAAAGAATTTTGAGTCTCCATTTTATTCAAATTTCTTCAAGCTTTTAAAGAAACCATTTTGCGGAATTTTAAAGGAAAAACTCTTCTCACATCACAGAAAACTCTTCTCAAACGCAGAAAGTTCTTCTCACATATACAGAAAGTTTTCTCCTAAAAATATTTCTCAAAATCAGTTTCTTCATCGAGAGTTCCGAACAACTCCAAACATTTTCCAACTCAGTTTTAAACTAAAAATAAGCCGTTTTCAGGGAACATGAAATGTCTAACACTTTCAAAACACTTTCCTCCTAGTTAGACATCACTTGTCTCCCTTCCTAAAATAAAAATCCGAGGCGGGGCACTGGGGTCATAACCTCCCTTGTCGTAGTCTGGATCTCTTTAGGTGGGGCATTAGGGTGACAAACCTCCCCTAATTGCAGCCTAGATTTCTACAAGGCGAGGCGCTAGGGAAGTAACGACCTTCCTAGTTGCAGCCGGGATTTTAGAATCGTCTAGCTCCCTTCCACTCGATTTCAATGTTTTGATTTTTAATGTTTTAAAACTCGGGAGTTAGAGACGTTATTAGGGTTCGACCGAGAACATCTCCTTCATGGTGTTTCTCTCTGAACCCTATTTTTCGACATAAATTCATTGCCCCATCTTTCGAGCCTCGGCACTTATCATTAATTAAGTGTCGTGTTCGAGGGGGTACATAGGGTAATCCCTCGGGATTATCCGCCCTTTTACAATGAAATGATTTTCCTCAATCGCTTTCAAACCTCAAATTTAAAAAAAAAACTCGGGATCTCTATTCAAATACCAATTGCCTCACACACTCAAATAATCTTTGAAACTCCAAATCACTTCATACCCAAATCATCATTCAAACTCCAACTCGTATTAAACTCAAATCCTCTTACAAATTCCAACTTCATTCAAACTTCCAAAGTCTCACAGGCCCGAGTGCCTCACAGACTCGAACATCTCAAACTCTCCACCATATTAAGATTCAAATGTCTCACAGACCCGAGCGTCTCACAGACTTTGATATCCCATACCTTCCACTACATAAACAACCCAAGCGTCTCGCAGACGTCATCATTTTAAGATTTCAAATATCTCACAGAGTCGAGCACCTCAAACTCCAAAACAAACTCGACAAATCATCAAGTCCCCACAAAATGACCACAAAACCCCTTTGATCCTTCAAAGACCCAAAAGTTCAAGACCCCGATTCCTTCAAAGCCCCCAAAACTCCCAAATCCCCAAAACCTGAACTACGTAAGGTCTGATCTCAACACGGAGTTGAGTACGTAGGCAGCCCATCTAGGGTGCGACCCCATTCCAAACAAAAAATCCCCTTTCCTCCTTTAAGGTGTTCTTCATACCTCTCGAAACTCTCAACCCTTCAACCAAACTAACTCCAAGACCAGCCTATTCTTCAAATCTTCTAAATCATCTAATCCTCAACCCACACTCAATCCTATCCTTTGGCTTTAAATGAATCTCTCTAAAAAGGTTTTGAAAGAAGACAATCCCGACAATTGGAGACCGAGGTTTCCTCGGGCACCAATCCGAAGTCGTGGTCGTTGCCACTTCTAAGGGGTGTAACCCAGTACGAACCCACAACAGAATCTCTGATCTGACAAGATAAGTCCTATCCATAGGTAATAATCTCAGAGTCAATTAACGGTTCTTAGAACCCCCCTTCTCATCCTTTCCTAGTTCTTTAGGTCAAACTAGGTGGCGACTCTAGTCAATTCCGCCTTATAGAGGCATAAGTCCGCGTGGGGCCCATTGAGAGCGGGTGTAGTGCTCACTAGCATTCCCCTTATGCTTTCTGGGAAAGACGGACGATAGAGTAGGTATTTGAGGGATGCCAAGGTGACAGGTTTTCACCCTCCACAGAATGGCAATTTCTAGGATCTAGGCTTCTCAGCTAGTTCGTATTTAGATAGACCCCCTCATACCGAAAAATCACTCTCCACAGAATGGCGACTCTGCTGGGGACGACTGAACTCCATTCAAAATTGTCAGGATTTCCCCACTTCTTTCAAAACCTTCAAGAGATTCATTTCAAAGCCGCTAGGACTACTCTACTCCACACTTAGAGTGTGCACTGAGAGGATAGTTAGGAGGAGAGTTCAGAGTTCGAGATTGGCCTTGAGTGCCATATGTGTGCTTTACTAATTGCATGCTTCACTTTTGTGTGTTTACTGTTGTGTGTTTATTGTCTTATGTTTATTGTTCTTCATGCATGACGTAATATCATGATTGTTATTGCTTATTTATTGCTTTTGTAAATGGGGCCTTCCTAGAAGGAGTCAACCCATTGTTGCATCGGGTAGCGTAAGACATGCATTTCTCTGTGTCACCCGCTTATTTCACATGTCACGGGATCCCCAACCGGTCCACGGTTGATTCCCCATGAGTTGGGTCCTTCCTAGAAGGAGTTAACCCACGAGGTAATACGGTCCAAGACCAACGCCTTGAAGCTCATGATCCAAAATATCCTCCATTACCCGAGTCTAAGCCAGCATATAGTGAACTATGAGCTTTCAGTGTCCAGCTACTTGGTCCGGTGTCTAAGACGGGTTTATGGAAGTCACCCCTTTGTATGCCGCCTGTCTGACCGCCCTCCTATCTTACCCTGAAGATTGCATGGGCTCAGTTCTCCATTGCTCCTCTGCACCACATGTGTCTCTAAAGCCCAATGTCACGCTACACGTCCATAGAGGATCCTGTATTTACCGGATACCCATACATGGCACAACGTAGTTAGTGAATAATTTGGACTTTAGACACACCTGACCGTGCAGATGACGAGAGACCCGTTCCCATGCAGTACTTCCCCGAGTTTCCAGAAAAGTGGGGCGTTGTCGGATCATCACTGGCCGTGGCGTATGTTTCCTTATCACTTCGGGTATCCTGACCTTTCGAACTTAAGCACTCCGGACTTTCTTGATAACGTGCCTCGCAAGGGGCATAGCAGAGAAAAAAAAAAACTCCGAGAGATGACAGTGAAGGGACGACGGTTCCCCCGGTGAGACGGAGTCATAATTGACCTGGAAAGTGATTATCCCAACATTAACACTTATAGCTCCACATCAAATATAGCCACGATTTACTTTATGTTATACATGTGTGCAAACCACTTTTCCAGACCAATCCGTTTTAAAATATTCGGAATTCTCGTTTGCATGTCCCTAAAAGCTGTTTTACGAGCTCGTTTAATTTAATGTTCCATAAAATATTTACTCATAAATGGGGTTTTCAAAATTTGTCAATTTCTCCTTTAAAAAGTTTATTTCACTAAAACGCTATTTCCGAAACAGTTTTCAAAAAAAAAATTGATTTTGGAAAACCTACTTTCTACAAATGAATTTCAAACAACATTCTTTCAAAATTGTTTTGAAAACACTTGTCAAGTTGTTTTTCACAAACGTATTTCAAAATAAATGATTTAGTCCCCATGTTGTGACCCGCTATTTTTGAAGTTCATCCCACCTTTAAGAGCAGCGGCCATTACCGTGGAGCGTACTAGTCATTTCGTGTTTTCACAAAAGTGGTGGATTTTCACATAAAATTTTGTGTTCGATCATTCATCTTTCCTTTCTCAAAAACATCCCCCATTCCTCTAGTCGGAGCATGTGGAGCGACATGAAGATCAACTAGCGGATCGGGCTGAAAGCCAGAGGCACACCTGCCCGTGGAGCTTGCCGAGTGACAGGAAGACCAACACCAACCGCTCAAATACAAAATCAGAGGTGTACCAACTCGAGTCAAACGACATGAAGACTAGCCACACCGGTCCGAGTTCAAAATGTTGAAAATCAAAAGAACACCAACTCTTTTTATTGATCACAGTATTGCTTCGCTGCAAAAGCCTGAAACCGAGCCAGCAACCGATCAAGCACCTGAAGATAAACGTGCAACCGGTCAAGAGCCCGAATGTGAGCGAGCAGCCGGTCAAGAACCCAAAGACGAGCGAGCAGCCAACCAGGAGGCCGAGCGTTAGCAGTCATTCAGAACCCCAAAGACAGACCAGAAGAGTTCAGAAGAAGTTTAGCTTAAATTTCCCCTTTTAATGACTTTTTAGGATTGATGATGTATAAGATTTTTCCCCTATGTTTCTTTTCTCTCTCGTCCATTTCTGAATAGACTATATGTATAGGTTTACACTCCCTTCGAATTTATTTAGATCAATGTGTATAGGGTTCCCCACTCCCTATTTTATTTGCGAATGACCGAGCGTCAAAATTTATGTTGAGAAAATCCACCACTTTGAAAACACGCGTTTTCGAAATTGTTTTCTAAAACTAGGTTTCTTTTGGCATGCACGTATGATAAAAAGAACGAATAAGGGACGACCCCTCACATCTATATATCATTCATCAACTTTGCTTTATGGGGTGAAAATTCACGGTATCTACAGGAGGCATCCCCTAAATAAATAACGCCAACAAAATGCAATAGAGCACAAACCCAAAAAAAAACATGCATTGCATTCATGACAAAAGGGTCACATGCACTTACAGTCAGTTCAAATCATCAACCTTACATGAATCTCGTCCACACTCCCGAGCATCACGCACTTACGTGTTCCATCGTCACTTGTCACACACCAGCTTTCATTCCAATATCTCGAAACCCAGAACACGATCTCAGAGGGATATAAAAGAAAACCGAGCTCAAGTCTTTCCCAATCTCAAAGTGTATCATATCGTGGGGCTACCATACGGGAGTTGTCACTCCCCGAAATCCAAAAAATCATACATCCAAAAAATTCCAAAAAATGTAGTCTCCGTCATATCGTTGGGCCACCATGCGGGAGTTGTCACCCCCTAAAAATTCAAAAATCCAGGAGCCAATCACCAAGCCGACCTCACTTGAGAATCATTACCCCGACAGCGACCCCAACAGCTAGACCCTCTCCAAGGACAATAGTAATGGGATGAGCTTCATGAGCCATGAGCTAAATTCGACTCAAGCGAGACTAGGTGTAGCCTTACCACGCATGCATTGCATCCAACAAAAAAAAACAAAAAAAAACATTCAGTCAAAAACTTGAAGTCAACCATCTTCATTCATCATTTTCAGCATTTGACACATCCTATACATAGTAACTTCATATTATCAGAACACATTGCATGGTAGATCGTTGCATTTGCATACTCCCGTATCGAAACGACGTCTTTGGTGAAAATCTTGATTGATTGTTTGAATAGAGCGCGTGAACCGCTATACTCTCGACCCGTCAACGAACACAAGGGTCTCATCAAAATCAGCACCACAATCAAGTGAGTAGTGTGCGAAGAGCGGTATTTTCCCTTGAATTCTGAATGAGGATATTGGATAATCCACCGAGCGATGAGGGCAGATAGAGCGAGTCCATAGAGGTAAAACCATGAGCGACTTGTGTATTCCTTCAGCACATGGAGAGGCACAATTCATAGTGAGATCAATGTCGATAAACAGGATATGAACTGTGATTCATGCAAAGATCTGAGAATAGTAAGAAAACAATCATTGACTAATGAGAATGACGAGGCACTTAGGATCAAAATCTCCACAAGGCCAAAAAGCTTTAATTTTCCCGAACATAACTCCTTAGTGAGCCCCACTGAGCCTTTCAGGAAAAACTTTTTCTACAAAAAAAAAACTCCACAATATGCCGCGTACATATACTCACTCGCCCTTGCAATAGAGGATCTCGAAGAAGTCGGAGCCATGGTCTCTCCCCCCACCATATTTCACAAAGAACAACAAATGAAATGTTCAAAGAAATCAGTGAGTCAATGCAACTCCAAATCCAAACACCAAAAAAAAAAAACACCGAAAATGTTCAAGGAGATCGATGAGTCAATGCAACTCCAAAGCTGAAAGCCAAATACAAAGGAGAGAATGCTTGGGAAAGTTGATGAGCCAAATGCAATTTCAAAAACACAAAAATGAGAAGAAAGTGAAAATCGTACACCAAAAGAGGCAAGAATGAGGGAGCCAAATCCAACGGACCAATGATGTCCCACAAGAACCAAAAAAGGTTATCAAAGCCCGTCTAATCATTCCACCCATGGCAAAAGCGAAATTACATGTCCTCTATTGCACAAAAGCTCCACAACTCCCAAACAAATTCTCCAGTCCCATGAGACATACGTCATACCAGCCCCGTTATATCCCAACAAAGACCTCTGACTCATAAGTCGATGAGCATTAACTGAAAGTATCGAATCTGAAACATGAATCATAAGCTTCGTACTTGTTATCTACATGTCCCGTCATACCAAAGGGACCATGAGCGAATGAGTGCGACCTTACTTCACAAGGTCTTCCGAGTGCGAGTGACTCTTTGATCTAAGCACCAAATCATAAAAAGCTAACCCTGTTGTAGGTGAGGAACTTGTAAGGATTGGAAAGTTCAGAACTTCAAAAAGGAATTCTAAGGAAAATACTGCTTCGACCATCGAGAGTATAATCACACCATTTAGCACACACGGCCATACTCACGAGAGATTGACCCATATCCCTCCATGAGAGGAAAGCGATTCACGCATTTCAGTTCAACAGTCATTCAAGATCGGACCGAAGATGTCTTGTATTCGTAAACCTCGTATTAATAGAGATAGGGTCATACCTTTTCTCCAGAAATTGCATACGCATTTTGCATCGTATCCAGCATTTAATACCTACAGGCCACATAAGCACTCCATCATCAACACCTGACTAGTAAGAACTCCGCCTAGTCTCGTCGAAAGTCGACTTCAGTTGCAGTTGTTGAAGCATAACTTTTGGGTGTCAACCGGAGCCATCCTGGGCCATCATCGAGCTATATCTAGCCTCTCTGGAGCCATCCCGGGCTATCACCGAGCTACATCGAACAATTAAAAAGCTATCTGGAGGCATACGAAGACCATCCCGGAGCCATCCACTGCCATACTCAATCCCCATCGACACCGCTTCTAAGCCAATCTGGAGCCATGCGGGAGCCATCATCCAACATTTAAACCATCCCTAGAGCTACACAGGGGCATCCTAACAGTCCAAAAACAGTGCGGGAGCCACCTCAAATCCCCGTCAAAGCTATTTCATCACCAAGGTCTTGCCTACACAATTTCGAACTACGTCAGGTCTGATCCCAATACGGAATTGAGCACGTAGGCAGCCCGCTTAGGGTGCGACCACCCCACAGGTGAAAGTTCCTCTTTCTTCCTCGCCATCACCAATGGAGCCATCTTGTAGCCTCCCCGGAGCCATCCCGAGCTATCCCGGAGCCATCTCGAGGAATCTGAAGCCGAAACCGACCGTACTAAAACCATTCATCCACAAAGAAAAAAACTGTTAACCATAGTAAATCACATCGACCCACCATTCGACTCAAAATCTGAACCAAATCGAAACCCACCAACCATCCTAGAGTCGTTGCTCATAATGGGGTCATGAATCATGTTGGAGCCATCCGACCACGCTGGAGCCACCCGACCGCAATGGGGCCATTCGATCATACCAAGGCCATTTGATCATATCAAAGCTATTCGGCCATATCGAAAACCACCGAGTTCCCAAAATCGCTCATTCACAAAAAACCATCCATTCAGAAACCAATCACAAAATCCCAAAAACCCAAAAACCAAAAACTCGAGAGCCATACCGGAGCCATCTCGAACTCTGGAGCCAAGAGTCATACCAAATCCCGAAACCATAGTGCACATCGGGTCAGGACCACCAAAACAAAACCAAAACAAAAAAAACTCAGGAGCCATACCGGAGCCATCTTCAAGCTCTGGAGCCAGGAGTCCTACCAAATCCCGAAACAATAGCGCACATCGGGCGAGACTGTCAAAGCAAAACCAAAGCACAAGTCCCACACTGACAAAGTCGAGGGTCACATCGACAAGAGACATTCGACTACCACATCCCTCACAAAAACAACCAAAAGCATCCAATCTCAAATCAATCCACAATCAAAGTCATCCTCAAATCAACCACACAAAGCAGCGAGTTTCGTACAACTCCACAAAGTATCATAGGCTCGTCATAAGTCCTATGGCTAGATATCAAGAGGTCTAGTTGAGGCTCGTCATAAGTCCTCGTACTTTCAATTGCATTATAGGCTCGTCATAAGTCCTATAGCTAGATGTCAAGAGGTCTAGTTGAGGCTCGTCATAAGTCCTCGTGCACCCCAATCAATCAAATTGTTAGTATCATAGGCTCGTCATAAGTCCTATGGCTAGATATCAAGAGGTCTAGTTGAGGCTCGTCATAAGTCCTCGTACTTTCAATTGCATTATAGGCTCGTCATAAGTCCTATAGCTAGATGTCAAGAGGTCTAGTTGAGGCTCGTCATAAGTCCTCGTGCACCCCAATCAATCAAATTGTTAGTATCATAGGCTCGTCATAAGTCCTATGGCTAGATATCAAGAGGTCTAGTTGAGGCTCGTCATAAGTCCTCGTACTTTCAATTGCATTATAGGCTCGTCATAAGTCCTATAGCTAGATGTCAAGAGGTCTAGTTGAGGCTCGTCATAAGTCCTCGTGCACCCCAATCAATCAAATTGTTAGTATCATAGGCTCGTCATAAGTCCTATGGCTAGATATCAAGAGGTCTAGTTGAGGCTCGTCATAAGTCCTCGTACTTTCAATTGCATTATAGGCTCGTCATAAGTCCTATAGCTAGATGTCAAGAGGTCTAGTTGAGGCTCGTCATAAGTCCTCGTGCACCCCAATCAATCAAATTGTTAGTATCATAGGCTCGGCATAAGTCCTATGGCTAGATATCAAGAGGTCTAGTTGAGGCTCGTCATAAGTCCTCGTACTTTCAATTGCATTATAGGCTCGTCATAAGTCCTATAGCTAGATGTCAAGAGGTCTAGTTGAGGCTCGTCATAAGTCCTCGTGCACCCAATCAACCCTATTGTTAGTATCCTGGGCTCATCATAAGTCTTAGAGTTAGATGTCAAGAGGTCTAACTGAGGCTCGTCATAAGTCCTCATACTTTCAATCACATTCGTACGCTCACGGTCGCATCCCCATGCACCACTAAACCATTGTGAGAATTTTTGGCGTCCCGTCAACCTTGATCCAATTCTGCAAGGGCTTGCAGAATTGAATCAAGGGGAGCCATCTGTAGACACCAAAAATTCTCACCCCATAAAGCAAATCCCGTAATGATAACTAAAAAAAAGAGGGGTCGTCACCTTTCTTTCTCGAAATATATTTACATGCATGCCAAAATGAAACCATCGTCTTACGATAAAAGTTTTAAACCAATTTTCAAGCATTTTAGGAAAAAAACCGATTTTGCAAAAATGAATTTCCAAACGATTATCCGGTTTTAAACCCATCCATTTTGTCTCATTGCCTATTTTCTTACCTATCAGTCTTCTTTTACTTTGTTACTTCTTTATCCTATTTATTGCTACTTTAATCGTCTTCTAGGATTTACTTTTATCCTACTAGTACTACACTATTTCATCATTTCATGTACCTATTATTCTTTTATTCTATTTACTTAATATTTTATGATCCTTTCGTTTTTTTATCTACATTCCACCACTTCATGATTCTTAGAAAAAAAAAAATTTCTTTAGATAGAACTCTTTCATCTTTCTGTAAATCTTCATTTAAAACGTGAGCGTTCTTAATAGGGTTACTTAGTTCAAAGTAAAGCTCTAATATCATTTCTCATTTTTGCATACTGAGTCCTGCTGTAGCATAATTGGTAGAAACATGTGAGAGAGATGCTGGAGGTCACCAGTTCGAGTCAGAAGAGAAGCAAACTTGTTTTATTTTTTTTTTTGTAGAAAGAAGCCAAACAAGGCCTTGCTCCCACCTGGACCAAACGAGGCCCATATCTCAAATCTGGGTCCAGTCTTGTTTTATTGCGTGAAATAAAGCCCATAGTTAGTCTTCCTCCTCTTCGTTTTGAAAGCTCGAGAACAACAAGAACAAAAAACAGACCACGCTTGGTCTCCTTCCGTTTCGAAAACCACCATGAAAACCCATACTCCTCTGTCAGTCTTCCTCGATGACATATACCTCCATACTCCTCTGTCGGTCTTCTTCTCGAGACCACCGACCCTCATGCTCTTCTTCCTCCTTCGATTTTTTTCATTACCGACCTCACCACTGGACGACGTCGACGACCTTCCTGTCATTCAACGATTCTTCTTCTTCTTGACCTTCAAACACAAAAATCTACCCACCGAAGCGACGGCCATCGATCCTCTTCTCCCTCCCGATCATCTTCTCTTCTTCTCAACCCGCCTCCATTCTCTTCGAATTCTGCCATTCTCACCCGTCTCCATCTACAAACAAGAACCCTAAACCACCGCCGCCTCATTCTCCCTTCTCTTCGATATCCTAAAAACCCAGCCGGACATACCCATTGCCATGTTCTTCTTCTTCGACAGAACCCAGGCCTCCATCATCACCATCTTCGATCTTGAACCTGTAGCCGACACTCTCGTTCTCTTCTTCCTCAACCTCTCGAACGACCACAAAATAAAAAGGGTTGCAGTAATTATCTTCCTCCACGCTTTTGAATTCCCAGACACCAGAGAACAAGAACACGGAACGGGAGCAGCTTCACTCCGTTGATCGGTGTCGTTCAACAAGGAAGAAAAAAAAGGGGAACCAACTCCCCACAGCTCTCCCAGTTGCCTCTCCTCTCGAAAAAACTGGGCAAGCTTCCCTGAGTCTCGTTCCTCTTCAACGAAGACTAACCCCATATTGAAAAAGATCTCAACGGCCGACACCTTCATCTCCCTCCTCCTGCTTCTTTCTCGATTTTTTCCTCTTCATCCATCTCCTTCCTTGTCTAACCCGAACAACTCAAAACCTAGAGCTTCTTGCCGATACTTCAGTATCGATTTCATCTAAAATCCATTTCACTCCAGTCCTGCTAGAACATTCGATTGCCTGCCAACCGTTCTAAAAAAAAAAAACCCCACTCAGAAATCATGAGCCCAGAAAAATCAAACCCGCGCAGATTACGTGCATGGTCCAGGGATTCCGAATTCACCATCGGTTTTCGGGAGATGTCGGGCGCATCAGATTGTTTTGCCTCGATTCATCGTCTGGGTCTACCGCAAGCGAGACTGATTGTGCTCATTCTGTTTCCTTTGCAAAAAAAAAAAGAAGAAGTTGCTCTCTGTCTCGGTTTGAGCAAGGAGCTTGTACTCTCTGAGACTGCTACCTACGAAATCGAGTCATGATAATTTCCAACAAGAAATGGGTGACATCTGCAATCTGCGGGAGTGAAACTTGACGCTCTAAACATTTTTGTTACTCTGTTACATTTACTTGTCAAATGGGAAATCCTAAAGTGTTCGCCACAAACAGTGCTAGCCTCTGAAGTTAATGGTCGTCGACGATAACCACAGAGGGAGTTCGGATTTCTATCTGTGCTTATGTACTTAATCAGTGGTATCATTCCAGGAACTAACTCTGCTTGTGTTGTTTTCTTGTTTTTAGTTTTTTTTTTTTTTTTTTTCCGCAGGAAATTTCCCCTGCTCTGTCATCGTGGTGTAATGCGTCTTAGATTCACATCGTCATCATCTCGCATCCACTCCAATCTCATCTCAAAGCAGAAAAAAATCACCAGAGGGTCAATGTACAACTACCAGTGCCCAAGAGTTCGTGGAGCGGCACAAGAAGGAGCTGCAGTCTGACTTCGAAACATGTTTATAGTTTGCGATCCTTCTCATCTTTCTTGCCTAAAAATCAATCCTATTATACTGACTGGTTAGTCTTGCTGCGGTTAATTTGTCTTGTTTATGTCTGTCCAAATTTTGTTTACTCTACCTACAGATTTATACCTAATTCGAGTTGTTTTATAGCCTCTTTTAACCCATTGTACGTATTGATGGTCTTTTTTTAAGGGCAATGTGATTTATGTTTATGCTTGTGATTTCCAGATTGTCATGAACTTGTATGTTTTGTTGTTCGCTTGGCGCCCACACTGCGGTTCACGTTTTTTTCTGCTAAACAAGACCCATGCTCACGGCATAATTTAAGGACACAAATTCCGGCTTTTGTTTGATATAACTGTACCTCCTTGCGCTTACCTCCGACTTGAGTATTAGGCTTCTTTCATTTTTCTTATGTAGTAAAAAGATAGAATTAATTAGCATTTTATTTCACGCTTTCTTAAATCTTTGGTCATAGAAAGATCAACCAATCAGAAAATGTTAAATTAATTAGCAACCCGACACTTTAGGAGTCATTGTACATACTCATTTTTGTCATTTAACTTTATGTTATGTTTACTTGGTTGTATCTTCGGTTCCAATTTCATAACTATGTATTATATGTTAACATTGTATAGCTTAGTTTGGAAATTATTGGGCCTAGCCCAATATAGAGGCTCAATACCTAGGAAACCTTAGATAGCCCATAGATCACCCAGTGTAGAAAAGTTTTTAGGTTTGGGGTATTCTCAATGCATACGGGTCCTAGACACGGTCCATGTGGGGAATACCCGTATCCCATAAAATTTTCCAAATCATCCCCTAATTTCAGAGTAAAATATACAATCAACAAAAATCCAATCCAATTGTAAATCCAAATAATCATTCAGACATGACTTAAGCCCACTAGCTCCAATGTAGTTGTTTCAAGTAAACTTTCAATCAGCCCACAAGCACGGTCCAAATCCAAACCTTGCCCAATTCTCATCCAGCCCATTCCTTATTTGGTCCAATCCACATTTGGCCCAACTTTGAAAATAAAATCAAAACCCTTTCAATCAATCATCCAAATTCAAGAGTTCAATTCAAAAACCCAAATCAGGCCCAAGACCCAACATGGCCCAAACCAAGTCAGAAGCCCTAGTCAGTCCAAAACCAATCTCTAGCCCCGAATCAAACAAGGCCCCACCATTGGCCCATCTCTAAAAAAAATCTCATTTAAACCATTTCAAACAACCAAGGCCCAAGCCACAAAAATCAACCCAAGGCCCAAATCAACCAAAGCCCAAATCCAATCAACCCAAGCCTACAAAAACCAACCAAGCCCACAGAAATCAAACCAACCCCAAAAATCAGACAAACTTAGCCTGAATGATGACCTTTGACTTGAACTTCCAACTTTGACCAATCAACTTTGACCAATCAACTTTGACCAATCAACTTTGACCAACTGAGTTTGACCAATCCAGTGTTGACTTTGACCAAAAGTGTTGACCTTAACCAACCAAACTTTGACCCGGTCCAACTTTGACCAACCAAGTTTTGACCAACGTTAATCTTGACCAAAAAACGTTGACCATGACCCGATTTTGACCCAACCTGAACTTCAATCTAATTCAAACCCGACCCTAATCCAATTCCCTCCAATAATAAATCTATCCATCCAATTCAACTCAACTTTGTAATTCCTTTCAAAATCCAAAAAAACAAAAAAATTTTGAGTCTCCATTTTATTCAAATTTCTTCAAGCTTTTAAAGAAACCATTTTGCGGAATTTTAAAGGAAAAACTCTTCTCACATCACAGAAAACTCTTCTCAAACGCAGAAAGTTCTTCTCACATATACAGAAAGTTTTCTCCTAAAAATATTTCTCAAAATCAGTGTTTCTTCATCGAGAGTTCCGAACAACTCCAAACATTTTCCAACTCAGTTTTAAACTAAAATAAGCCGTTTTCAGGGAACATGAAATGTCTAACACTTTCAAAACACTTTCCTCCTAGTTAGACATCACTTGTCTCCCTTCCTAAAATAAAAATCCGAGGCGGGGCACTGGGGTCATAACCTCCCTTGTCGTAGTCTGGATCTCTTTAGGTGGGGCATTAGGGTGACAAACCTCCCCTAATTGCAGCCTAGATTTCTACAAGGCGAGGCGCTAGGGAAGTAACGACCTTCCTAGTTGCAGCCGGGATTTTAGAATCGTCTAGCTCCCTTCCACTCGATTTCAATGTTTTGATTTTTAATTTTTAAAACTCGGGAGTTAGAGACGTTATTAGGGTTCGACCGAGAACATCTCCTTCATGGTGTTTCTCTCTGAACCCTATTTTTCGACATAAATTCATTGCCCCATCTTTCGAGCCTCGGCACTTATCATTAATTAAGTGTCGTGTTCGAGGGGGTACATAGGGTAATCCCTCGGGATTATCCGCCCTTTTACAATGAAATGATTTTCCTCAATCGCTTTCAAACCTCAAATTTAAAAAAAAACTCGGGATCTCTATTCAAATACCAATTGCCTCACACACTCAAATAATCTTTGAAACTCCAAATCACTTCATACCCAAATCATCATTCAAACTCCAACTCGTATTAAACTCAAATCCTCTTACAAATTCCAACTTCATTCAAACTTCCAAAGTCTCACAGGCCCGAGTGCCTCACAGACTCGAACATCTCAAACTCTCCACCATATTAAGATTAAATTCAATGTCTCACAGACCCGAGCGTCTCACAGACTTTGATATCCCATACCTTCCACTACATAAACAACCCAAGCGTCTCGCAGACGTCATCATTTTAAGATTTCAAATATCTCACAGAGTCGAGCACCTCAAACTCCAAAACAAACTCGACAAATCATCAAGTCCCCACAAAATGACCACAAAACCCCTTTGATCCTTCAAAGACCCAAAAGTTCAAGACCCCGATTCCTTCAAAGCCCCCAAAACTCCCAAATCCCCAAAACCTGAACTACGTAAGGTCTGATCTCAACACGGAGTTGAGTACGTAGGCAGCCCATCTAGGGTGCGACCCCATTCCAAACAAAAAATCCCCCTTTCCTCCTTAAGGTGTTCTTCATACCTCTCGAAACTCTCAACCCTTCAACCAAACTAACTCCAAGACCAGCCTATTCTTCAAATCTTCTAAATCATCTAATCCTCAACCCACACTCAATCCTATCCTTTGGCTTTAAATGAATCTCTCTAAAAAGGTTTTGAAAGAAGACAATCCCGACAATTGGAGACCGAGGTTTCCTCGGGCACCAATCCGAAGTCGTGGTCGTTGCCACTTCTAAGGGGTGTAACCCAGTACGAACCCACAACAGAATCTCTGATCTGACAAGATAAGTCCTATCCATAGGTAATAATCTCAGAGTCAATTAACGGTTCTTAGAACCCCCCTTCTCATCCTTTCCTAGTTCTTTAGGTCAAACTAGGTGGCGACTCTAGTCAATTCCGCCTTATAGAGGCATAAGTCCGCGTGGGGCCCATTGAGAGCGGGTGTAGTGCTCACTAGCATTCCCCTTATGCTTTCTGGGAAAGACGGACGATAGAGTAGGTATTTGAGGGATGCCAAGGTGACAGGTTTTCACCCTCCACAGAATGGCAATTTCTAGGATCTAGGCTTCTCAGCTAGTTCGTATTTAGATAGACCCCCCTCATACCGAAAAATCACTCTCCACAGAATGGCGACTCTGCTGGGGACGACTGAACTCCATTCAAAATTGTCAGGATTTCCCCACTTCTTTCAAAACCTTCAAGAGATTCATTTCAAAGCCGCTAGGACTACTCTACTCACTCCACACTTAGAGTGTGCACTGAGAGGATAGTTAGGAGGAGAGTTCAGAGTTCGAGATTGGCCTTGAGTGCCATATGTGTGCTTTACTAATTGCATGCTTCACTTTTGTGTGTTTACTGTTGTGTGTTTATTGTCTTATGTTTATTGTTCTTCATGCATGACGTAATATCATGATTGTTATTGCTTATTTATTGCTTTTGTAAATGGGGCCTTCCTAGAAGGAGTCAACCCATTGTTGCATCGGGTAGCGTAAGACATGCATTTCTCTGTGTCACCCACCCGCTTATTTCACATGTCACGGGATCCCCAACCGGTCCACGGTTGATTCCCCATGAGTTGGGTCCTTCCTAGAAGGAGTTAACCCACGAGGTAATACGGTCCAAGACCAACGCCTTGAAGCTCATGATCCAAATATCCTCCATTACCCGAGTCTAAGCCAGCATATAGTGAACTATGAGCTTTCAGTGTCCAGCTACTTGGTCCGGTGTCTAAGACGGGTTTATGGAAGTCACCCTTTGTATGCCGCCTGTCTGACCGCCCTCCTATCTTACCCTGAAGATTGCATGGGCTCAGTTCTCCATTGCTCCTCTGCACCACATGTGTCTCTAAAGCCCAATGTCACGCTACACGTCCATAGAGGATCCTGTATTTACCGGATACCCATACATGGCACAACGTAGTTAGTGAATAATTTGGACTTTAGACACACCTGACCGTGCAGATGACGAGAGACCCGTTCCCATGCAGTACTTCCCCGAGTTTCCAGAAAAGTGGGGCGTTGTCGGATCATCACTGGCCGTGGCGTATGTTTCCTTATCACTTCGGGTATCCTGACCTTTCGAACTTAAGCACTCCGGACTTTCTTGATAACGTGCCTCGCAAGGGGCATAGCAGAGAAAAAAAAAAAAACTCCGAGAGATGACAGTGAAGGGACGACGGTTCCCCCGGTGAGACGGAGTCATAATTGACCTGGAAAGTGATTATCCCAACATTAACACTTATAGCTCCACATCAAATATAGCCACGATTTACTTTATGTTATACATGTGTGCAAACCACTTTTCCAGACCAATCCGTTTTAAAATATTCGGAATTCTCGTTTGCATGTCCCTAAAAGCTGTTTTACGAGCTCGTTTAATTTAATGTTCCATAAAATATTTACTCATAAATGGGGTTTTCAAAATTTGTCAATTTCTCCTTTAAAAAGTTTATTTCACTAAAACGCTATTTCCGAAACAGTTTTCAAAAAAAAAATTGATTTTGGAAAACCTACTTTCTACAAATGAATTTCAAACAACATTCTTTCAAAATTGTTTTGAAAACACTTGTCAAGTTGTTTTTCACAAACGTATTTCAAAATAAATGATTTAGTCCCCATGTTGTGACCCGCTATTTTTGAAGTTCATCCCACCTTTAAGAGCAGCGGCCATTACCGTGGAGCGTACTAGTCATTTCGTGTTTTCACAAAAGTGGTGGATTTTCACATAAAATTTTGTGTTCGATCATTCATCTTTCCTTTCTCAAAAACATCCCCCATTCCTCTAGTCGGAGCATGTGGAGCGACATGAAGATCAACTAGCGGATCGGGCTGAAAGCCAGAGGCACACCTGCCCGTGGAGCTTGCCGAGTGACAGGAAGACCAACACCAACCGCTCAAATACAAAATCAGAGGTGTACCAACTCGAGTCAAACGACATGAAGACTAGCCACACCGGTCCGAGTTCAAAATGTTGAAAATCAAAAGAACACCAACTCTTTTTATTTGATCACAGTATTGCTTCGCTGCAAAAGCCTGAAACCGAGCCAGCAACCGATCAAGCACCTGAAATAAACGTGCACCGGTCAACCCCGAATGAGCCGAATGTGAGCAGCAGCCGCAAGAACCCAAAGACGAGCGAGCAGCCAACCAAGGCCGAGCGTTAGCAGTCATTCAGAACCCCAAAGCAGAGAC
Organism: Limonium bicolor; assembly: GCA_023374045.1. Lineage (NCBI taxonomy): Eukaryota > Viridiplantae > Streptophyta > Magnoliopsida > Caryophyllales > Plumbaginaceae > Limonium > Limonium bicolor. The sequence continues at coordinate 262,696,672 of CM041779.1, read as the reverse complement.
CAGAAGAGTTCAGAAGAAGTTTAGCTTAAATTTCCCCTTTTAATGACTTTTTAGGATTGATGATGTATAAGATTTTTCCCCTATGTTTCTTTTCTCTCTCGTCCATTTCTGAATAGACTATATGTATAGGTTTATACACTCCCTTCGAATTTATTTAGATCAATGTGTATAGGGTTCCCCACTCCCTATTTTATTTGCGAATGACCGAGCGTCAAAATTTATGTTGAGAAAATCCACCACTTTGAAAACACGCGTTTTCGAAATTGTTTTCTAAAACTAGGTTTCTTTTGGCATGCACGTATGATAAAAAGAACGAATAAGGGACGACCCCTCACATCTATATATCATTCATCAACTTTGCTTTATGGGGTGAAAATTCACGGTATCTACAGGAGGCATCCCCTAAATAAATAACGCCAACAAAATGCAATAGAGCACAAACCCCAAAAAAAACATGCATTGCATTCATGACAAAAGGGTCACATGCACTTACAGTCAGTTCAAATCATCAACCTTACATGAATCTCGTCCACACTCCCGAGCATCACGCACTTACGTGTTCCATCGTCACTTGTCACACACCAGCTTTCATTCCAATATCTCGAAACCCAGAACACGATCTCAGAGGGATATAAAAGAAAACCGAGCTCAAGTCTTTCCCAATCTCAAAGTGTATCATATCGTGGGGCTACCATACGGGAGTTGTCACTCCCCGAAATCCAAAAAATCATACATCCAAAAATTCCAAAAAATGTAGTCTCCGTCATATCGTTGGGCCACCATGCGGGAGTTGTCACCCCCTAAAAATTCAAAAATCCAGGAGCCAATCACCAAGCCGACCTCACTTGAGAATCATTACCCGACACGACCGACCCAACAGCTAGACCCTCTCCAAGGACAATAGTAATGGGATGAGCTTCATGAGCCATGAGCTAAATTCGACTCAAGCGAGACTAGGTGTAGCCTTACCACGCATGCATTGCATCCAACAAAAAAAACAAAAAAAAACATTCAGTCAAAACTTGAAGTCAACCATCTTCATTCATCATTTTCAGCATTCAGCATTTGACACATCCTATACATAGTAACTTCATATTATCAGAACACATTGCATGGTAGATCGTTGCATTTGCATACTCCCGTATCGAAACGACGTCTTTGGTGAAAATCTTGATTGATTGTTTGAATAGAGCGCGTGAACCGCTATACTCTCGACCCGTCAACGAACACAAGGGTCTCATCAAAATCAGCACCACAATCAAGTGAGTAGTGTGCGAAGAGCGGTATTTTCCCTTGAATTCTGAATGAGGATATTGGATAATCCACCGAGCGATGAGGGCAGATAGAGCGAGTCCATAGAGGTAAAACCATGAGCGACTTGTGTATTCCTTCAGCACATGGAGAGGCACAATTCATAGTGAGATCAATGTCGATAAACAGGATATGAACTGTGATTCATGCAAAGATCTGAGAATAGTAAGAAAACAATCATTGACTAATGAGAATGACGAGGCACTTAGGATCAAAATCTCCACAAGGCCAAAAAGCTTTAATTTTCCCGAACATAACTCCTTAGTGAGCCCCACTGAGCCTTTCAGGAAAAACTTTTTCTACAAAAAAAAAACTCCACAATATGCCGCGTACATATACTCACTCGCCCTTGCAATAGAGGATCTCGAAGAAGTCGGAGCCATGGTCTCTCCCCCCACCATATTTCACAAAGAACAACAAATGAAATGTTCAAAGAAATCAGTGAGTCAATGCAACTCCAAATCCAAACACCAAAAAAAAAAAAAACACCGAAAATGTTCAAGGAGATCGATGAGTCAATGCAACTCCAAAGCTGAAAGCCAAATACAAAGGAGAGAATGCTTGGGAAAGTTGATGAGCCAAATGCAATTTCAAAAACACAAAATGAGAAGAAAGTGAAAATCGTACACCAAAAGAGGCAAGAATGAGGGAGCCAAATCCAACGGACCAATGATGTCCCACAAGAACCAAAAAAGGTTATCAAAGCCCGTCTAATCATTCCACCCATGGCAAAAGCGAAATTACATGTCCTCTATTGCACAAAAGCTCCACAACTCCCAAACAAATTCTCCAGTCCCATGAGACATACGTCATACCAGCCCCGTTATATCCCAACAAAGACCTCTGACTCATAAGTCGATGAGCATTAACTGAAAGTATCGAATCTGAAACATGAATCATAAGCTTCGTACTTGTTATCTACATGTCCCGTCATACCAAAGGGACCATGAGCGAATGAGTGCGACCTTACTTCACAAGGTCTTCCGAGTGCGAGTGACTCTTTGATCTAAGCACCAAATCATAAAAAGCTAACCCTGTTGTAGGTGAGGAACTTGTAAGGATTGGAAAGTTCAGAACTTCAAAAAGGAATTCTAAGGAAAATACTGCTTCGACCATCGAGAGTATAATCACACCATTTAGCACACACGGCCATACTCACGAGAGATTGACCCATATCCCTCCATGAGAGGAAAGCGATTCACGCATTTCAGTTCAACAGTCATTCAAGATCGGACCGAAGATGTCTTGTATTCGTAAACCTCGTATTAATAGAGATAGGGTCATACCTTTTCTCCAGAAATTGCATACGCATTTTGCATCGTATCCAGCATTTAATACCTACAGGCCACATAAGCACTCCATCATCAACACCTGACTAGTAAGAACTCCGCCTAGTCTCGTCGAAAGTCGACTTCAGTTGCAGTTGTTGAAGCATAACTTTTGGGTGTCAACCGGAGCCATCCTGGGCCATCATCGAGCTATATCTAGCCTCTCTGGAGCCATCCCGGGCTATCACCGAGCTACATCGAACAATTAAAAAGCTATCTGGAGGCATACGAAGACCATCCCGGAGCCATCCACTGCCATACTCAATCCCCATCGACACCGCTTCTAAGCCAATCTGGAGCCATGCGGGAGCCATCATCCAACATTTAAACCATCCCTAGAGCTACACAGGGGCATCCTAACAGTCCAAAAACAGTGCGGGAGCCACCTCAAATCCCCGTCAAAGCTATTTCATCACCAAGGTCTTGCCTACACAATTTCGAACTACGTCAGGTCTGATCCCAATACGGAATTGAGCACGTAGGCAGCCCGCTTAGGGTGCGACCACCCCACAGGTGAAAGTTCCTCTTTCTTCCTCGCCATCACCAATGGAGCCATCTTGTAGCCTCCCCGGAGCCATCCCGAGCTATCCCGGAGCCATCTCGAGGAATCTGAAGCCGAAACCGACCGTACTAAAACCATTCATCCACAAAGAAAAAAACTGTTAACCATAGTAAATCACATCGACCCACCATTCGACTCAAAATCTGAACCAAATCGAAACCCACCAACCATCCTAGAGTCGTTGCTCATAATGGGGTCATGAATCATGTTGGAGCCATCCGACCACGCTGGAGCCACCCGACCGCAATGGGGCCATTCGATCATACCAAGGCCATTTGATCATATCAAAGCTATTCGGCCATATCGAAAACCACCGAGTTCCCAAAATCGCTCATTCACAAAAACCATCCATTCAGAAACCAATCACAAAATCCCAAAAACCAAAAACCAAAAAAAACTCGAGAGCCATACCGGAGCCATCTCGAACTCTGGAGCCAAGAGTCATACCAAATCCCGAAACCATAGTGCACATCGGGTCAGGACCACCAAAACAAAACCAAAACAAAAAAAACTCAGGAGCCATACCGGAGCCATCTTCAAGCTCTGGAGCCAGGAGTCCTACCAAATCCCGAAACAATAGCGCACATCGGGCGAGACTGTCAAAGCAAAACCAAAGCACAAGTCCCACACTGACAAAGTCGAGGGTCACATCGACAAGAGACATTCGACTACCACATCCCACACAAAAACAACCAAAAGCATCCAATCTCAAATCAATCCACAATCAAAGTCATCCTCAAATCAACCACACAAAGCAGCGAGTTTCGTACAACTCCACAAAGTATCATAGGCTCGTCATAAGTCCTATGGCTAGATATCAAGAGGTCTAGTTGAGGCTCGTCATAAGTCCTCGTACTTTCAATTGCATTATAGGCTCGTCATAAGTCCTATAGCTAGATGTCAAGAGGTCTAGTTGAGGCTCGTCATAAGTCCTCGTGCACCCCAATCAATCAAATTGTTAGTATCATAGGCTCGTCATAAGTCCTATGGCTAGATATCAAGAGGTCTAGTTGAGGCTCGTCATAAGTCCTCGTACTTTCAATTGCATTATAGGCTCGTCATAAGTCCTATAGCTAGATGTCAAGAGGTCTAGTTGAGGCTCGTCATAAGTCCTCGTGCACCCCAATCAATCAAATTGTTAGTATCATAGGCTCGTCATAAGTCCTATGGCTAGATATCAAGAGGTCTAGTTGAGGCTCGTCATAAGTCCTCGTACTTTCAATTGCATTATAGGCTCGTCATAAGTCCTATAGCTAGATGTCAAGAGGTCTAGTTGAGGCTCGTCATAAGTCCTCGTGCACCCCAATCAATCAAATTGTTAGTATCATAGGCTCGTCATAAGTCCTATGGCTAGATATCAAGAGGTCTAGTTGAGGCTCGTCATAAGTCCTCGTACTTTCAATTGCATTATAGGCTCGTCATAAGTCCTATAGCTAGATGTCAAGAGGTCTAGTTGAGGCTCGTCATAAGTCCTCGTGCACCCCAATCAATCAAATTGTTAGTATCATAGGCTCGGCATAAGTCCTATGGCTAGATATCAAGAGGTCTAGTTGAGGCTCGTCATAAGTCCTCGTACTTTCAATTGCATTATAGGCTCGTCATAAGTCCTATAGCTAGATGTCAAGAGGTCTAGTTGAGGCTCGTCATAAGTCCTCGTGCACCCAATCAACCCTATTGTTAGTATCCTGGGCTCATCATAAGTCTTAGAGTTAGATGTCAAGAGGTCTAACTGAGGCTCGTCATAAGTCCTCATACTTTCAATCACATTCGTACGCTCACGGTCGCATCCCCATGCACCACTAAACCATTGTGAGAATTTTTGGCGTCCCGTCAACCTTGATCCAATTCTGCAAGGGCTTGCAGAATTGAATCAAGGGGAGCCATCTGTAGACACCAAAAATTCTCACCCCATAAAGCAAATCCCGTAATGATAACTAAAAAAAAGAGGGGTCGTCACCTTTCTTTCTCGAAATATATTTACATGCATGCCAAAATGAAACCATCGTCTTACGATAAAAGTTTTAAACCAATTTTCAAGCATTTTAGAAAAAAAAAACGATTTTGCAAAAATGAATTTCCAAACGATTATCCGGTTTTAAACCCATCCATTTTGTCTCATTGCCTATTTTCTTACCTATCAGTCTTCTTTTACTTTGTTACTTCTTTATCCTATTTATTGCTACTTTAATCGTCTTCTAGGATTTACTTTTATCCTACTAGTACTACACTATTTCATCATTTCATGTACCTATTATTCTTTTATTCTATTTACTTAATATTTTATGATCCTTTCGTTCTTTTTTATCTACATTCCACCACTTCATGATTCTTAGAAAAAAAAATTTCTTTAGATAGAACTCTTTCATCTTTCTGTAAATCTTCATTTAAAACGTGAGCGTTCTTAATAGGGTTACTTAGTTCAAAGTAAAGCTCTAATATCATTTCTCATTTTTGCATACTGAGTCCTGCTGTAGCATAATTGGTAGAAACATGTGAGAGAGATGCTGGAGGTCACCAGTTCGAGTCAGAAGAGAAGCAAACTTGTTTTATTTTTTTTTTTGTAGAAAGAAGCCAAACAAGGCCTTGCTCCCACCTGGACCAAACGAGGCCCATATCTCAAATCTGGGTCCAGTCTTGTTTTATTGCGTGAAATAAAGCCCATAGTTAGTCTTCCTCCTCTTCGTTTTGAAAGCTCGAGAACAACAAGAACAAAAAACAGACCACGCTTGGTCTCCTTCCGTTTCGAAAACCACCATGAAAACCCATACTCCTCTGTCAGTCTTCCTCGATGACATATACCTCCATACTCCTCTGTCGGTCTTCTTCTCGAGACCACCGACCCTCATGCTCCTCCTCTCTTCTTCCCCCTCGACCCTCATGCTTTCTCCTCCTTCGATTTTTTTTCTATTACAGACCCACCACTGGACGACGTCGAAGACCTTCCTGTCATTCAACGATTCTTCTTCTTCTTGACCTTCAAACACAAAAAATCTACCCACCGAAGCGACGGCCATCGATCCTCTTCTCCCTCCCGATCATCTTCTCTTCTTCTCAACCCGCCTCCATTCTCTTCGAATTCTGCCATTCTCACCCGTCTCCATCTAAACAAGAACCCTAAACCACCGCCGCCTCATTCTCCCTTCTCTTCGATATCCTAAAAACCCAGCCGGACATACCCATTGCCATGTTCTTCTTCTTCGACAGAACCCAGGCCTCCATCATCACCATCTTCGATCTTGAACCTGTAGCCGACACTCTCGTTCTCTTCTTCCTCAACCTCTCGAACGACCACAAAATAAAAAGGGTTGCAGTAATTATCTTCCTCCACGCTTTTGAATTCCCAGACACCAGAGAACAAGAACACGGAACGGGAGCAGCTTCACTCCGTTGATCGGTGTCGTTCAACAAGGAAGAAAAAAAAGGGGAACCAACTCCCCACTGCTCTCCCAGTTGCCTCTCCTCTCGAAAAAACTGGGCAAGCTTCCCTGAGTCTCGTTCCTCTTCAACGAAGACTAACCCCATATTGAAAAAGATCTCAACGGCCGACACCTTCACTCCCTCCTCCTGCTTCTTTCTCGATTTTTTCCTCTTCATCCATCTCCTTCCTTGTCTAACCCGAACAACTCAAAACCTAGAGCTTCTTGCCGATACTTCAGTATCGATTTCATCTAAAATCCATTTCACTCCAGTCCTGCTAGAACATTCGATTGCCTGCCAACCGTTCTAAAAAAAAAAAACCCCACTCAGAAATCATGAGCCCAGAAAAATCCAACCCGCGCAGATTACGTGCATGGTCCAGGGATTCCGAATTCACCATCGGTTTTCGGGAGATGTCGGGCGCATCAGATTGTTTTGCCTCGATTCATCGTCTGGGTCTACCGCAAGCGAGACTGATTGTGCTCATTCTGTTTCCTTTGCAAAAAAAAAAGAAGAAGAAGTTGCTCTCTGTCTCGGTTTGAGCAAGGAGCTTGTACTCTCTGAGACTGCTACCTACGAAATCGAGTCATGATAATTTCCAACAAGAAATGGGTGACATCTGCAATCTGCGGGAGTGAAACTTGACGCTCTAAACATTTTTGTTACTCTGTTACATTTACTTGTCAAATGGGAAATCCTAAAGTGTTCGCCACAAACAGTGCTAGCCTCTGAAGTTAATGGTCGTCGACGATAACCACAGAGGGGAGTTCGGATTTCTATCTGTGTGCTTATGTACTTAATCAGTGGTATCATTCCAGGAACTAACTCTGCTTGTGTTGTTTTCTTGTTTTGAGTTTTTTCCGCAGGAAATTTCCTTGCTCTGTCATCGTGGTAAATGCGTCTTAGATTCACATCGTCATCATCTCGCATCCACTCCAATCTCATCTCAAAGCAGAAAAAAATCACCAGAGGGTCAATGTACAACTACCAGTGCCCAAGAGTTCGTGGAGCGGCACAAGAAGGAGCTGCAGTCTGACTTCGAAACATGTTTATAGTTTGCGATCCTCTCATCTTTCTTGCCTAAAAATCAATCCTATTATACTGACTGGTTAGTCTTGCTGCGGTTAATTTGTCTTGTTTATGTCTGTCCAAATTTTGTTTACTCTACCTACAGATTATACCTAATTCGAGTTGTTTTATAGCCTCTTTTAACCCATTGTACGTATTGATGGTCTTTTTTTAAGGGCAATGTGATTTTATGTTTATGCTTGTGATTTCCAGATTGTCATGAACTTGTATGTTTTGTTGTTCGCTTGGCGCCCACACTGCGGTTCACGTTTTTTTCTGCTAAACAAGACCCATGCTCACGGCATAATTTAAGGACACAATTCCGGCTTTTGTTTGATATAACTGTACCTCCTTGCGCTTAACTCCGACTTGAGTATTAGGCTTCTTTCATTTTTCTTATGTAGTAAAAAGATAGAATTAATTAGCATTTTATTTCACGCTTTCTTAAATCTTTGGTCATAGAAAGATCAACCAATCAGAAAATGTTTAAATAATTAGCAACCGACACTTTAGGAGTCATTGTACATACTCATTTTGTCATTTAACTTTATGTTATGTTTACTTGGTTGTATCTTCGGTTCCAATTTCATAACTATGTATTATATGTTAACATTGTATAGCTTAGTTTGGAAATTATTGGGCCTAGCCCAATATAGAGGCTCAATACCTAGGAAACCTTAGATAGCCCATAGATCACCCGTGTAGAAAAGTTTTTAGGTTTGGGGTATTCTCAATGCATACGGGTCCTAGACACGGTCCATGTGGGGAATACCCGTATCCCATAAATTTTCCAAATCATCCCCTAATTTCAGAGTAAAATATACAATCAACAAAAATCCAATCCAATTGTAAATCCAAATAATCATTCAGACATGACTTAAGCCCACTAGCTCCAATGTAGTTGTTTCAAATAAACTTTCAATCAGCCACAAGCACGGTCCAAATCCAAACCTTGCCCAATTCTCATCCAGCCCATTCCTTATTTGGTCCAATCCACATTTGGCCCAACTTTGAAAATAAAATCAAAACCCTTTCAACAATCATCCCAATTCAAGAGTTCAATTCAACCAAAACCCAAATCAGGCCCAAGACCCAACATGGCCCAAACCAAGTCAGAAGCCCTAGTCAGTCCAAAACCAATCTAGCCCCGAATCAAACAAGGCCCCACCATTGGCCCATCTCTAAAAAAAAATCTCATTTAAACCATTTCAAACCAAGGCCCAAGCCCACAAAAATCAACCCAAGGCCCAAATCAACCAAAGCCCAAATCCAATCAACCCAAGCCTACAAAAACCAACCAAGCCCACAGAAATCAAACCAACCCCACAAAAATCAGACAAACTTAGCCTGAATGATGACCTTTGACTTGAACTTCCGACTTTGACCAATCAACTTTGACCAATCAACTTTGACCAACTGAGTTTGACCAATCCAGTGTTGACTTTGACCAAAAGTGTTGACCTAACCAAACTTTGACCAACCAAGTTTTGACCAACGTTAATCTTGACCAAAAAACGTTGACCATGACCCGATTTTGACCCAACCTGAACTTCAATCTAATTCAAACCCGACCCTAATCCAATTCCCTCCAATACAAATCTAAGTCCATCCATTCAAACTCAACTTGTAAATTCCTTTCAAAATCCAAAAAAAACAAAAAGAATTTTGAGTCTCCATTTTATTCAAATTTCTTCAAGCTTTTAAAGAAACCATTTTGCGGAATTTTAAAGGAAAAACTCTTCTCACATCACAGAAAACTTTTCTCAAAACGCAGAAAGTTCTTCTCACATATACAGAAAGTTTTCTCCTAAAACATTTCCCAAAATCAGTGTTTCTCTATTGAGAATTCCGAACAACTTCAAAAAGTTTTCAAACTTAGTCTTCAGCTCAAATAAATTGTTTTCGGGGAACATGTGATGTCTAACACCTTCAAAGAACGTTTTCTTCCTTGTTAGACATCACTTGCCTCTCTTCTAAAATAAAAATCCGAGGCGGGGCACTGGGGTCATAACCTCCCTTGTCGCAGTCTGGATCTCTTTAGGCGGGGCATTAGGGTGACAAACCTCCCTAATTGCAGCCTAGATTTCTACAAGGCGGGGCGCTAGGGAAGTAACGACCTTCCTAGTTGCAGCCGGGATTTTAGAATCGTCTAATCCCTTCCACTCGATTTCAATGTTTTGATTTTCAATGTTTTAAAACCCGGGAGTTAGAGACGTTATTAGGGTTCGACTGAGGACATCTCCTTCATGGTTGTTCTCTCTGAACCCTACTTTTCGACATAAATTCATTGCCCCATCTTTCGAGCCTCGGCACTTGTTATTAGTTAAGTGTCGTGTTTGAGGGGGTACATAGGGTAATCCCTCGGGATTATCCACCCTTTTATAACAAAAATGATATTCCAGTTTTAAAATTTAAAGAGAGACATTTTGATAAATCAATCAAATCCTTTTATTAGAGCTTTAACCCACAGGCACCTCTCAACCCTTCCTAAGCAAACTCGAAGTCGTAAGTCTCACTAACATAGGACTCCTTATTCGTAAATACCCCCGAACAACCCTAGTCATCTTAAACCTGAAACATCTTCAAAACCCGAACACCTGTGTACCCAATACCTTCTTTCACACCTTATCAACATTTTTGACTTCTTAAAATCCTCAAAGACTTGACCATTCTAAAACCAAATACCCCTAAGCTTTACAAAATGACCGAAATACCCCTAAGCTCTACAAAATGACTAAAATACCCCTAAGCTCTACAAATGACCAAAGACTCCTTAATTCCAACGAATGATCCAAAACCCCTTGCCCCGAAATATAACGATCAAATTATCCTTTTGCTCCTCAAAACTTCCAACACCCTTTTAACCTCGTGAAAGTAAAAACAATCTTAAACCCCTCAGAAACGATCCAAATCTCTCAATATTCGAACCAACTTCACCAATCAATACCTCAAGACTAGCCCATTCTTCAAACTCTTTGAAATCATCTACTCCTTAACCCACACTCAATCCTATCCTTGGCTTTTAAATGAATCTCTTTAATAAGGTTTTGAAAGAAGACAATCCTGACAATTGGAGACCGAGGTTTCCTCGGGCACCAATCCGAAGTCGTGGTCGTTGCCACTTCTGAGGGGTGTAACCCAGTACGAACCCACAATGGAATCTCTGACATGACCAGATAAGTCCTATCCATAGGCAACAATCTCAGAGTCAATTAACGGTTCTTAGAACCCTCATCCCTTCCTTCCTAGTATCTTAGGTCAAACTAGGTGGCGACTCTAGTCAATTTCCGCCTTTAGGGCATAAGTCCGCGTGGAGCCCATTGAGAGCGGGTGTAGTGCTCACTAGCATTCCCCGTAAGCTTTTTGGGAAAGACGGACGATGTAGTAGGTATTTGAGGGATGCCAGAATAACGGGTTTTCACCCTCCACAGAATGGCATTTTCTAGGATCTAGGCTTCTCAGTCAGACCATATTTAGATAGACCCCCCCTCATACCGAAAATTCACCCTCCACACTCACCAAATCAATTATCTTTTTATCCACTTACATTATTAATATAAACCATATTGATGCAGTGCTAATGGTGGCCAATGAATCATAATCCAATCGATGCAGATTGGAACCGGAACCGGTCGGATCTGGTCACGAACCAGAATCGACACTCGCCGAAGTGAATCCGAATACACATTTTGAGATTATGGACCGAACTGAAACCAACCCTCAACTGGAACCACTTCAAATTTGGAACCGAATTTGGAACCGAATCGGAACCAAATCTGGAACCAAGTTAGAATCTGAACCGGAACCATTCAAGAACCTGCGGGAACCACTTTTTGACTGAATCTGAAGCCAAACACCCTAAGGAACCGAAACCATCCCTGAACCGCCCCTGACCGGTTCTGAATCTCAATACACTTGTTCTAGAGTCGAAACTAGTGAACCGTAATCACCTTTACTAGGTGCAACATCTCTTAGAAGTGACCACATGATACTCTTTAACTCATGTGGTCCCTTGCTTAATATAAATCAAACTTTAATACAAATTATTTAATTTAGTTGTGTCATAATCATATAATTTTATATTGAATTCCGTAATGACATAAAATCTCAAAATCGACAATACAAATAGACCGATGCTACAAACTTAAGGGTATATAAATTACTTTGAATTTGTTTTTAAAACTTCATTTTACTATAAGAAAAAAGCCTCATATATATTGTAACAGCCCAGTCTAACCCACATGTGAGATATTGTCCGCTTTGGCACGCAGGCCGCACGGTTTTGTTCTGAGGGTGATGTACTCACACCACTCAAAAGGCCTCTAACAAGGGGAGAGTATCCCCACACCTATAAGGTGTGGTTCGTGCGCTCTCCCGGTCGATGTGGGAGGTGACCCCTACACTGGGTATCACACTCTACCCCCCTTGGGAGCCCAGCGTCCTCGCTGGCACACCGACCTGGGCCTGCTCCGATACCATATGTAACAGCCCAGTCTTAACCCACATGTGAGATATTGTCCGCTTTGGCACGCAGGCCGCACGGTTTTTGTTTCTGAGGGTGATGTACTCACACCACTCAAAAGGCCTCTAACAAGGGGAGAGTATCCCCACACCTATAAGGTGTGGGTCGTGCGCTCTCCCGTCGATGTGGGAGGTGACCCCTACACTGGGTATCACATTATATATATTTCTCTAATAAACTACTAGTATCTAATTGTAAATTTTTTTACCTGAGCTGCTCAAGGTTATCTTGATCAATGGAGTGAAAGTTATTTAATAGATCGGTTGGAATTCAAATTAAATAGTATACATTAAATGTATATTATATTTAAAATACAAATTTGTACAGTTCATTTAGAAGATAATATTGTATGAAATTCATTAAGGAATTGTTTTGAAAAATTATGTACAAGTGGTTTTCAATTTTCAACTATGTTGATACACACTTTTATGTTTAATGAATAATTCTATGATAAACAAAATTATCAATCCTTAGTCAAACGTATTTTTATTATCGATCTCCACCTGATTCGCAAAATCCCCGCCTTTGATTTTCGCGCCTAAACTATAGACCTCTGACACACGCAACAAAAACCTGTGCGCCTTCCATCAACCCTTTCAGCCTATAACTAGCCTCACCACTCCCAAGCTCATTTACACCTTCTGCTTTCCACCAAACCCATCACCAACATCACAATGGCCGGCATTAACTTCAACGGCGTTAACATCCCCGCCGATATTTTGTCAAGACCGATACGCCTTCGAGCCTATCTACGTTCCATGGAAACACCACAACCCACGGCCAGTCACCAACCCATCCCTAAAAAAAAACAGAAACCCCACGCACTCCTGTAACACCCCATCCAACAACCAAAGAGTCTACTGTACAACCGGAAGCACATAGCATCGTGCTTCCAGTCGCTGATGTTGTATTTTCTATTTTGTGACAGTTTTTATTTTCATATTTTTTTCTTTAGAATTATACAAAACAAATCATTTTAACTTCTTGACTAATTAAAATTATTTCAACAATTTACGGTTTTAAAGATTCATCTCTCTTATACAAACACGTTCGTGTCGCAACTATCATCGATCTTCTTCTCTTTCTTTTTTCTCCTCGTTCTTGTTGCAATTATTATCGTTCTTCTTCTCTCTTTTTTTCTCCTCGTTCTTGTCACAATTATCAATGTTCTTCTTCTCTTTTTTCTACTCTACTCTCTGTCAGTTCAAATTAAACTCAAATCAGTCCAAAAATTTTCGCTACCGGAATAATCGACAGAATTGAATGATGAAGAATCATGGAAACTTCTCAATGTCGTAACCACATGTAAGCTATATAACCATCGATCTCTTCATTTTTTTACAAGTACACGATAGATTTTACTTTTCTAACATTACTTTCATCTTCAACCAATTGACCGCCAGTGAGAAAAAATGTTAGTACAATTTGTCTGTTTAAATTTGGATTACCATTTTAAAAACATTCAAGTATGTGTTCAGATACTATGTACTACTTGTTCAAGTTTAAACACACATTGTTCAAAAGTTAGTTCATATTGTTCCATTTTTAAAGTGAAAGTTTATATTCAGAAATATAAATTAGTTGTTCAATCTTTTTTGAACCATATGTTCAATTATTTTTTACAACTTGTTCACAAATGTGATACTAGTTGTTCATCCAAAAAATTTATCGTAAAATAATGTCAATATAATTATACCATTTATATTTCTTTTGTCATTTTTCTGAACATCAATTGCATGTTCATATTAGCAATGCACGTTGTTCAACATTTTAAACCATTTGTTCAAAATTATTTCATGTTCTTACTAAAATTTGCTCAAATTATTTTTCTCCATTTTGAAACATCAATTACATATTCTTATTAGCAATACACGTTGTTCAACATTTCAAACCATTTGTTCAACATTTTAAACCATTTGTTCAACATTTTAAACCATTTGTTCAACATTTAAAACCGTTTGTTCAAAATTATTTCATGTTCTTACTAAAATTTGCTCAAATTATTTTTCTTCATTTTGAAACAACAATTACATGTTCTTATTAGCAATACACGCTTTCAACATTTTAAAGCATTTGTTCAACATTTAAGTCATTTGTTCAACATTTTAAACCATTTGTTCAACATTTTAAACCATTTGTTCAATATTTAAGCCATTTGTTCAATAGTTTAATCCATATTTTATGTTGTTTATAATGCTCATATTAAAATTCAAACTATTTTTTCTGGAAAATTATATAATAAAAGATTATTAATATAATTTTCCTCTAAAACCAAGATTTTTTAACTTTAACGGTTAATAAATTTTTAGAATTATTTGTTTTAAACTTTTAGATTTTCCTCTAAAACCGAGATTTTTTAACTTTAACACTTACTAAATTTTTTAGAATTTTTGTTTGGAATTTTTCAAAATGTTTTTTGAAGATAAAATTTTCAGAATTATATGTTTTAAACTTCAAGATTTCCTCTAAAACTTAGATTCTTTCAAATTATTTTTTCGCATTTTGAAACATCAATTACATGTTCTTATTAGCAATACACGTTGTTCAACATTTTAAACCATTTGTTCAACATTTTAAACCATTTGTTCAACATTTTAAGCCATGTGTTCAACATTTTAAGCCATTTGTTCAATATTTTAAACCATTGTTCAAAATTTATCTTATGTTGTTTATAAAATTTGCTTATATTAAAATTTCTGACTAGTTTTATGGAAAATTATATAATAAAAGAATATTAGTATAATTTTTCTCTAAAACTATGATATTTTACTAAACAATTAATAAATTTTTTAGAATTATTTGTTTTAAACTTTCAGTTTTAGATTTTTAACTTTAAGGATTACTATTTTTTTAGAATTATTTGTTTGAAATTTTCAGAATTTGTTTTGAAGATAAAATATTTCAAAAGTATTTGTTTTAAACTTCAAGATTTTCCTCTAAAACTTACATTCTTTTACTTTAACATTACTAAATTTTTTAGAATGATTTGTTTTAAACTTCTAGATTTTCTTAAAAACAGAGAATCTTTTGCTAAACGGTTACTAGGTTTAACTAATTAAAAATTCAATTTAAATTTTAAAAATAAAAAAGAGAAAATCTTTTAACTATATCAAATACATGTCACGTATCCACGTTACTTTTTTTTCTCCACATGTATACCGGAAGCACGATGCTATGTGCTTCCGGTTGTATGGTAGAATTTGCCTCCAACAACAACCACGTAACACATTCTGCAGCGGAAAATATACTACTACACATTACTAACTCGTTGGTGTTACACGCCTTTAACCACCCACGTGGCTAACAAGGCTATTACATAAACATTGTACCGGTCTGATGGACTAGATTCCCGAGCGACTACACATTATTATCTCTTTCCATTAACAACAAACATACACATACCTTCCAACTGTACCGAGTATTTACAAACTGATGCCGATAACAACTTCGGTCTTACTACACCTATTGTATATATACAACTTACATGATTACCCGTACAACGACTACCCCGTCCTACTCTCTAACGGCTTCCTGCTCTTTGTACCTGAAATAGGAAAAGAAGAGAAAGGGTGGCCCCCAAGGGGCTCAGCACCTTTACTGGTATGGTAATCCCGCAGCCCACATGCTACCGGGCCACGCACAACTATTTGTCGTCTTAGCATGCGGTTGATTATATTTAAATCATACATGTAACTTAAAACACACAACACGAATCATTCCGCCTCAATGGGCTCAACAAACAGATAACATATCCATACTCGATAAGTCACTCATGGTATTCATTACCCCTAGAGTGTTCCTCCTCTAATGGAGCTACTTCCTTAATAGACGACAACTACCCATTAATCGGGTTATCCTTCCCCTCGTTGACGTACTGCAACGCGGGCAACGAAGGAAAAAATTCCTCTTCTTTCCCAATTAGTCAAATTCTAATCCTCACGTCCCCTGCCCACACACACCACACCCACAACACCGTTGCCCTCCCTGCCTCCCAACGAGGGGAAGGTGCCCGTGACGAGTTTTGAGCATGGTGCTCAATTAAATCTGGTCATTGGATTCTAAAAGAATAAATGGATGGTCTAAATTATATTAATTAATATAGGGGTATAGATGTCAAAATGAATTTATAATATTTTAAGTAAAAAACAAAAAAACATTCCCACGATCAATCTCACGATTGAGATAAAATGATGTTTTTACTGAAATTGAAATGGAATCCTAATTTGAAAAAAAAAAATTCTACTAAAAATAAATATAAGAAAAAAGTTGAATTACAGGAGCCGACTTCTTGGACCCGGGCTGCAACAACGTTGACTTCTTTATCCTGGACCAGTCGTACTCCTCCAAGGCGCAGACGTTAGCCGCAGAGAGCAGCAATTCGATAATAAGAAAAGAAGATAGAAGACTGGAAAAGATATTAAAAAAATCTGTTGACTGCAAAATTAAGAAGAATGAGGCCACGTCACGTTTTATCAAAATCTCTTTAAAGATAACAAAAGAATACTCAGCAGATAAACGGACGGGGGGCTAAATATATCAAGAAGCAAACGATAGATTGTGCGGCCAAGCCGCGTGCATCATTGTGCAGCCTATCCATTTTGGCAGTCCAGTCAGCTGCTGACTGGGTTGTTTTATGACTGGGCTGTCTTTTTGCTATATTAATTTTATTGGTTTGTAACTTTTAAAATATAAGTCCAAAATGAAAAAAAAAAATAATCATTATTCATCTAAATTTAAACTCTTCAAAACAAGATTAGACATGGATATATTTGACAACTTTAAAATTTTATATTTTTATATGTATATACTATACATATCAACCATACTTGATTCACCATATATAGTTTAAAATACACCATACAACAATAATAATACACTACAAAACAATAATGATTCATTATCTGTTTTGAAACCGGTATGTAAAAAAAATATGATTCACTATATAAGACTCCAAATACATCATATAAATAATAATAATACACCACAAAACAATAATAATAATAATAATAATATGCATTACAATAATGATCCATTATTAGTTTCGAAGTTTGTTATCTAATTCATCACTTGTTAGTTAATGAATCATAATATCAACTTTAATGAATCATAATATCAAAATTAATGAATCATATCTTCATTTTAGTGTATCATAGCAAACATATAAAAATAAAAAAATTTAAACAATAATGTAATACAAAACAATATTTGGTATGTATGAAAAATACATGATTCACCATAGAAGAATTAAATTGCACCATACAGTAATAATAATACACTACAAAACAATAATGATTTTTATCGGTTTCGAAGTTTGTTACCTAACTCACCACTTATTAGTTAATGAATCATAATATAAATTTTAATGAATCATAATATCTAAGTTAATGAATCATATCATCATTTTAGTGTATCAACGTAAATATAATAATAAAAAATTAAACAATAATACAACACAAAACAAATTTGGTATGTACGAAAAATACATGATTCACAATAAGGTTTAAAATACACCATACAATTATAATACACTACAAAATAATAATAATTTTTAATGGGTTCCAAAGTTTGTTATCTAATTCACCACTTATTAGTTAGTAAATCATAATATCAATTTTAATGAATCATAATATCAATTTAATGAATCATAATATCAATTTAATGAATCATAATATCAAAATTAATGAATCATATTATCATTTTAGTGTATCATCATAACATGTAAAAATAATTTTTTTTCAAAGTTGTCAAAACATATTCATGACTGGTCTTGTTTTGAAGAGCTCGAATTTAGGTGAACAATGATATAATTTTTTTTCATTTTGGACTTATATATTAAAAGTTACAACCATTAAATTTAATATAAATTTTCTTTTCACTCATGTGCCACATAAGCAGTGTAGTCAGCACATTGACTGGACTGCCACATAAGTGGACTGCACAACACATTATGCAACCCAGCCGTGTAATCGATTCTGCGATCAAGAAGGGAGGCATCGATTCAGAGCATGAAACACACACCCACGAGGGGCTAATGCCCTGCGTTCAAATTACCACACCACATCCCCACCATAACATTGTCATCCAACCATCACCATCACTTATACACCATCTCACCCCACCGGCACATTCACGCCACTACCGTCACCGCACCACCATCATCATACCACCGCCACTACCACATATTATTTCTTCCTATGTCGTTCTTTATTATGTTTGTTATTTTATGTTTATGTTTAAATAGTTAGACTAGCTCCCCGGATTGGGGTAGTAAACCGGGTCTTTACATTTATTTTGTAATCTTTTCTCTAATTATAGTTGCAGTAGTTTAATTCCAGTTCTTCATGCGCTTTAATTCTCTAGCTAATTATTAAAGCAATCTTTGTAGTTTTCTAATCGACACGCGAGAGCTGAGATAGATAACAAGACATAGGAATTAAACCTGATTAACGACTAGAAGCGTGATCCCGCCTATAGGTTAATCGGTCTTAAATAGAAACTGTTCTTTATGCGATTAGTTGTGTCCGGATTAGAGCATTAATCTGCTGCTAGTTCTAGCAACTGGTTAGGATTCATTAGACTTAGTCGTTGACGAATTAATTATAGTTTCTGAGTTTATTGCAGAATTAGGGAATATTTTATTAATAGATTAAAAAGTGAAGGTTTGCAGAACAATCCGGGGTGCTTCCTTTTATTTAGAGTTTTACTCTTTATTATTCGTTTAGTTTATTTTACTGTTTTATTATTTTATGTTAGTTTGTTGAGTCTTTCTTTTCACTAAATTGAGTAAACCTGAAAAAGTGACGTTTCCTGTTTTCTTAGTTTAGTTCCTCAGTTAGTTAATAAATTGTCAATTAATTGAACGAGGTCCCTGAGATCGACAACCCCCACTCAATTCACTATTCCGCAAAACGATAGGTACACTGCCTAGGTAGAGATAGTAACATATTTCTGCTACAGAATGGCAATTAAAGAATCATTCCCAAGATTATTCCAACTATCGGAAACAAAGGAGGCTAGAGTAAATGATTTGTTCAGCAGTGAACAAGGGACGGTGACTTGGCTGTTTGAATGGAGAAGGAGATTATTTAATTATGAGCAAGAAATGCTTGCTGCTCTTATGGTTAGTTTGCAACAGACCCGTGTAAACCCATCCATGCATGACACTCTCAAATGGGATGTAAGCGGTGATAGAAAATATTCGGTGAGGATGGGCAGCCGTGCCATGCAGCAGACGGCAATTACTAGATGGCCAGCAGAAGGATTCATCTGGTGGAGAGGGTCACCACCTAGAGCGAAAATTATGCTATATATGCTGTTTTGGGAGAAATTATGCACCAGAGACCTGCTGTTCTCGAAAAGACTGGTGAGTATATCTGGCAGCATATGTCCCCGATGCCATCGTGGAATGGAGTCCGCTAGTCATGCGCTGGTCTGGTGTAGACAGATTCATGGACTGTGGCGTGGTGTAATCCAATGGTGGGGGGTGTTCTTCACCATGCCGTTGGATATTACCAACGTAATTCATCAATGGGAGTTCGCAGTGAGGGGGGGAAAGAAGAACGATGGGCTTGGCGAGCAACATTGCGCATATTGTTGCTCCTGGCTTGGGAGATGAGAAATAGGACAATATTCCAACAGCAAGAAAGATCGATAGCTGATGCACTGGAGATATTGAAGGTGAGGACTTGGAGATGGATCTCCATCAACGGGATCAACCCATCGATGGAAATGCA
The DNA here is from genome assembly GCA_023374045.1 of Limonium bicolor. Classification (NCBI taxonomy): domain Eukaryota; kingdom Viridiplantae; phylum Streptophyta; class Magnoliopsida; order Caryophyllales; family Plumbaginaceae; genus Limonium; species Limonium bicolor. Next base: position 262,676,731 of record CM041779.1, on the reverse strand, counting down.
CGCATTTATACACGACCAAGGGCTACTGCAAAGATGGAAATTACTTCGCTGGACACAGTAATCTGCTCATTAACCGGTTTTTTATTGTTGTGGAACCAGTGGTTGGGGTGGGATATAGTATGGGCTTGTTGGAGGAATGTAAGCTGGGTGTAATAGGGTGATGCTGGTTGTATTGCTAGTGTACTGCTATGCTTGTTATACTAAAATTTTATGAATCATTCATCAAATAAAGGCCTGGCGCCAATCATTACAAATCAAAAAAATATAACACAAAGGGGTATTGTATATATGTGTATACATTTAGACGTATTTATAGTTGGAAGATTTAAAGGATTAATTCAAGAATTGATGGCCAGATGACTAGAAGCATGAATGGTAATAATTAAATTGGTTGATTGTTGTTGGACGTGCAAGGTTGAACTTAACCCTGGTCAGGTCAAGTGATACTGAGCACAAATTGGGGTGGAAGGATAGTTCAACACTTACGCTGACCATGTTAGTATTGGATGATTCTCGAAACCCCCTACAAGTGGACACATAAACTACAAATAGGTGTCGAATTGTAAGAATTTGGTTTGGTAAAGTGCGAAGGAAGCGTTGTTGCTACGAGATGATAAAATCACATAAAATACATGGATACATGGTTTGAAACCTAGAAAGTAAACACATACAAAGATGTAAAGACTTGAAATTGTAGGAAGAATGGCGTGATGTTACTAATAATCAAATAGATAATACATGAAAACATGTACTACAGAAACCAAATGCAAGACACTGGAACTTGCGACTAAGCAGAGCTAACCGACAAGCTGCTGCTTGATACAATCATAAGAATAATGATGATGAGAAGGAAACTAAACATCCTATGTAAATAGGTTACAATTGTATAAACTTGTAACGGGTGTAATTCGGTAACCTTTTGGCTGAAACTAATTGAGAACAACCAAAAATATCAAGGCCATAATTTGGCTGAAAAATTAAGGTACACACGAAGGCATAAAATAGATAATAATGCGAAGAGAGTAAATTACCTATCTGCATATAATTATGATCGGTAATACAAAATAAACATGTTGTTATAACAATAAAGGTCAGCCAGAAAGAATAATTCAGACGCTTAAAAGCGCACTAGAAGCATGAACTTCTGACCTCCAGAGTAAATGGATAGAGAAGCTACAACCCACCGAGACTGTGTACAAATCCAAATACCCATGTCAGTCAAGAGACTTTTACTCCTATAAAATTATGCCACGAAAACTAAACCCGAGGGTAATCAGAGTCGCACAGCAGAAGCTGGTGGACCATATCGCACATCTTCCAGTTGAGTAACAAGTGACCTATCGGCCAATACCTTAAACCTAGAGAGGCTAAACCCGAATCCGTTTCTAGATCGATACGACTACCGATAAGAGTCTTTTGATACAGAAACTAAACCTTAACATGGTCAAGGCCTTTGGTGAGACTATAATGTGAGCTACATTGCATAGGAAATAGGATGCTCCATGAGAGTTCAAACATCTTGAACCAAGGTTCTAGGATGGTATAAAAAGGATTATGTGGGCGTAATCCTTTTTAAGGGGGGTAGGCGCGTTACGTCTTTACTGTGTTATTGCTCGTTGTGGTATTGTTTTAAGTGCTATGTGTGCGAATTGAGTGTGTATTGAATTCGATGTACACTGTGCGATGAATAAATGTTGTATGTTGGTTTTTATGGTGTGACATGTCGATGTTGCATTGGTGTGCTTTAAACACTTGAGATGTATTTGGTGATGTATACGGGAACTATTGTGTATGTATGTCCCTGGGACTTGGGATATATACATTCATGTATGGGTTTGGGTTGGAAACTAGTGGTGGAATTGAATGTTAGGAAAGTGTTGGAACTTTAGAATTGATAGGATTGAATGGATTAGAACCGTGAGATTCGTTGGGTGGTTAGATAGAAATTCGATTGAGACAACTTCAGGACGAAGTTCTTTTAAGGGGGGTAGACTGAAATACCCCGAGTAATTACCACTATAAATCCCTAAACAATTAAACACATAAAATCATAAACGCGAGGAGATTATCCGAGAATAACGCGTTTCATAATTCGGACATATAATAATGTCCGAACAATTAAATTTGGTATATACATGTCCAGAAACATGACAACGTTACGTATGAATACGGTCACGTACTTACATATGTACGTTTATGAAAATACATATACGTAATGTTACAATTTTACAACGTCGTGTATAATAAATAATAACGTCGCATAGTTACATATAACTAAAACACGACAAAATAAAAGGGGGCGTATATACATAGACATGTACGTATAAATAACTAACAACGTAACAAAATGAGATAGTCGCGTATGAAATTATTAACGCGACATATATTATATGGTCTCACATATATATAAATAAGCATGTATATAGCTTATACAAAAAAAGAGGGAAAAGGAAAAAGGGAGGAAATGCGCTCCCGCCAAGGTTCGAACCCCGTACCTCTTGTACCCGCCCTGAACGTCTTAACCGGTTGAGCTATGATCGAATTCAGTAACCAATACCAATCTAACAGAAGTAATAATAAAATCTCTGTCTTCTTCTCTGTTGCTCTCAGTGAATAACAGTGGCATTATCAAAATCCACATACCATCATTCAGCCACTGGCTATCGAATATTATGCTCCACTAATACTACCTTCACCAACTCTTAGGCGTTGTCCCCCACATGCTAATGCATGTCTCGAAAATCCTCACACCCAGCACCTTCCCTCCACGCCTGGATGATTCACTCACCATTAAAACCACTCAACTCTTTCAACCGTTCCCATATATAACTCAGATCTTACATGCCCAGAACCTCGACAATCTTCTCTGTGCATGGGCGCAAGTAACTCATGTGTCTTTGATCCCCTCTGTGCATGTCCGATGTTGGTGCTCAGATTCTGGAAATTTCGGAGAAAACCAACGCAAGGGAGCAAGGTAAAAATCGCTGCCTAGTTTCTCTCTACCCTTTCTTACCTCTCTTCTTCCCTGTTTTGTTGCTGTAAAAAAAACATGGGTTCTTGACTCCCTTCTTCCTTCCTCCTTCACGCGTGGAAGCTACTGGAAACGCCTTCATACTGTGTGCGGAGTCATGTGAAAAAAAAACCCCAGCAACAGTTCAAGAAAACTCATTCACGGTAAGAGCTCAAATCATCCGCCCTCACATTCTCTTCTTCTGATTTTATGTTCTGTCAAGTCTAACACTTGGGAAGTTCTCTTTAGTAATGTCGAGTGACCAAAGGTACTAGAGGTCTCATTTGTGCCAAGAACCAAGCAAGGAAGTCAGCTAAGATACTTAAGTGGTGAGTGACCTTTAAACTGATTTCATAAACAGAAAACAAAAGATAACCAAATCTGTCCAGTGCTAACCTGATAGCTAGTTCAGATTTCCGCAACTCTTGTCCTTCTGTGCACCCAACTTCCAGAAGTAGTATAGGGGTTGAGTTGGCTTAATGATGAAACTAAACAATGCTTAAACTGTTTTATAATCTGGTAGACACGTAAGATGAAGAAAAAAAAGAAAGAAAAAGAGAAAAAGAAACTGGTTGTGCAGAAACTAAATTCCAGTTTCTGTTATTGGTCGATCTTTGTCTAAGGAAGTTGTAGTGAATTGTTGTATGGGGCTTTCCTTGTGCTTGAATCCTCTACATCCATCTATCAGTCCAAGGTCTAAATCGCAACTTTTATTCTGTACACAGAAGTAGGAAGAGAAGGAAAACAGAAAGGAACCCCATCTCCAAGTAAGTAAAATCAGCTTTCAAGAATTGATTTTCAGTTTCAGCATTTTTGTACCTTGAACCCTTAAGTTAACTTCAACTGACATGCCAAGCAAACTAGCCTGATATAAGCTCCTCAATGTCTGTATAATACTAGTTGAAACACATCTCAAAGAATAAACAAAGAGGGGGCCGAGAAGAAACAACACAACAAGATCAACAAAGAATAGTTCTTTCTGAAATTTCAACATCCGCAACCCTCTGTATACTTAAGTTACAGAGTTGCTAACCAGGTTGTGGAGGTTTAATAAGGGGCCTAAATCATGGCTAATACGCGTACCCCAATTGGTATACCCTTTGGAGGAGGTTATAAGTCTGTTTAAAAGAACTAAACTGAGATTTAATAAGGTGGAACATAGAAAAGAAGTTGCAGTTATGCAGCTGTTTATGCTTCAGTATAGGAACGTATCGGTGGGATTCGTGATGTTGTTGTGGATCTGTTTGAAGTTAAAACCCTGAGTAAAACACTTAACAAGTTGGGTAGGCAATTCGGGAAAGAATTGAAGGGCAAATTGTGAACAAACACATGAGATAGAAAGGTTATACTGGTTTAAGACCTTCTGTTCTTTATTTTACAACATTACAGTTTCAGTGTAGATAGTTTCAGGTGAACTGTCCGTGGCACTTTGGGTCTGGTTTTCGAATTCAAAAGCTGGGTAATAAACTTATCTAAGTAGTAAGCAACCTGGTAGTGTTAAGGAATCAGTTGGCATATTAAAACAGAAGAAGGAAAAGAAAATACCTGTTTCAGTTTGGCTTCTTCGGTTTTACAGATTCTGAGCAAAGGAACTCTAGAAGTTCAGACCTTGTTGTCTTGGGTTCATTGTTGATTAAAACCCTGATTAAACACCTAAATAATTGGGTAGACAAGCTAGGGGGGACTAGAAGCGAAATTCGAGAACAAACAGAAGAAGAAAAGAAAAGAGAAACCAGTTTTCAGTTCCCTCAGTTTCAGATTTTGTGTGATAACCACAGAGGTGTTTTGGGTTCGCTGGGTTAGTTCTGAGAGTATAAACTGTACTAAGGTTTTAAGTAAGAAGCTAAACCTTTGGAGGGAAGTGGAAAACAAGAGCCATGCATGAAACAGAAAGAAAAGATAACCTGATCATGTTATAGTGTATAGCAGTTTTCTGTTTCAGTTTCTTTTTTTTAGTCTGTGAAACAGATTTTCAGATACGTAGTCCTTGTTTCCTTGGGTTGTTTTGAAGTTAAAAGTTAATTGAAACACATAACTAAGTAACTCGACAAGCTGGGGAAACCAGGAGATATATTAGGTGACAGAAACAAAACAACAGAAATGAAAGATGGAATAAAACATATTAGGTTGTTGTTTCAGTAATTCAGCTTCTGTAATGTTGTCTTTGTATAAACAAATTTCAGAAGGATTATAAAAGCTGCAGTGGTTTGATAATGGTTATACAATATCGCTAACATACTGAACTAAGTGGACATGTACATATTGGGAGTCAGTTAAGTAAGTAGAAACTGGGGTTTAATGAATTAAAATGCAGAATCATGTCAGTCTCTTCCAGTTTTCACAGCTTCAGTATTAGACTTTTCGGTAGCTTTAAACCAAAATGTCTTGGGTCTGTTTTTGAAGTTTAAACTGTATTAAAACACTTAACGGATGGCTAAACAAATTGGGGGGAATGGGAAGGCAAATTTGTGAACCAAAAAGGAAAGAAAGAAAAAGAAGGAAGGTAGCAGATTTATGATTCAGTTTTTCAGTTTTTCCTGAAAGTTTGAGTTTCTGTATGACCTTACTTCAAAAGGTTTATAAGGGGTTAATTGAGTGACAAATGAACCTAAAACACTTAAGAGGGTTATGCACACCTTGGGGAAGGAGTAGAGGTCAGTTTGACTGAGTAAGGAATAAGATGAAGAAGAGAATAGTCCAGTTGTTGTTTCAGTTCCTAGAAACTTGGGTTCTCTGTATAACCGAATGGTGGGAGTAATAGGATTGTGCTAAGAGCTGGTTTCAATTTAAAACATCTCTGGTACTATTAAGTGAGGTTATAAACACTCTTGAGAGCATATAAATCAAAGGAATACAACAGAGAAGAAGTTGGGAGGAAGGAATGCACAGATTGATGTTTTAGATTTCTGAAACTTTTGCCTCTGTAAAACGAATTTCTAGAAGAGTTACCAACTTAGTCTTGGGTTGATCTTGAGTGTAAAACCTTGCTAATACATTAGACTAAGTATAGATAAGAAGAGGAATGCTAGAGAAAACAGTTAGCACATTAAAGAGGGTGATTGAAGTAGGAGAATGCAGAGTCCTGATTTCAACTTTCCCGTTTCTCCAGTTTCAGTATAAGAATGTTTCAGTAGAATTAACAGCGTTGTTTTGGGGTGTTTTTAGTAGAAAATCTTGCTAAGACACTTAGCTAGTTGGGTAAACACCTTGGGGGAAATTAGAAGTCAGTTTAACTAACTAAAAGAAAGATGAAGAAAGAAACACACAGATTGTGTCTCCAGATTTTCCGTATTTAGTTGTCTCTGTATAATGGTAATATAGATGGTATAAGAGTGTTTATTTGGTTTGGAAAAGAACTTAGCACCTTTATAATACACCTACCTGAGATTGTAAACACTTTGGGAAAAATTAGGAATCAGTTAATGCACTAGAAGAGAAGTTGTAATGGAAATATGCACAGTTTTGATGTTCCAGTCTTCTGAAATTGTTGTCTCAGTGTAATCAACTTCCAGAGGTGTTGGAAGAGTGGTATTGGTTTAACAATGAACTCAAACCATAACTAATAACTCCAGCCATGTTAGCAAAACGTTTTGAGAAGATGAAACACCAGTGGAGTTAATTAGAAACAAGAGTCAAGAGGAAATATATATGTTATGGTTCCAGATTTAGGTAAAATTGTAGCTTCTGTCTAACTGCTTTACAGGAGTGTATGAGGTGATACTAGTTTGTTAATGAACCCAAAACCCTCCTAATGCACTTAGCTAAATTTATGAAACATCTCGGGAAGGTTAGACACCACTAGATATACTAAAAGTGGGATTAAATAAGGTTACGTACAAGAGTTTCATTTCAGGTGTTGGAAACTTTGGGTCTTGGTGTAAGTGAATCCCAGAAATGTTTTAGGAGTATTGTGTTGATAATGAGCTGAAGACATAGCTATTTAGTTAAAGGATGGAAGACATCTTGGACAAACAAAAGTTCCATCTTAGATAAACTTGTTACATGTTAGGGCTTATAATACTCTAAAGCATTAGCTAGAGCAAAGGACTAAGCTAACGTGTGAGGTGACGATGTAAATGTACTAAGAGTTAAGTTAAGTCTGAGGTTAGTACTTGGGGAAGTTTCCAAGGATTAATATGAACTAATCCTTTAAAGATTCACCTAGGGAGCTTCACACACTAACATAAAATAAGTTAGGGAAAATGTCACAACGTTTGCACATGAAATCATGAACTGACACGTTATTTTTAATTAACGTTAGGGCCGTAATGAACGTCAACCGGGACCCCGTGTGTGAGACGACACTTGCTTCTGAATAAGGTATGGATATGTGTGGTCCGTATGTTGTCGTGTTATACGGCTTGTTTGCTGTGTGCCTTGTGAGAAAATGACCATAAGATTAAAGCATGAAATTGGATTGCTTGCTTATCTTGCTTATATGATTGCTATATCATTGTTGCATATTATCTGCGTGCACACAGTAGTTTAGTCCCTTCTCGTTTATGGAACTTGAGATGAAACACGACGAACTACGCAAACAAAACAAAACAACTATATAAGAAGAAAACTCCTCTTAATCTATAGAGGACTTCTAATGACACCCACTATGGTGTTGAACTTATAATGATAATGAAAAGTAAAATACCTACTGGTGGAACACATCCTGAAGCCTAGAGATGACCCCGCTTCCTCGACGCATGACGCCAGGAATGGAGGATTAGCTATGGAGAAGACGTTCTCCAACTTGTGGTGATAAGAGAACTCACAAACAATCCTTAAAGAAACAAGGAAAGATTAGCACCTACATGATATGGTCACGGGTTTGAACCATACCCCCAGACCCGGTGCAAGGAAAAAGAAAGAAAATATAAATTATAAGAACAAGAGAAAAGAAATGAAAACTCACAACGCTCGAACGATCCCATAGTGAGGATCATTGGTAAACATACCTGTGCACGTGTTTGATGACTTACATAATGGTTGTTTGCCATGCTAGCAGCTTGTTGTGCTTGGTTGCGTGTTTGACGCTGCTATGATGCCAACATGTTATGCTTGGATGCTTGTTGCTAAGGTTTTGCTACCTTAAGTGTGTATGATATCTTGAAGTGTTGTGGTGTGATTTACTGCTTTATTATAACATGTAAATTGAACTTAATAATATTCGACCAAGTAGTCGTGTAGCCCGGCAACATACGGGCTACACATATTCATACTCAGCGTAGTTTGCTGAGTCTTTTACAACCCAATTTTTACAGGTATTGTGCCGGACGATAACGAAGCGTAGGCGGGATGGCTACCATGGGGGTAGTCCATCAGGGCATAACCTTTGAGGTTGTAGTAGTATGTTTACTGTATGGGTCGTTACTAAACCGAAGATGTAATTTTCAGTTTATGATTTGGTAAATTGTTGTAGACACTCGATATTTGGAATTGTATCTTATATTATATATGAGTTTTGGTGAGGGCTGTTTCCAGTCATGCAGACCGTAACTTAGTATTGGTAATGTGGTCTGTCAACCACGTGGGTGGTTGGCACCTGTAGCACCCGGATGATTTTGAGAATCCGCTGCGTAGTCATCTTATAATATGGTTAGGAGCCTTGTTTGTGCTATTGGATGTTTATTCGGGGGTGTTACACCGAACTTGAGAGTATTCGATACGTTGGGGAAACCCTTAAATCTGAGAATACTACACAGTGGTAATTCCCTAAACTGGTGGAGGTTATCGAGAGAGATACTTCTAGGATAATCCATGAGATTGTAAGATACTCCGAGAGAGGAGTGTTGGGAATTTGAGTAGTCAAGTAAAAACGTATATTTATGTATTTGAGGAGCTAAGTGTATAGCCCTTTATATTTGTAGGCCCGGTGGCGAGTCTTGTGTATGACTCCGCCTAGAGGCCAAAAGTAATGAGTATTGAGTATTGCGTATGTATGAGTAAAGTAATGAGTATTGAGTAAGAGTAAGTATGAGTATGTAATGAGTATTGAGCAATGAGTAAGTAAGAGTACGGAGAAGAAGGTATGGGTACTGAGTATGTGAGAGCAAGTGATGAGTACTGAGTAAGAGTAAGTATTGGAAGTAGTGAGTACTGAGTAAAGCATGAGTAAATAATGAGTAAGGTATTGAGTGCAGTGTGAGTAAAACAACGAGTAAGTAAGATTAAGCTTGGTGTAAGCTTTGTGAACCTGAGCAACGAGAAATAGAGCATCCCGATGAAACCGGGTGAACGAATAACTAAATGAACGGTTGACTGACAAATTGTCTTCTTGGTAGGTAACGAAACATGTTGTATTGTTAATATTGTTGATTGTATGGTGTTAGTATTAGTATGTATGTATGCATGTAAAACGAAACTCCATGTATATCCGACCCAAAGTTGTCGGCGTGTCCGGGTTAGCACGCGGTATATGCGAGTTTCATATGCAGCAATTTTGCTGAGCCCCTAGGGGAGCGTTTTTATTTTTACAGGTATTCGAAGCTGACCACCGTTCGAGAGAGTAGGACGGGGTGCTATGTAAGCATAGGTAGTTGAGTAATAGGGATTGTATATGTAATGTATTGCGAATTGGAGTCCAACTGTATCGGTAATTTAAGGATTGTAGTAGACTCGGTATAGTATTGTATTGGAGTTGTATTTGGATTATGACTTGAGTATGAAATGGGAAAGTAGTTATTGTGTAGAGTATCGGTATGTTCAAATTCATCAGACCGATAGTATGTAGTATTGTAACTGGCCTGTTAGTCACGTGGGGGCTAGCGGCATTGTACACCCGCCGTTGTGAAGTAGTATCCGCTGCGAAGGTAAGTAATGGTAAGCAATGACGGTATTGGCGGTAGGGGTGTTACAATAATATAATCCATTACTAGTATCTATTGTATAATTTTCCTTTAAAAATTAATTATATAATTTTAAAAATAGATACCTACAAGTTCCTAAAATTTGGGGTCCATTGTATTGGTATTTGAGTCGGCTCATGGTTATCTTGATCAACCGGGTGAAAGTTATGTAATAGATCAGTTGGAATTCAAATTTAAATAGATTTACTTTTAAATATATTAAAAAAAAATTGCACAGTTCATTTTGAAGATAATATTTGTAATGAAATTAATTACGGATATGTTATGACAAATTTACATACAAGTTTTTTCAATTTTCAAACTATGTTGATACACACTTTTTGTTTAATGAAGTATTCTATTGTTGAACAAATTATCAATCCTCGGTCAAATATTTTTTATTATCTATGGTGAATTAGACGTCCAATATTTGAGTTTTTTTTTAACTACAAAATTACTATTGTTTTATGACGTATTATTGTCTATACGATGCATCAAATTACATACATATAAATACATGTAAGTAATATAAAATGTAAAATTTGTCAAAAACATGTCCATGATTGATCTTGTGTTATTTTTTTAGATGAGCAATGGTGAAAAATCTTCTTGGTAGAACGTATATTTATTTAAGCTATAACTATTTGGATTTTAATTTTTGGTCGCTATATTATCTTCTAGATTAAGAAGGGGTCCGTGAAATGTCGTTGAACCAAGAAAAAGGATGGGATTGAGTGTTAATTCAGGGCCAATGGATGTCAAATCCTTATTCCTCATCTTTTTGCTAAATCTCTTTTTCTTTTTATTTAATCCTCATAATCCTCATGCTATGAGAGTTACCTCATGGTAAAAGAGTGTCATAGACTACTTAATCTAAAATAGCTAAGTTGTTCTCTTGATGATACCCCAAACTCTAAACTTTTGCCATAAAACACATAATTTCCTTTTGAGCTCCTCTTTAAGTTATGCTGCTTCTCTATTTATTCTTTTCCTCATACAATGTTTGCCACTCTTCAGTAATATCTTTTGAAAATTTGGTAAGTTCTGAGTTTTCTTGAGGACAAACAGAACCTTAAATTTGGGGTAGTTTGATAAGTGATCCAAGTGTTATTATTTGTGATCATAAACCACTTTAAACCACTTATTATACAGTTGTACTTGATTTTGTCCTCATCTCTTTCTTTTTCTATACAAAATGTGGAAAAAGCGTGGTTCAATCAAGCAAAAGAAAGAATATTGAGCAAATTAAAAAAAATGAGAAACGACCGGCCTTTAACCGACTTCAGTCACAAGTCGGGGAATTAACTATCCACCCATGTAAAAAAGAGTGATCCCAAGATAGCTTGTACTCGTATCAAACTCAAAGTCAATTGAAACAATAACTGAGTCCGGTTAAGGATCAGTCGCAAGTTCAATCTGCCACATGCGAATGGGAGGATTGGCCATGCCACGTCAATGAAGACGAGCTATCAACCGGCTTCCAAACAAGCTCGGTCCATAATCATGGAGTTAATGCCACCCTAGCGCCTCAGCACATTCTGAAGAGGCCACATGACACTCTGATATTCGCCATGGTGGACATGATAGATAACTAGAATACATTCGATCTCGGTCACAGGTAAGTTTGCATAATGCAAATCTTTCTGATATAAAGTACTTTTCTCTCTCTCTATCTCAAAAAGTAGTTTTGTTATTCTTATGGTTAATTCAAGCACTTTATTATGACCTTTAGCAGCTAGATTTTTCTTTCGTGGGGGTGGTGAACTCCTTATCTAGTATGCACACAATTTACGAATTAAATAAAAAAGTGATTATCTTACCTTGAAAAGCTTAATTAATTCTTTGATGGCTTGATCGCCCATAAATGACTCAAAAATATGAAAGCTCGATACCATCCTTTTTTTTGAAGCATTCGTAATTCGATAATCAAGATAACAAATATATGATTAATATCATTGATAAGTAAGGCCTCACTGCATATTAAAAGGCTTTATTATCCCCATTAATGCATGGAGATATTCGTAAATTGGTAATGATTGAAAATGCGCCTAAGTTAATGCCATCATAGTGCTCAGGTAACTTTAGTGTCTTTGCATCACTTTTTCATTTCCTTTCTCCTAAAAGTTACAAGACAAGAAACTCAGCATCCCAAGATCTCTTCCATACAAAACTTTCTTAAACACAAAAAATACTCTAAAGAAAAGCAAAACATTACCGGCCGGAGTTCCTTGGATTTGATACCCGATTCCAGCAATTTAACTTGTTATACTTCGTATGGTACGATTTTCAAAACCCTCCACGAAACATCCAAACACAATCGTTAAACATAACAAACCCATGAGAGTGCATCCAATGATCAATGGTCGATGGTCAAGCTTCTGTTAGTTCATTTTTTGACCGTTTAGAGAACGAGAAAAGGTAGGAGTGATCACCAATGTCTTTGGTTGTGTAAATGGGGTGTTCATCATGATTTGGACCAGGTTGAGTCTTTGAAAGGCTGGTGTGAAGTAGCCAAGTACCAAAGTCCGAGAGTAAACTGTCCAAATGAAGTTTTTTCGGTTTAATGCTCGTATGGTTAAGGTGGAATTATTCTGGAAATGGAAGTTTGGCTTTGACGTGGCACGTGATTAGGCAAATTGAGCATCAAGAGAAATAATTGTTAAAAAAAATGCAAATTTTTAAGTAACTCTTTAGATGTTTGTTGGTTTCTTCTTATAATTGATGATCTACTTACAAATTAAGAGTTTCACGGAAGATGAACATGCATTGGTGGGACATTTATTCATGCAAACTAATGACGTGTGAAACATTTGGTCTACTAATATACCAGGAGAGTTATGAACATAACAAGTAAAAACCTTTGGAAGCTAGAGAACAAACTTATTTTCTAGAGACATGATTGTATATTTTCTCATGTTGGAGTGAGCTAATGGGGCTATTTATTTTCATATGTTAAAACTGTTTAACATCTATGACGTTAAATTATAGTAGTTATTGGGCTAAAATAGAGAGAGTGAAAGGTAAACATTTATTACTATAAATAAATCTAGTAACTTACAGCTTAGGAATATTCAAATTCTGGATATACATCGATAAGAAGGTCGAAAGATTATTGTATAGGAACTCATATGAGTTAAATAAAAGGGAAACTTGGATTGAAGGATTGGTTAGATAACTCATATGTACATACTCGGTCCTCAACATGATGATTATGGTGGAAATGAGCCTAAAATCCTAACAAGAAGATCCACATATAATTTTTTTTTTTGATTGGTAACAGCAGTGGATGAGTTTGAACCCAGGACCTTGGTTCAAGGGTTTCTCTCCACTCCTTCCACTACCGACCAAGTCACCGGGGCTTAGTAGAAGATCCACATATAATTGTTACCGTATTGCAAAATCAGAGGAGGGACTTATTCTACAACAACAATAGCAGATTCTCACACCTTGCTAATTGATCAAACAGAAAGACGCCTGCCACCCTCGCTTAATCAATTGATCAAACATGACCATTGAAGTAGCAAACAAGTACCATTCTGCGTTATGATTCCCTAAAGCTAGTATATTTGACGGGTTTTAAGCTGCTACTTCATTTCCTAAAATGAAGTTGAGAACCAGAGAAGAATAAATTACAAAAAGAATTATCGTATCCATTGCTAAGTAAGAAAATGGAAGAGAGATATTGATGAACAACAACGAGGAAGAAGAGCATATCAGAGATGGGGTTTTGTAGGAAGAGTTGAATTACAGTTTAGTGATTGACATCCGAGTCGTGGAGGTTTTGGGTAGGGGACGGAAGGTCTTGAGTTCAAAATCCTCTTATCACCCATTTTGGTGGGGAAAGATGTTATCTCTTATTACTCAGTCTGGGAGGGTGAAGGACACGGTGGTGTAATGAAGCTAGTATTTTGTATTTTCATAGGAATACAGTTTGATGACAACATAGAATAAATGCATCTCCTCATCCAGTGGATTATAGTCATTGTCTAAGAATACGATAATAATTGACCAAGAATATATCAATCATTGACAAAAAATATATGAATAGTGTTTGGGCACAATGATAATGTTGAGTTCACTAAAATATTTGAGTAAATGACAATTATAACCCTAAATTTTTTTTCTCTATATTTAATTTGTATTTTATCCCCACAGTCTTTACTAATTCTTGAAAGAATTGATATAAAATATGTTAAACATTAATTGTATATTTTTCATACTTTTTCTTTTCATTTCAATTATTTGGTTATTTTAAAGAGTGTGAAGAAATTGTTTAGAAGTAACTAAAATTTATTTACAAACTTAATAATATAGTCATTATATGTGTACATTTTTAATATTAAATTTTGCTATATATTTATCAATTTTACTATCTCATATCGTATTTTGAACATTTTTATTGTATTTAGACATGGAGTATATAATCATGTTGTTTTATATAAGTCTAAATTTTGAAAAAAAAATAATTCTCTGTAACTATTTCTTTTTAATTTAAAATTGATTTCACTTACTTTAGCTATGTAAGAAGTGAATGGCTTTGAAAAATTTAAATCAAAACCTTTTCTAAAAATGCTTAAAATTTGATGTTGTATATATATATTTTTTGAATTAAGATTTAATATTAGAAGTTGCAGTATATTTTGGTTTTAAAAAATTGAATGTTAGAATAGATATAAATAAGTTTTAATTAGTGAACTCATCATAAATTTTGTTGCCAAAAAACAGCATGAAATATGTTAAGACATTAACAATTAACGATTAACCAATAGTACATTTATTGATAAGAATACGTTGAATGCAGGAAATAACCAAGAAAGTACCATAAAGCAGATATTATGATAAGGACATTAACAATTACCCGATTAATCGATCGATTCTCCCACCTTGTAATTTAATTCCTGAGCTGGCTCTAATGGCGGACATTAACTATCTAATCACGGGCCGTCGTTGGGCGTCCTTGCTTATGTTGTGTTCTGTGATCGTTTCAGGGTTGACCTCTGCTTCTACTTATGGACCCAGTTGCCCGAGTCCTTTTCTCGAGGTATGTTCGATGATATCGCTGATTTCCTACGGCCGATGTGTTTGCTATTTGCCGATTAGCTCGTTTTACTCTTGATTTGTCTGCTACTTATGAATATGATCTACCCCTCTCTTGCTTCAAAATTTTGTTGACTTGAGGTCTCGGCGAATGTCAATCCGTCCCCCGTCTGCTCTTAGTTTGGAGGAAGTAGCGGTACGGTAGAGCCTAATTGTTTTTAGAGCTTAAATTTCGAGCAGATTTTCTTCTGTTAGAACCTCAATAACGGGAAAAAAAAGTAGAAGGGAATCACGGCCTTGATACATGTTCATATTCACTATGCTAACAAAAAATCTGGATTCCTTACTATTTATACCGTTGACTTGTTTTTTATTCGCACATAATAACTGCACCCTATTGTCGCGGCTTTGTGTATGACGGAATTAATTTTGTCCCTTAATCAGGACTCAGAATACAGTGTCCGTCATGGCCGCCTCCAAATGCTTGAAAATCTCTTGCCTCAAGTACGTATTCGGAATCATGGATGCTGATTTCCTTCTCTGCGGCCTGGAGGTGCGTATTAACTCTAAAGCTGTCATGAGTAACACTCGGTTAATTTTTCTATTTTTCTTCCAATCCATTCATATGCTGAAAGTTGCTAATAATTTGCCTCACAACTAATTTGCCCGTTGATGTGTTCAGATGCTGGAGATAGAGAAAGGTGCAACAGAACTCAATATCCGATCATTGAAGCTAACCGTGAAATTGTTGCTTCTGTCAATGGAGGCCTTAAGATCCATCTGTCTTGATATTCCAACCGAAGTGGTTCAGTGATCTGTCGGATCATCTGAAGAAAATATTTTCTTATCCATTAGTTCCTGAGATTCAGAGACCTAAAAATGAGGAGGATATTGCTTACATGAGTGTAAGCATCTTGTCCTACTCTTCACTATTGGTTCTTGTATGATGAAGTCTCACGTTGAGTGTAACTTCAGGTGCTTTCAACTAGGGCATCTTATAAAGAATAGAAAAATCTCATCGAAGGAACTTACTGATATATTCATCAAGAGATTAAAGAGGTACTTATAACAATTGTGTTGAAATTCACCAAAGCATCACTCAGTATTCTTATGCAGATTTTTCTAATAATAATTCATGCACAATTAACTTCACAGATATGGTCATATGCTTGAAGCTGTTTGTACTATTACTGAAGAGCTGGCATATAGCCAGGCAAAAGAAGCAGACAGACTGCTCACTGAGGGAGTATACTTGGGTGACTAATGTTTCTCCCTGATAATGATTATAGATATCCTTGTTGCTTCGTATGATAGCATCAAGGTGAACTAGATTGTAGTTCAGATGTTGGTGACTGCGGTCAATCCTCAAAGTTCCAGAGCAGTGTTTATAGCCATCCTTGTTTCTCTTGTCATGTTAGGCCCACTCCATGGAATACCTTATGGTCTAAAAGATATCATTGCAGTGCCTCACTACCCCACAACATGGGGATCAGGGGTTTTCAGGAATCAAGTTCTTGATGTTGAAGCTTGGGTCTACAAGAGGTACTGTTTGTGTTTGCTGAATTAGTGATAGAGAAATAAAAAGGGAGAAGGAAGTCAGAAATTATAGATGAGTTAAGTGATTCTATCATGAATCCAGTAAACCGAGGGCAAAATGTTTTGAGTGACTAAAAATGTTTATATTCTGTATATACCTATATGTTACTATCATCACTTAGGTTATCATTATGGATAATTATCAAAAAAAAAAGGTTATCATTATGGATGCTCTCAACATTTCTCTGTAATGGCCGACTTCTGCAGAATCAAAGCATGGAATAGAATTGTCTTTTTTTTTTTAAATATATATATATATATATATATATATATATATATATATATATATATATATTTGTTTACAATTACCCCTTTTGAATAATTTGGCTGTGCGTCTTCTTTCATAAATTTCCAGGTTTAAGTCTGCAGGAGCTGTTCTTGTCGCAAAGCTTGTTACTGGATCTCTGGCATATGACGACATCTGGTTTGGAGGCAGGACAAGGAACCCATGGAACATTGAGGAATTTAGTACTGGTTCATCTGCTGGGCCTGCTGCATGCACCTCAGCAGGTTTTTACTTAACTATTAAACCCAAATGTAGATTTCAAGTACTTCTGTTGAGCGGATGTTTACGGAATGAAAGAATGCAAAAAGATTAGTTACCATGTCAGTAACAATGTGTATTGTTCTGTGGACCCGTGTCCACAGTTTTTCTTCTGTTGACTTTGCCTTTTTTTTTTTTTTATTATCGTGGAACCTGAGAGCTACACTTGCTTATTGCTACCTGTTTTCAAAATGCTACATCCATCCTCTGTAAGTCTATCTTAAGATAAAAATAACATTCGAAGGAAGTTTTGTATAAATGTAGGCAGCGGTATTTCATTTGTCATTTAGAATGCTTGTTTTTGGTCCATACGTATATATATGTTTCGTTCATTCTACACATGGTGTCATTTATAGAAGCTGCACTGTGCATAATAAGTGATGTTTTTGATGTGGATCAGTTTGATTCTTCATCTTTTGAAGTGTCATATTTGGAGAAATTTCCTTAAGATGACCAACTCTTCTTTGAGATCAGTTGGTACTCTGCTCTGGCATCCGTTTCTCATAAATTTGGAAAATTTGTGCATTAATCTTCTTCCTCACTGAAGAGTTTTCTATTCCCCTGACACTTTTTTATTTTCTTACGTGAAAAATAGGTCTAGTTCCATTTGCTATTGGCTCAGAAACCGCGGGATCCATTACCTATCCTGCTTCCCGTTGTGGTGTGACAGCCTTACGCCCACACAACCTTGGTGCTGTAGGGCGAAGTGGTGTGATGAGCATATCAGAAAGTCTCGTAAAAGCTTAATCTTAGCTTCTGTTAACATTCCTTCTAACTATGGTCCTTCTCTTTTTATGTTTCATTTATCAGTGCAATCAATATAAGTGCTTTAATTTTTTTGGGTACTTTGGACAGGATAAGCTTGGCCCTTTCTGTAGGAGCGCTGCAGATTGTGCCATCATCTTGGATGTAATGAGAGGAATAGACCCAGATGACATGTCTTCCAGAGATTTGCCACTTGATGATCCCTTTTCAGTTGATGTGACTAAACTCACAGTTGGTTATCTGGATGATGCTGAAATGGAGGTGACTTGATAATTCTTTTGGTTGTTTCTTTCAGTAAGATGGGATGCTTACATTAAACTTTTGCTGGTTCTGGATATGACAGGTAGTTGATGTCCTTGCTTCTATGGGTGTCACAGTTGTTCCTTTCAAACTCAACTATACTGTTGAGTCCGTCCAAGGAATCCTCAACTTCACAATGGATGTTGATATGTTGGCTCACTTTGACGAGTGGCAGCGATCTGGAAAAGATGATTTGTATGAAGCTCAAGATCAATGGCCTGTTGAACTGCGTCGAGGTCGTGTCGTTCCTGCTGTATTATGTACAGGTTAATGTCTATCGAAGAATTGCTTACTATGCTTAAAATTCCGATGAGGTTTAGACATTTATTTGTAAACCAATCACTACATGGTTATGCAGAAGACACGGTAGGGTGAAAATGTGTTTAAACACAACTTGTCAACTTTGCAGGCGCAGAGAGCGAGGGGAAAACTGATTCGTGAAGTAAAAGAAGCTTTCACTGTGGATGCGTTCATAGGCAATGCAACAGATTGGGAGAAAGTTTGTTTGGGAAATCTTGTGGGAATGCCCGTTATAGTTGTTCCAGTGGGTTTCTCCCGACTATACAGCATCACACGACGGAGTAGAACCATAACAACTGGAATTTACGCTCCTCCCGATCGTGATCATGTTGTAAGTCTCCCTCTCATAAGAACTAGTGTTGAGATTCACTGACTTTAGTTGTTGTCGTTCTCAGTACTAGGCTTATACATATTAAGGCTGATTTTTGAGTGTCTTGCAGGCACTTGCATTAGCCATTGCGTATCAATACGAAACGGATCATCATAAACAACGACCACCTATTGATGACATTGGGCCTATGATTCAGTTGGAGTATAATTGGCTGCGAGCTAGCTGACTACACAAAATAGAATAGGAATGGAACAATGTTTTTCCTGAATGTTCTTTCTGTATTGAATTCAGTGTCGGCTAGGTAAATCTGTACATGAGAATGTTCTATTTATCTGTAAAGGGAGAGGCAGATATTTACCCTATTGGACTAAGATAGAATATTACAAAAATGGGCCTATTACATAATGGGCTCAACATAAGAGACCGTGGGCTCTAACTATCCTTTGTCTCAGTATCTCCCCTCGGTCCAAACGGTAGGAGACCGAGTTTGGAGTGCAGAAGAGTGAAGCGCGGATATGGCAGCGTCTTGGTGAGAGCATCGGCAAGTTGGTCACGGCTATGGAGGAAGCTGATGAAGAGAGTTCCATTGGCCACCTTCTCGCGGACGAAATGAAAGTCAAGAGCAATATGCTTCGCCCGAGCATGAAGAACCGGATTTGCTGCAAGGTATGTTGCACCCATATTGTCACACCATAGGATAGGGGGCTTGTGTAATTTCACCCGTAACTCCTGTAGTAGATTCTGTAGCCATAGGATTTCGCATGTTGCATGCGCCATTGCACGGTATTCTGCCTCGGTGGTAGATCGAGCCACCGTAGATTGTTTTTTTTGAGGACCAGGAAATTAGGTTTTGACCTAGATAGATGGTATAGCCAGTGGTATAGCGCCTATCTTCAACACTTCCTGCCCAATCGGCATCAGCATAAGCATAAATCTGAATGGGCGACATGCGTGAGAGAAAAGATTAAAGTTTTGTGTCCCTTTAAGATAACGCAGAAGACGTTTTAGGGCTTGCCAGTGAAAATTGATGGGTTTTGTGCATGTATTGACATAGGCGATTCACAGCATAATTAATATCAGGTCTTGTTAGTGATAGATTTGAAGTCCACCCAGGAGGCTGCGAAATTTGGTGATATCTGAATAGGGTTCACTGTTGTTATTGTCGGATAGAAAGGTAGTGGTCATAGGTGTAGTAACGGTTTTGGATTTTGAGAGGCCAGCACGAAGAAGAGTTCACCAATGTATTTGGCTTGGTTTAGGAGAAGACCTGAAGGAGTGCGAGTGACATGAACCCCCAGAAAATAACTAAGATCCCCAAGAGCTTTTACAGGAAACTGACTTGCCAGTTTCTTGTAAAATTTAGATAACAGAGAGGGAGTGTTAGCAGTGGCAATAATGTCATCTACATAGATTAGTAGATAGATAATATCAGGGCCATGGTGATAGGTAAAGAGAGATGGGTCAGCCCTCGAGGGTGTGAAACCAAATGAAAGCAAAGCATCTGACAGTTTCTCAAACCACATTCTAGGTGCTTGTTTAAGCCCATAGATTGATCGTTGGAGCTTGCATACATAGTTAGGATGGAGAGGGTGACAGAAACCCGGTGGTTGCAACATATAAACATCTTCCTTGAGTGAACCATGCAAGAATGCATTCTCAACATCAAACTGTTGAATTGGCCATGACTGAGATATAGCCAAAGATAGGATCAGTCTGATAGTAGTGGGTTTCACCACTGGGCTAAATGTGTCTTGATAGTCCAAACCTTCTTGTTGAGAGTAGCCCTTAGCTACCAGCCTTGCTTTCCTCCTCTCAATAGTGCCATCTGCTTTTTTCTTTGTCTTCAAACCCATTTTTCTTTGTTTTTTTCTTGGTTTACCCCCAGTATGTTTGCTTTGCTTGGTTTGGAACATTGTCCAAGTTCCTGTCCTTGTAGTAATGAAATCTCTGAGTAAATCTATCTCCCAGATATTTCAAAGCCTCTTTGAAGCTTGGCTCATCTGGCTGTTTCTGTGGTGTGAGCTTCTGGCCATGGAATAGTCCCATCCTGCCGTATTAAAGGCTAGACAATGTTATTCCTAGCACGGGTTATCATAGGGTGATGAGGAACAGGCGGGTGGGGTGAACTTTGTGGTGAGGGGGATGGTGTAGAGGAACTGGGAGAGGTTTGAGAAGAAGAAAGTTGGAGAGGGGGTTGCGGAGGTGTAGTGATTGGACTAGGTGGGTGTGGGTTGTCTGATGTGGGATCACAGGTTGTGGAGGGTTTGTTGGGAAAGGATGGGTAGGGAGATGGAAGCGGTGTCTGGTGGGGGTGGGGGTGGGGCAGTAGCTTTAGTTGTAAAAGGAAAAGCTAGTTCATCAAACAACCCACATCCCTACTAATGTAAGTTCTCTCCTGTAGTAGGATCAAGACACTCATAACCTTTGTAATTTGTGCAGTAGCCCAGAAAAACACATTGGGTAGATCTGTATGCAAGCTTGTGGTGTGTGTAAGGCCTGAGGTTAGGCCAACAGGAACAGCCAAAACACTTTAGGATGGAGTAGTCTGGATCTGAGTGGTAGAGGGTTTGATATGGAGACTTCATCTGAAGTACAGGGGTGGGGGTCTGTTCAAAAGGTAAACATAGGTTGGAATGCTTTGAACCAGTACCTTAGGGGAACAGATGAGTGAGCAAGCATAGAGAGACCCCTGTCTACTATAATCCTGTGCCGTGATTCCACAGAACCATTTTGAGAGTGAGCATAGGGACATGTGAGGAGAGAGATTCCTTTTTCAGTAGCAAGCTTTCTGAGAGGATAGAATTCTCCCCCTCCATCTGTTTGTATAGATTTGACAGTTACCCCAAACTGTGTTTCAACATATGTCATAAAATGTATCACAGTAGATAGCACATTAGATTTTAAGGGCAGAGGAAAGATCCAAGTGTATTTGGAGAAATCATCAACAATAGACAGATAATATCGAGCACCACAAGTAGATAAGAGTGGGGCAGGACCCCATACATCCATAAAAATAAGATCAAATGGTTTCTGAGAAACAGAACCAGTGGAGGGATAAGGGAGTGAGTGAAGTTTTCCCATATTACAACCACTACAGCCAGTGGCATTAAAAGTTTGTTTGGTCACAGGCAAACCAAAGTTATTAATGATAAACTGAGTAATTCTATGAGATGGGTGGCCTAGGCGAACATGCCATATACTAGGGGTGGTTTTTGTAGCCAGCATAATTGTAGGAGGGAAAATTGTGGTGCAGTTTTCTTGTGTCTTGGGAAGATGTAGAGTCCATTGCTAGTGCCCCCTTGAAGAAGTATTGTCCCCTTGTCCCGATCCTTTAGATTAAAATGAGTATCAAAGAATTCAAAAAAGACATTATTAGTGGAACAAAACTTCTGAACAGAGATGAGGTTTTTAGATAGAGTAGGAACATGAAGAAGATTGAATAAGAGGAATTGACCAGAGGGTGTAGGGAGGATGCCTGAGCCGTGGTGCTTGATTGGTAGGGTGGAGGAATTGCCAAGTGACACCTCTTCTGTGCCCATGACAGGTTGAGAGGAGAGATTCAGATTTCCAAAGTCATTGGTGAAGTGGTGACTTGCACCATTGTCTGGATACCAAGCAGTGTCTGAGGTAGTATAGTTGACACCAAAGGAGCTAGAGATTTGGCTTGATAAGAATGGTCAAACCGATGCCAACACTCTGAACCTTTATGCCCAGGTTTGTCACAGATCTGACAGACAATTTTGTTGTCAAACCTTCCTTTCCTGTATGTATTTTTGCCCTGATTACCTCTGTAAGTGCTGGACTGACCCTTGGAATTTTTTCCTTTCCCATAGTTGGTACCACTGTAGTTGTTGGTTTTTGAGACAGTAGATTGAACGGTGGTAGCATTTAGAGTAGATTGTTCCAGAACAACAGCATTCTGTTGCTGGATCCTTGCTTCATATACCAACAGCTGACCATAGAAGTCAAAGGAGCTTATCCCTTCAGATCTCATGGTGACATTAGTAACCACCGAATCAAATTCTGGTCCAAGACTGGTAACCATGTGAGCAACCATATCTGAATCACTAACAGGAGAGCCAGCTGCTGCTAGAGCAGATGCAAATGACTTGAGTTTATTATAGTACTCAGTAACAGATTCAGCCCCCTTATTGTAATTCATCAATTGGCATTTAAGTTGCATGATTCTAGCTGTAGATTGTGCATAAAACATCTTATGAAGAGAATTCCAAACCTGTGAAGATGTTTCAAGTTCTATAACCTGATTCACCAGAGAATCTGTCATGGATGTTGTAAGGACTGACATAACCAGTTGATCATATTGTTCCCAGGTGGCGATTTCCTCCAATGTTCTAGAGAGAGGCTTGGGCTTGGACCCATCTATCCAGCCAAAAAGACCGTGACCCTTCAAATATGGTTCCTGCTACTTCTTCCAAGTGGGATAGTTTTCGGAAGTGAGCTTAGTGAAGTGGCTAGAGGTGGAGATAAGAGAGGGAAGGGAAAAGGAAGAAGAGGTAGAGATAGAGCTGTGTACACCCGCACCAGTAAGAGAATCGGAGATGGAGTTTTGAGTACCACTTCCGGTACCGGAATTGATGGAGGGTGTCTCCGCCATTGCTAAAAGAGGAAGGAGATGAGCGTGAGCTTTTCTAGCTCTGATACCATACACGAAAATAGAATAGGAATGGAACAGTGTTTTTCCTGAATGTTCTTTCTGTATTGAATTCAGTGTCGGCTAGGTAAATCTGTACATGAGAATGTTCTATTTATATCTGTAAAGGGAGAGACAGATATTTACCCTATTCGACTAAGATAGAATATTACAAAGAATAGGCCTATTACATAATGGGCTCAACATAAGAGACCGTGAGCTCTAACTATCCTTTGTCTCAGTACTGACCACGTGGGTGAATCAACTCCCTCTCACTCACAGATGGACTAACTATACTAGAGTTTAGATTCAGCAAACTAATCCTTATTATTTCCAAAGTAGATTGGAGATAATTCAATTCGTAGCTGATATCATATTGTATACAACAAAATTTGTATATCTATACCACCATACTGTACTTCCCATATGTATAGCTGCACTCTACAGTGCACGCCAACCTGTCAAACAATTGGTAGTGTGGTTGATGATTTAAACCGCAAACCGCTCACAGATACATTAATGGTTATATCTGGAACTTGCGGGAACCAAATACAGGGAACTATTTTGGTTACTGTGTCGACATCGATATTAAAGCATTAAATATATATGAAAAATAATAAATTAGAAATAAGTATAATATATTGTTTAATTTTAGGTGTATAATTACTTATTTTTTTATATGTTAATTTTTATTTTTATTGATTTAAAATTTAAGATAGTGGAAGCTTCTATAAACTTGGGGGCCTTATTAACGTAGTTGTACATTTTAAAAGCGGCCCATAATCAAATAGTTAGCTCATCTAAAGCCACAAGTAACCTCTCGCCTCTAGCTGCCTTTTCTGACCGAGTTCCTAATGTCATCTGTAATAATGGTTGGATAACTTTTTTTTTTATAAGTATGGCCTCGAGCCTACATTGCACAATCATCAAAAGGGTAATCCATATTACATGCCCTAACTATCTTGATGGAAATGTTATCATCCACCCAAGTTCTGAATTTAGAAGAGCTATTAAATAACTTAAAACAGAGAGCTAATATCAAATTGCAAGGATTGACTTCTAAGTAAACTAATACTTTCAAAAAGAGAAGACAAAGCATACATCTCCTTGGAGAAATTTGTTTCTCTCCCATCAATAACCCATTGAAGGGTTTTCTGATTTTCTTCCTTAGTAACTTGAATCTCCACCTTCTTGAAGCCTTTCTCATAAGCCCACTTCATCCCAGAGTTAATAGCTTCCTCTTCATCATTCTGCTATAAACAACGGTTTTGCATCAGCTTGTTGAAGATCATAATTGGTTCTCCTTTCCAGTTCCTCTACATACCAACCACAATTCTTGTTTTTCCTTTACATCTATAAGTAGACCAAGTGAGTTTGATGCTATCCTGCACAGGATGAATCTGATCATTAGTAAAATCAATCATGTCTCTTCTGTTGAGAGCTAGATTTTGATAGTTTTCAGTAAAAGCAAGATTACTTTCTACTAAAGCTATCCAAGAGGCATCTGGATTGTGTCTTGCATAATTCTTTGCATCGTACAATGCCCACATTCTATTGGCAACTTTGTAAAGTTTTGCCTTATCCCAGTTCCTAGCTGAATCTAGTATTAACAATAGAGCTCTCTGATCTCCCTCAGTTTCCATCTCACTGATGTTGATTATTAACTCACTCCAACAATCTCTAACCATGACACACTCAATATGGCATGGGCAACCGTGTCTATCAGACCACAAAACTGACAATCAGGAGAACCCCAACTCTTCTAGCAATATTTGCTACACAATGGAACAATATCATTTTGAAATTTCCAGAAGAAGAGCTTCACTAACCCGAGGGCTACAACAGACTCTTTAATACTAGTGAGGAGATTAGCTTGGTCCTGATCTGTTGCTACCTGAGGCTAAATGGGAAGAATTCCACTCTTTGCACTCAGCTCTTATAAGCTGAGCTAACAGAGAACTTACCATTAGTAGAGTGGTGCCAAATCCATGAATCTTCCTCATTAATATCAACATTTGTACTGAAGATCAGGTTTGCATCAGGAGGAAAAAACTTCTGGTTAACTACTTCTCTGTTCCAACAATTGTTTCCTGGTTGATTAGGGTGCTAACTCTGTCCATACTACTGTCTGAGGGGGTTGGAGTATAGGCCTATAAGAGTAAGGTCGAGGAATCCCGGGAGAATATCAAATGAATGAGTTAATGCCTGATCCTATTCTTTCTCCTTCTAGCTCGCTCTTTTTATTAAGGAATGGAGGAGAACAAAGAAGACAAATTAGACGAGCTTTTAGACTTTTCTTAGCATCCAGGACTGAACACTGAGGGAGTATAAACCTTTAAGGATTCTAGCTAGATGGGAATAAGGATTAGAAAGGATTTCCAATCTGTTTGCTTAGCAAGGAGGCTAGGTAAAACTCAGAATCGATCTGAAGCCCATCCCGCCTTCAGATTTGTCTTTACACACTAATTCCCACGTAATCCAATGCATGCCCTTCTTCTCTTATTCTCTTCTTCCTCCTCCCCCCAGAAATTAGAGAAGATTGCATTCATTCTAGTGATGGTATCTTTGGGAAGTCTGAAAAGAGAGAGGGTATAAGTGGGAATAAACTGCAGTACACTCGTGATCATCACTGACCTTGCAGCTTGAGACATTGGATTTGCCCAGGTCATAACTTTTTTTTAATAGCTTCCAAGAGATATTTGAAGTGCATGTTTTTGTTTCTCCCAACTGAGATAGGCAAGCCTAGATACTTCCCAAGGGAAGCTGTTTCTGAAACTCCAAAAATCTTACTAATTTTCTGTCTAATATTACTATCAAGACTCTTGCTAAGACAATATCTGATTAGTAAGATTGATGACTCGCTCAGAGGACAAGAGATATCTTCGAATAATATCCATGAGCACAGAAGCATTGTCCACATTAGCCTTCCCCCAAAGAGAATATCATCAGCGAAAGCAAGGTGGGTAATATTAGGACAGTTTTTAGCTAATCTTAACCAGAGAAAAGATCATCATTTCAGCCTTTCATCCTATTATAGCACTAGATAAAGCCTCTTGGACAAGAATGAAGATATAAGGAGAAATAGGGTCTCCCTGACGAATTCCTCTAGTTGGCTTGAAGAAAAGGCCTGGAGAACCATTAACCAGGATGGAGCATTCAACAGAAGATACATTTCATTTCATGACTGGCTCCATCCAATAGCTAGGAAATCCCATGCTAGCCAAAATATCATAGATGAAATTCCACTCGAGCCTATCATATATATGCCTTACTCTCAGATCAGTCTTTAATGAAAAAAAACATCTTTTTTTAGCATTACTTTTAGACAGGTGATGTTGAATTTCCCCTGCTAAAATATATATATTTCCCATGATATTTCTACCCTTAACAAATCCAGACTGTGAATGGGAAATGATATGAGGGAGTATATCCTTAACTCTATTAGCCAAAACTTTTGACACTATCTTATATAAAAAGTTATAGAGAGCTATAGGACGAAAGTCACTAATGCTAGCTGCCCCTTTTAACTTTGGAATAAGAGTGATGAAGTATTGGTTAAGATTGAGGCATGGGGTTACCATGTAAGATATCAAGCACCGTAGTAGTGACCTGGTTTCCTATCACGTGCCAGAAAGACTCGAAGAAAACCCCATTAAATCCGTTAGGTCTAAGTGACTTATCAGAGCCAAGATGCTTAACTGTACTGAAGACTTCCTTTCTGTTATAGGGAATCTAAAGCTCTGTGATGAAGTCCTCTTTCAGTCTGCCATGAACTGCTTGAGTGAAGATACCATCAGTAGAAGTATTAGTATCTTGGAAGATATCAGAAAAATGCTTTCGTGATATCTCCTCAATCCCTTCCCAAGAGTACACCATATTATCATTCCTGTCTAACAACTCGAAAATCTTGTTATTTCTGTTTCTAGCTGAGGCTTTTGAGTGGAAAATTTCGTGCTTTTATCTCCACCTTTAAGCCACCCAATTTTAGACCTCTGTGCCACCACATTTCCTCCTTATAAAGCAATAAATCCAATTCGAGCATTGTTCTCTTCCTGTTACTGACCATGCACCCTGAACTGTGACTTATTAATTATACTTCTCTCTTCTCTTTTCTTCTTTTCTTCAATCTGATTTTCTCAAGAGACCATCCTTTCTAGCTAGTCAGCTTCTGAGCACAAATCTTCAATTTATTCTGAACATCTGTACCATGATCACCTGATAAGTGCAAAATACATCTATTTTTGGGTTATAATTCTTCCTATTTTCATAACAATTCATGTCATATTTCTCACTTATCATATGCTTTTTATTATATTTATGTTTTGATGTGAACTGATACATTTTATGTGTAAAATGCAGGAAAAATATTGGATTTACGTTAACAATTACAACACAATAAATGGTGAATCCATCAAAATGAAGATAGACAAAAAGTCACGTGAATCCATCATGAATTCATTATTTCTCACGGTTATATTTGATACACTCACGACCAGGATATTATTCATTCATTCTTTCACTCCACATCATCATACATCATGATAGAATATATCATCTCTCAGACCACTTACAGTAACACACGTGAGCTTGAAGATAAAAACATGATATAATGATTTCTTATTTCAGGGGATTTGATATAGGTTTGATATCGGAATAATTCGCACGCCGCCCTCCGGGCTTCGGCCTCTCTCTCCTCTCACACCCACCACTTCACTCACTTTTCCACACCACACTTCTGACAGAGTTGATTGATGTATACGTGAAGACAGAAGGCGGAGCAGAAATCTTTTTAATTGGGTTTCTTCTTTCCTTTTTGTCTAATATGTCAAAGTGTTCTTCCTTTGTTGTTTTTATTATTTTTAGAGTTATGTTTGAGTAGTTAGTTTAGCTCCCCGGTTGGGGTAGCAAAACCAATCTTTATATTTATCTTGTAATCTTTTGTGTGATTATAATTGCAGTAGTTTAATTCCTGTTTTTCATGTGCTTTAATTCTCTAGCTAATTATTAAAGCAATCCTTGTAGTTTTTCTAATCAAAATACGGCGCTGAGATTAGTTAACAAGACATAGGATTAAACCGGATTAACGACTAGAAGCATGGTTTGCCTATAGGTTAATCTGTCTCCAATAGGAATTGGTTATAGAGCGATTGGTTAGAATTGACTTGGGCATGGTTTGCGGCTTGTTATTTCTACCAGTTAGGATTCGTTGTACAGGGACCGGTCAACGAACTATTTATAATTCCCGAGTTTATTGCAGAATTAGGGAAGAGTTTATTGATAGATTAATAAAGTGAAGGTTTGCAGAACAATCCGGGGTGCTTCTTTAGATTCAATCTTTATTTCTTTATTTCTTTTTTTAGTTTATTTTTATCTTTTTACTGTTTCATTATTTTATGTTAGTTTGTTTAGTCATTCTTTTTATTAAATTGAGTAAAATCTGAAAAAGTGACATTTCCTGTTTTCTTAGTTTCGTTTCCTCGGTTAGTAAATAATTGTCAATTAATTGAACGAGGTCCCTGAGATCGACAACCCCACTCAATTCACTATTCCGCAAAACGATAGGTACACTGCCTAGGTAGAGATAGTAACATATTTCTGCTAACAAGTTTTTTGGCGCCGTTGCCGGGGACCTCTGGCACGGTTAATTGACATTTTTATTTATCTAATTGAGATTTATTTTTATTTTATTTTTTTTCTTATTCTTATCAATTTTTTTACAACCGCCTCCAACAGAGGGGCTTCGGCCTCTCTCATCTCTCCTTGCACACCCACAATTCCATCACTGTTTCCACACCACACTTCTGACAGAGGATTGATGTAGAGATACGTGAAGACAGAAGGCGGAGCAGAAAATCTTTTTAATTGGGTTTCTTCTTTCCTTTTTGTCTAATATGTCAAAGTGTTCTTCCTTTGTTGTTTTTATTATTTTTAGAGTTATGTTTGAGTAGTTAGTTTAGCTCCCCGGGTTGGGGTAGCAAACCAAATCTTTATATTTATCTTGTAATCTTTTCTGTGATTATAATTGCAGTAGTTTAATTCCTGTTTTTCATGTGCTTTAATTCTCTAGCTAATTATTAAAGCAATCCTTGTAGTTTTCTAATCAAAATGCGGCGCTGAGATTAGTTAACAAGACATAGGAAGTTAACCGGATTAACGACTAGAAGCATGGTTTACCTATAGGTTAATCTGTCTCCAATAGGAATTGGTTATAGAGCGATTGGTTAGAATTGACTTGGCATGGTTTGCGGCTTGTTATTTCTACCAGTTAGGATTCGTTGTACAGGGACCGGTCAACGAACTATTTATAATTCCTGAGTTTATTGTAGAATTAGGGAAGAGTTTATTGATAGATTAATAAAGTGAAGGTTTGCAGAACAATCCGGGGTGCTTCTTTAGATTCAATCTTTATTTCTTTATTTAGTTTATTTTTATCTTTTTACTGTTTCATTATTTTATGTTAGTTTGTTTAGTCATTCTTTTTATTAATTGAGTAAAATCTGAAAAAGTGACATTTCCTGTTTTCTTTCTTAGTTTCGTTTCCTCGGTTAGTAAATAAATTGTCAATTAATTGAACGAGGTCCCTGAGATCGACAACCCCACTCAATTCACTATTCCGCAAAACGATAGGTACACTGCCTAGGTAGAGATAGTAACATATTTCTGCTAACATCACCCCAGACCTCTTTGATAATCTCCAGACACTTCTTCTCCTGAATCCAAAGATTTTCAAATCTGAAGATCCTCGTCTGTTTTTTGAAGATACCAAAAACCTGATCAGAAGAGGGTTATGATCTGAAGAACCTCTTTGTAAGTGTTCAACTGAAATAGCTGGAAAGAGGATCAAACTGTCTACACAACAAAAAACTCTGTCTAACCTACTATTAGAGTTGTTCTCATCTGTTTGACAGTTAGTATAGGTATGAGCTTCACCAAAAAAAACCAATGTCGATAAGACTGCAATCCTCCACACAGCTTGTCTAAAAGGAGTTAACAAGTTTTCATGTCTGAAGTTACCTCCCTTTTTTCACTGTTAAACAAGATCTGGTTGAAGTCTCCTGCTAGAATCCATGGTTTAGTATTGAGCCTTCTGATTTACCTCATCAGATTCCAAGATAGATACTTTTAACTCCAATTAGCCCAGCCATAGAACCCTATAAGTAAAAGTAATCTCCCCCCTAGGAATTTAATCTCAGCTGAAATATGATGATCTGAGTAGTTACAGATTCTAGCATATATATCAGATTTCCATAAAAGACCCGACCTCCACTTCTACTTTCTACTCACCTTCTACCCACCCGTTCACATCCAAGCTTTTATAGCCTTTAATTTATTAATAACAGATCCATCTAAAAACAGATTTGTGGGTCTCCATGATAAAACCAGCGTTGGATTAAAGTTCTTTAAAAGACCCTTCACCCAAGCTATTGCCTCAGGGCGACCCAAACCCCGACAATTCAACCTAATGCAACTCATCTGGCTTGGCAACCTTGCATCTGTGCAAGGTCTGCCTGGTCCAGAGATTTTCCCTTTTCCCTCAGAGTCCTTTATCTCCTTATCAGCAATAGATAATTTGACTAGAGACTAAGCTTTAGAGTTACCTCTATCTTTCTTGTTCCTCCCCCTTGTTTTCTTATGTTTAGTAGTAACTCCAACTTCAAAAATTGGAGCTTTTCCTTCCCTGTGAGATTGAGTTTTGTGAGAGTTTTGATTACCTTGATAATCTTTCTTCTCTTTTATATCAACACCCGTCTGTAAGCTGATTCTCTAAGATATCTTCTCCTAACAGCAGCTGAGTAATAGTCAGGCTTTGATAAAAAAACAATCTCATTACTCATTTTTTTGTTTCTTTTTGTTCTGATTTTCAAAATTTTTAACTGCTCCAGCCCAATCAAACGAGTGATTAAACTTCCTCTTCTGAATTTCTTCTCGTGCTTCAATAATATGTTCAAATCCAGGAGGATAAATAGGATCTTTTGTCCTTCCTTTTTCCTTCTCTTCAGATTCACTACCTTTCTCCCTCTTCGACATTCATAATCATCTTTTGGATATCCTCAACTACAGATAGCAAAAACTGGTTATCAAGAGTTCTTTGGATACTCTCAAGCCCTTCTTCCATATTATATTTGCTACCTTCTTTCTCACTATCATGAAGATCTTCATTTCTGTTACTTGACTCCCCTTCTTTTTCCTTCCTAGATATGATAAACTTTATCATCTTATTCTTTTTCCTGCCTCCCTCTTCTCTTTCTTCAGACAAGATGAACTCCACAAGAGCTGTAGAAGAAGCATCAAATTCAGATCTCATCCATGGCCTGTATCCATTATTCTCATCACCTTCCTCCTTTCCCCAAGGACATTCAGCTTTTACGTGGTTTAATCTTCCACACCAAAAACAGAAGAGAGGGAGGTTGTCATAAGAGATTCTGCAACACCTATCTTTCTTCCCCATCGTTCACCACTAGCATCCTACAAAGTGGTTCATCCACTTCGACTTCCACACAGACTTTTAGAACCTTAGAAGCCAGGGTTTATTCTGTCACTAGCTCTGGTGAAGGACCCAATCATATTACCCAAAGCAACTGCAGTATTCTTGTTAAAATATAACATAGTAGATTATGGATTCCTGCCCAGATAATGACTTTAACAGGCTCATGCTCATCAATGTGGAGAGAAGGATCGATAAACATTAGAGCTAATAATCTGTTTTGGATATGCCAAGGTCCATTAGTGAGGATATTCCTCATGTCAGCTCCCGAAGAAAACTGAAATGAGAATCTGTTGTGACCACCCTCCAAAACCTTAAGGAAACTTCTTGGTTTCCACATTTGTATAGCTAGCTTTTGGACTATCTTAGCTTGTAACTTGTTTGGGTGCCAAACTCTTCCCAGTAGAGCGTGCTTGATGTCTTGGTTCGGAGCACCAGTACTAAGTAATACGCCCTCCACCTTTTCCAACTCTGCTGGGTGAATCTTCAACTTCTTCTAGTTAGCCATGACTTCTTCCATGAAGCATTTTTCGTTCAGCAAGCAAAGGTGGAAGCTTCAAATTTTTGAAATGAGAGAGGACCGTACAGAATGCAACTACTTTGATCACTATTCTTTTTCCAGTAACAGTAAGGTGCCTTACGTCGAAGAGGAGTATTTACTCCCAAATCATCATCATCTCTAACATTACGGTAGTTGAGCTTACAATTAAGCTTTGATTGGATTGGGATAGAGTTGTTTGTTCCTTTCTCATTGGTCCACAAAGGTTGACTCCTTCTCTCACTCCCTAGAAAGCTAGTCCAACTTAAAAAATTCCCCTCCTCTCATAAACCTCTCCTAAAGTGCCTTACAACCAGGGACGACCCTTTCCCCCCAAACTGAGATATATTTAGTTTCACCTAACGGCTAGACACAGAACATTCCCAACTAAAAAAATCACCAAGGAATCGCCTGACTACAGGAGGACAAGTCGCCTAAAATCGCCTAGAAAAGAGAGGATTTCATTAATATATCAAGGATCTTTCTTTCTTACATGGTTGGAGAACTCTTAGTGTGAGTAAGAATGAAAATAATGGCTGCAATAAATTATGTCAACTTATTTTATAAAACCTTATATTTATGACAAAATAGGTTCCACTTACGAGGATATCATTCTTGGTTAAGAAACTTCATTGTTATAGAGTGAATCAATCATTTAAATTTAACTATTAAATAAATAAAATATTTTATTTTTCATGAAAAAAGTTGGGTTTTTGAGACACTTGTGGGAAGATAAGGAGGGATCATGGTATTATAGGATGAAGAGAGGTTATGTTGATTTACTATCAAACATGGAAGTTGGATGCGAATTGAGTTAATTTGAAAACTTGGTATTCATTAGGCAATTTGTTAGTGTGTGCCTCTAGAAATTTTGGTGAAAGAAAGCTGATGTATGATGATGTATGTGAACTTTTCAAGGAGAACCGAATGGCTATGAGGATGGACATGTTAATAAGATGTACGAGGGAGCTTGAAGAATTGTTTAGTAGGTTGAAGATTATTGAAATACCCCAAACCTAAGTATGCTAAGTAAACATCAATCACGATGTAGTAAGGCTAGAATATGCCTTAGAAAGATTGGTAGACAATTTAAACCAAGGAAAACACAAGAAAGTGCCTTAAGGGCGATTTGGGCAAAAACCGTGCTCTAAGCTTTGAGTGACTTTGATTAGCACCCAAATACCATTATAAGACTTTAGTAATATGCTAATGGACATTTTAAATCAATTAGCAAAGAAAACCAAGCTCAAAAAACAGCTTAAACACAAAATGTGCTTTAAGACTCCTAAAGCACCTTTTTGAGAAATTGTCTTAGAATTGAGTTTTGAGTGGCTAAATGTCCATCATTACTCTTTAATCAACATGTGTACTAATTAGTATCACATTAGGAAGCCTAAATCAAGGGGAAATCAAAAATTTCAGAAATATGTGCACTAATTTGTGAATAGTGCCAAATAGTGACTAGTTTAGTCTTTAATCAACTTAGTTTAGTTAATTGGTCAATAAAGGCCAAACATGCCCTTATTTAACAAGGGGCCGATTTTTGAGAGTGGTGAGTCACCACATGAGTCATTCAATTAAAGAAAAGAAGAGGGAAATAAGTAAAGTTACTATTTGCTTTATAAGAACAAAATATCTCTTAAAAGCTACCTTTTCTTCTCCTCTCTCTTCATTCTCTTCTTCCACGGTTTTCTTCATGCTCTTCCTCTCAAACCGAGAGAACAAGCTCCATTGTTGCCTCACCTTGCCTTGTCTACAACTCACTCATTTTAGCTCCAAATCAAAAACTAAACACATATTAATCTTAGTTAGCTCAAGCTCTAGCTTTCTATCTTTTCAAATCTTTCAAAGCTCAAGTTTGGTGCCATGAAAAACTCCATTGATGGAGAAAAATCAAGTTTGAAGAGCTCATTAGCTTCTCCATTCTCTTAAGGTAAAGAAAATGTAAGAAAAACAAGTTTCCATCACTTCCTTACATGGCCGAAAATTACTACTCATGGGCCTTGTTTTTATGCCTTGTTCTAGCTTGATTTATTCACCAAGGACTAGTGGAGGTCCTATTTCATTCAATGCCAAAGTCTATCTTGAGACTTCAAAGGTAATCATCCACTTTTATGCCTTAGAACACATTTCTAACCTAGGTTTTCATTCCTTGAGGTTAGTGTATTGTTAGTACTCATGAGAGTCATTGAATATTGATTAGAACATTGGCAAAGGAAGTTTAAGTGGTGGCCGATATTCATTCAAGAAGAAGGTCTAAGGAGGGAAATAAACATAAGCTTGAGAAAACAAGGTAAATGCTTACCTAATGGTGGTTTAAGTTTTAAGGGATGAGTTTAGGCGGATACCAATGTGGCTTAGAGCTTACATTGTGTATTGGGTTGTATAACCTAAGAAAAAGAGTTTAAAACAGCTTATGAACTTGTGACTAAGGAGCCAATGGGAATGAGTTAGTAATATAAGTTTAAGATGGATTTTAAGATCATTATAACTACTATGAGATTGATGAGTGTATTTGCAGGTTGAAGGCTTTTATATGTGGGAAATTCAGTGTTTAAGTTTAAGTTATTTAAGTGCCTAAGAGCCATGTCATTTAAGAGCCTTAATGCTATGCAATTTAAGATTATTGCAATATATTGAGTTTGTTGTGATGAGTTGGTTTGGGTGATGAGATATGATGAGAAAGAACTTGACGTGTGTGAGATGGTTGAATGAGGAAAAATAATGTGTTTGGGCATGATAAGATGCTAGAGGAGCTATGGCGAAATTTGAGTAGAAAATAAGTGTTTAGGTGATGGTGGTGAATTAATATGACCTAGGATTTACTAGGAGTCATTATGAGGAATTTGAGTGGAAATTAGTGAACTAAGGAGTTCTTGAGGTTTAGAATGACCTAGGATGGTCTATGAGGAAATTAGAGTTTAGATGGGTGCATTGAACACACCAAAGACATGATATGAGGAATGGTAAGACTTGTGCATAATTTTAAGGAGAAGGTGTATAATGCTTAAGGTGATTTAGGTATGAACTTGGGAATATATCAATGAAAGTCTTGGGAAGTTTGTCTAAGTAGTGATGATGCTAGTAGTGGAACAATAAGGTTTTAGTTTAGATGGTAATGAGTGGACTTAGGTGATGGGAGTGAAGATTGAAGGAGAAGGTTGTAGATTGGCTAGGAACGTATAGGAGGGTATGATCATGGGAATAGTGAGTAAGCAGCATAAAAGAAGTGAGAAAAGTCTAAGGAGGGTGTTGCATGGTTAATGTAAATGAATTGAAGATGGAAGACGATGTTTACGAAGTGCTCAAACTGTTAAGGAGGGAACACTTGGGTTGGTTGAAGTTTTGGTAAGGTTACAAGTTGGAAAATGTAAGGAATCATATGACAAGTGTTAGGAGTGTTGTAAGAATTTAGTAAATGTTTGAGAAGATCTTTGGAAGTTGTTTTGGAGAGTTTGGTGGAAGTTCTAAGGTGAGTTTAAGGTGCCTAAATGGTATTAGGACACATGGGGGAACTTGTGGAGAAGTTGGAGTCAAATGGGAATTTAGAAATAAGGTTCTGGAGCCGACCGACCTTGGGACCGGACCTGCAAGGTCAGTCGAGCTCAGTTTACACTGCCGGAGAAAGTTTCTGGAACCGACCGAACTTGGGGACCGGACTTGCAAGTTCGGTCGGGCTTGTAATTTGTGAAGGAATTAAGTCTCTGGAATCGACCGAACATGGACCGGACTTGGCAAGTTCGGTCGAGCTTAAATTCCCACGGGGGAAACTCTCGGGAATGGACCGACCTTGGGACCGGACTTGAAAGGTCGGTCGGGGTAGAATTTTCAAGCGGTAATATGTTCTGGAATGGACCGACCTTAGGTAAGGTCGGTCGGAAGTTCGGTCGAGCCTAAAAAAAAAAAATAAAAAAAATAAAAAAAAGAAATTTTGAATTCTAAGGATGGTAATAGGTAATAAGGTATACCTTTGGTAGGGTGGTAGTGATTAGGACCCCAGAACTTAAGGGATTAAGTTAAGTTAAGTATAAACTTAAAAGTTTAAGGTTAAGTTGTAAGATTAAGTTGTAAGACTTAAGAGGTGTTAGGTGGGAATCATTAAGGGTTAAGTAAGTTAAGTAAGTTGGATTAAGTTAAGTGATTAACAACCTAAAACTGAATGAATGTTTTAGGACTTGGGGATTTGGACTCCGGAAGAGAGTAAGCAACCGAACGACCAACGGTGAACGGTACAGTTCTTCTTGTGACCTGCTTGCTAACGAGGTGTCCCTCGGCTTGTGTGCTATTTGTTTTTTGTGCTCACTAAACAAGATAAAGCATGCAACCGGAATATTATGATTATTGTATTGTTGTGTGATGTTTGAAAACTAACACAACATATCGTGGGAACTTACTAACCAACGTTTAGTAAGGAATTGAGTGAGACTAAGGAATGCACCCTAGTATGGGTTGATATAAACCGAAAGAGGTTAACCAACAAACATGGTCTTGAGACTACTACTAACTGGAACTTGAGTGAGGAAACCCGGGACCGATCTCCGGTCATGCATGCTAAGGAAAAGGGGGACGGTATCTGAATCAGATCCGCCCTCCGCTTAAGGACTTGTCTTCAGACTTGTAGCCTAGGGCCGGTTGCCGGCTCAGCTACGCTGGACTCCCGTCCAGAGTAGGTGGCATAAATGGTGCGGTGGGATCACCTAAATTCAGGTTCGAATTAAGCTACAACCATTCCCTTCCAGGAACGGTTTGTATACTGAGATTAATTTGAGATTAAGATTAAGGTAAGGTTAAGATGAGTTGCAACCATTCCTCTTTAAAGGATGGTTTGTATTATTAAGATTAAGATAAGCTACATCCACTCCTTATTATAGGATGGTTGTTTCTAAGATTAAGGTAAGACTAAGATTGAGGTGAGATAAGGATGGACTAAGATTAAGAGGGAACATTACTTAAGGAGTTAAATAATTAACTCTCTAATTAAGGGAACGCATTTAAGTCATTCATTGTGTGTGAACTTTGATTGTTTATATATGAGTTGTTGTTTACTGCACTTACTATTATATTGTGCATCTAATCAACCTCCATGCTATCGACAATTAGTCGTCGTAGCCACGTTAGCTTGGGGCCATGAGAGGATCGTACCAGCATTCATGCTGACCCCTTTGGGGGCTGTTTTTACTACACAGGTGTACATCAGGAGGCGGCCGTCGCGAGAGTAAGAAGAGGATACAAGTGTTAAGGATTAAGTGTGACCTACGAGTTATGCATGTACACTCGTATGGCAATTGAGTTAGTAATGTATAGGTTGTGAGAGGATTGTAAGAAGAATATGTATTTAGTTGAGGTTGTTATGTACTAATGTTCGGTATATTCTGTAGTCAGACCGTGGCAAGGTCCTGGAGTGTAAAGAATTCCGCTGCTGACATGTATATACATATGCTGTTAAGTTGCGAGACCACATTTGGATTGAGTTGGGGTGTTACAAAAGTGGTATCAGAGCGTAGTTACACTCTGAAGACAAGAATTACCGAACTTAGGAGAATACTGAGGTTGAGATTGAGTTATGGGTTAAGGGTTGAGAGAGGGAGTGAGAGGTGCGTTAGTCAGGACTTCCCGGTGTTTACGGATATCCATAGTACCTAGACCCGCCCTCCACATCCCTAACCCTGAGTATGTGGAACAAACGCCAGAGAGAAGAAAGCCTTCTCTTACTCGGGGAAACCCAATCTGGCAGTTAGCTAACAGTAAGCAATACGAGAAACACCTTGTTAAACAATAGCTTAAGGAACTTGAATGTTTTTAATGGAGCGCAACAGAGAAACAAGCGCTACCTGTGGAATTCTATCAATAAGGGAACGGTAATTACCGGCAACATGGGTCGACATGCTACGCAGTCGAATTAACCCACAATACCAATGATAAGGAAAGCACTACGGGTGCAATAGAAAAGAAAAGGGAAGTGACATGAGTACCGGACAGTGGTCCGAAGGAGCATAACAGTAGGATAATACCAAGCATGAGGATTGAGATTTTTGGGAAGTCCAGTTAGAAAGGGGAACTCCAAACCCCATACAATGAAAAAGGTTACAAACCTGGCCGACACAACGCGAACAACGGTGGAAACACATACAAATTGTATACCGAAATAGGACTACGATGTAGTGCCTAAAGGAGAATCATTACTGAGTAACCACGACAAAATGTGTGGAGATAGGAGCGAGGATTAAGACATAAGAAAATATTAAGGGGTTCCCACAGAAAGAGAACACCCTGATAAATGACAGTGCTGTCAAACAACAAGGAAACTGCCAGAAGGTCAGTTATCCAAATAAGAGATTAACGAAGGAGTCCCGAGGACTACCAATTACATGGAGATTAGGTGGAAGTACCACTACCGACGCCACGGACCGGAAGCTCATCTTGCATGGCGCACTTGCCATAGCAAGTGCTACCACGGTTTAGCTACACGGGAAGCCATCATGGCGGGGTAACCGAACGCTACAGTCGTAGTGCGCATTAACATCGGATTGCAATCTAAAGGACAGAAAAATAAGACCTTGGAAAGGCCCGACGGCCTGACCATGATGAGATGAGGTGACACACACAGTGTGGAGCTGAACTTGGACATAATATAAGCATATAGCACGTTACAACCTACTACAACAACAACCGACAGTGTGGTAAAAACACAACACCAAACCGGATCTCAAGGAGGAACCTAAGAGATCGCTCAAAAATTCGAGCAAAAGCACTATGTAAGTAACAACATTCATGGAATGTATCAAGAGATACAATTAAGGTAGTCGACTGAACGACTTCCAACAAGGATGGGATAAGACTCCCAGATTGATCACTAAGAATACCAGTAGTAAGCATTCTTCAATGAAGATGTTGGAAAACCCAGAAAACAAGAGTAAAAGAAATGAACATAAGCTATAACCTACTAAGGACTAAAGATGTACCACCCTGGAAAAGAAATGCCCGAGGACTACCCCCACAGAGCGGGCATAGTCGAGCCGAGCAGACTGATGAATGACAGTTAATACTGTTTGTCTAATTCATTAACACCCAAGTGTGAACGATCATCAATGGGTGGCGTAGTCAACGGAAGTTGAACGAAGCGTTGAAACGAAAGTGTAAGATGACGGGATGATATCCAGCTTGGACACCGTAAGGCAAACGCCTAGTACGAACCTAACCTTGGTTGTTAAAAGACATAAGTCTAGTAAAATGACAGTATATTCGAGCACACTAAGTAACCTCAGATCCCGAATAAACTTCCATAGCAGGAAGCAGGATGCAACAACTTACCATGAAACCCGATACTACATTTAATATGTAACTTAACGGTGAATAGTGTTCAAAGGACCAGAATCTTATAAGGATGACCTGCAGATGAGTAAGAGTACAAATAATGAACTGAGAAATCAAGCATTAAGAACCTACGAGCCAAGGATGTTAACCACGTCAGAGCCCGAGGTGCAGTAAGTTGTAAGAGAGCTTGTTTAAGCCACGAATGAACTACAATGTGTAGATATGACGGTTACCAAACCCATAACTTAAATTGTGGGGAATATTGCCAGGGAAAAAGCACCAATGAGAATATTGAAATAATGCTAAGGACAGGGGCGGAGAACGAACCATGCCTTTAGGGTAGGGATACCTCTCCTTGTTGTGAGGCCATGAGTGGGAATGAACCCCTCAAAAGGGCTTTCACTTATTAGAGATGCAATACGCTTTTGTTAGAGAATGGAAACTGTAAACTTGAGATTACTTTAGAACATGCCAGATACACTTGAGTAATAAGGAAGGTTCCACAGATAGACCCCATATTCAACACCCAGGATGTAAGAATTAGTAATTGTCAGAGATAGACATTGTGAGTGCATATTATGGCACGTCAAGTGACCAATGCTCAGAAGAGCTTGTGACTCAGCGGATGACTTCTTCAGGAACCAGTTAAATTACATGGTAGATAACATCACTAAGGATGAAAGAAAGCGAGAGAAATTAGCCTACTTACAAATCTGAGATTGAAGCAGAACACCTTCATATTAAGAGTTAACTATTTTACAGCACGGTATGGCAACCACCATACACCGGAATGAGAGAACTCCCTGTGTGTTTACACCAAGAAGGGATTGAGTATAAGGTAAGACATTAGAATAAGTGAGTAAGAGGTTGCACCGTCAATGGGCAACATGGTAAGGGCCAACTACCACGGTAGTAGTGGTCGTGAGTACAATAGTTATATAAGGGGAATTAAGTCGTGGTGCGCGGTAAAGCGACCGTTAGGTATGAGCCGTCAAA
Source organism: Limonium bicolor (assembly GCA_023374045.1). Classification (NCBI taxonomy): domain Eukaryota; kingdom Viridiplantae; phylum Streptophyta; class Magnoliopsida; order Caryophyllales; family Plumbaginaceae; genus Limonium; species Limonium bicolor. Next base: position 262,636,025 of record CM041779.1, on the reverse strand, counting down.
TATTGACACAGAGGCAATGAGATTTATGAGTTAAGACCAGCATAAGTAAGGAAATAAGATGGTAGACGAACTGTGCATTGATGCCAGTAGTCGGGACCTGGTTAAGTAAGATTTCACCGGAAGCACACCACCCATTCCTTAAGGAACTGGAAGTGCATTCCTAGTAGCATAAATATGAGAAACAAGATAAGAGGCTCTACGGAAAGAGACCTCAGATATTAAGAGACCGAATCAATACGGAATACAGAAAGGAGCCAGAGCATACCATACCCAAGAACACAATAATGGATTTCCCTTGATTAACTTCAAGAAGAACAATAAATGTTATTATGGAACGATGAAGAGGAGATCGGCAACAGAATACTTCATAATTAGCAATAGCTAAACGTGTGACGGACACTATGAGTTTACTAAAACGAGACGTGGGACGACTGCACCCCACAGGGGCTTGCAGGCTGACACGCTCATTTATGAGTTAGTTGGGTAAGTAGTAATGTACCAGTAAGGTACCCCATCCATGTAGACGAGTAGTGTAAGGAACACGGGAAGTAGTCGACTCCGTACCACCGACAACGACGCAAGATCAGACAAGAGCAGCTACTACCACAAACAGTTGAAGAGAAGAATTCAGTTGAACCAACAACGCAGGGAATCATAGAACAAATAATTAAGGACTATGAAGTGCGAGAAGCACGGATTGTTAAGTATAGACATAGGACATGTCTTAAGATGAATAAGATTAAACTGTAAAGTGCAATAAGCACTAAACAGTAGTTTCAGATTAGGAATCATCCTCAGACCAAGGTCAGTTGGAGAGAACGATTTAGACATTCGAGAAAATACTAAGAGTATGAGCATAAGACCTTCAAGGAGAATGGATAGACGAGTTACAACTCATTAAGGCCGTGTATATATAAAGATAACACGTGTCCATTGAGAGACCAATATTCCTAAACTGTAAGGAGGCAGAAGGATATACAATACTATGGACGATTAGAAAGGCAGTTAAGCCTAAGATTATTAGAGTCGCGCAGCGGAAGCTAGCAGACCACTACCTTTGAGATTAGACCAAACTAAGTTAAGAAACGGTATAAGTACCGTTAAGAATCCTCGATACAGAGACTAAGTCATTTCTGATCGAATTATAAGTAAGATAGATGACGTGGAAGCTAGAATGCTTGGTGAGAATTAGACATCTTGAACTTATGTCCAAGAATGTGATGGTGTTGATTACGTAGGCGTAATCCATTTTAAGGGGGGTAGAGCGAAAACCGCTTATCGTATGTTTGAGTACTTAGTACATAAACTACGGTGTGCATAGCACACAAAAGAATATGAGAATATGTTTTACACAAACATTTTGAGATAAATCATGGTTATTGCACACAGAAGATGTGAATGCCATACATATTAAGTACCTGTCTTGTTAACTCCGGTGTGAGTACAAGTTAAGAGAATTAAGGAAAAAGGATTAAGGAGACTTAAGAAATAAGGAATATATGAGGTATGAGTCGATATGAGACTAGGTGTGAGATAAGAATAAGATAACATTATGAGATACAATTTGACATGAGTATAAGGGAGAAGATAATAATGCTATGGTATATAAGATGGTGAGAATTGGTATGAGGCTGATATAGAACTTAGTAAGAATGGGTGCCTTGAGGTAATTACTAAGAGATGAATTGGGAATGTTTGATGGACTGAGTCCACACCTTGGAGATGTATTGATTATGATTAGAAGAACTAAAAAGATAGAAATTGGACATGAGTGAATTATTTGGATGTGAAAATGACGTGGGAGGTGGAACTTGATTTTCTAGGGATCAAGGGAAACCAAACACAAATTGGGGTGGAAGGATGGTTCTACACTGATGCTGATCACGTCAGGGTAGGATGACTCCTGAAACTCCCTATCAGTGGTCACAATTAAATCACGCTAAGGATAGAGGCGTTAGTATAAAACGAAATTGGAGTTGCTTGTATTTTTAATTAGAGGAATTATTCCTCACATGACCTCGTAAAAAGGATTACCTTTTTACTGAGTCTCGCCCATGAAGTCGAGGACGCACGAGCCTTTGTCTTCAGACCGGTGACATGGGGAGAGCAGCGTGTTTTGTATTCTGGCCCATGGTGACGAGGACGAGCCATTGTCTACGGACCGGTGACATGGGAGAATGCGTTGGAAGAAAATTATGTGAATGTTTTAATCATCAAAAGAAACAAGGAGAATTTTGAGTGCTATACATGCTTAAGCATGTTGTGTGATATTTAAGAATAAGAATATGGTGGATCTAAGGATTCAATGAGTTTAAGTATACATAAGTATGATCTACATGATCTAAGGAATGAGGTAAGACATGTATTCTAAAAAGATAAGATGCATGGGAACTTTGGGGACAAAGTTCTTTTAAGAGGGGTAGATTGAAATACCCCAAACCTAAGTATGCTAAGTAAACATCAAATCACGATGTAGTAAGGCTAGAATATGCCTTAGAAAGATTGGTAGACAATTTAAACCAAGGAAACACAAGAAAGTGCCTTAAGGGCGATTTGGGCAAAAACGTGCTCTAAGCTTTGAGTGACTTTGATTAGCACCCAAATACCATTATAAGACTTTAGTAATATGCTAATGGACATTTTAAATCAATTAGCAAAGAAAACCAAGCTCAAAAACAAGCTTAAACACAAAATGTGCTTTAAGACTCCTTAAAGCACCTTTTTGAGAAATTGTCTTAGAATTGAGTTTTGAGTGGCTAAATGTCCATCATTACTCTTTAATCAACATGTGTACTAATTAGTATCACATTAGGAAGCCTAAATCAAGGGGAAATCAAAAATTTCAGAAATATGTGCACTAATTTGTGAATAGTGCCAAATAGTGACTAGTTTAGTCTTTAATCAACTTAGTTTAGTTAATTGGTCAATAAGGCCAAACATGCCCTTATTTAACAAGGGGGCCGATTTTTGAGAGTGGTGAGTCACCACATGAGTCATTCAATAAAGAAAGAAGAGGGAAATAAGTAAAGTTACTATTTGCTTTATAAGAACAAAATATCTCTTAAAAGCTACCTTTCTTCTCCTCTCTCTTCATTTCTCTCTTCTTCCACTTTCTTCCGGTTTCTTCATGCTCTTCATCCTCTCAAACCGAGAGAACAAGCTCCATTGTTGCCTCACCTTCCCTTGTCTACAACTCACTCATTTTAGCTCCAAATCAAAAACTAAACACATATTATTCTTAGTTAGCTCAAGCTCTAGCTTTCTATCTTTTCAAATCTTTCAAAGCTCAAGTTTGGTGCCATGAGAAAACTCCATTGATGGAGGAAAATCAAGTTTGAAGAGCTCATTAGCTTCTCCATTCTCTTAAGGTAAAGAAAATGTAAGAAAAACCAAGTTTCCATCACTTCCTTACATGGCCGAAAATTACTACTCATGGGGCCTTGTTTTTATGCCTTGTTCTAGCTTGATTTATTCACCAAGGACTAGTGGAGGTCCTATTTCATTCAATGCCAAAGTCTATCTTGAGACTTCAAAGGTAATCATCCACTTTTATGCCTTAGAACACATTTCTAACCTAGGTTTTCATTCCTTGAGGTTAGTGTATTGTTAGTACTCATGAGAGTCATTGAATATTGATTAGAACATTGGCAAAGGAAGTTTAAGTGGTGGCCGATATTCATTCAAGAAGAAGGTCTAAGGAGGGAAATAACATAAGCTTGAGAAAACAAGGTAAAATGCTTACCTAATGGTGGTTTAAGTTTTAAGGGATGAGTTTAGGTGGATACCAATGTGGCTTAGAGCTTACATTGTGTATTGGGTTGTATAACCTAAGAAAAAGAGTTTAAACAAGCTTATGAACTTGTGACTAAGGAGCCAATGGGAATGAGTTAGTAATATAAGTTTAAGATGGATTTTAAGATCATTATAACTACTATGAGATTGATGAGTGTATTTGCAGGTTGAAGGCTTTTATATGTGGGAAATTCAGTGTTTAAGTTTAAGTTATTTAAGGGCCTAAGAGCCATGTCATTTAAGAGCCTTAGTGCTATGCAATTTAAGATTATTGCAATATATTGAGTTTGTTGTGATGAGTTGGTTTGGGTGATGAGATATGATGAGAAAGAACTTGACGTGTGTGAGATGGTTGAATGAGGAAAAATAATGTGTTTGGGCATGATAAGATGCTAGAGGAGCTATGGCGAAATTTGAGTAGAAAATAAGTGTTTAGGTGATGGTGGTGAATTAATATGACCTAGGATTTACTAGGAGTCATTATGAGGAATTTGAGTGGAAATTAGTGAACTAAGGAGTTCTTGAGGTTTAGAATGACCTAGGATGGTCTATGAGGAAATTAGAGTTTAGATGGGTGCATTGAACACACCAAAGACATGATATGAGGAATGGTAAGACTTGTGCATAAGTTTTAAGGAGAAGGTGTATAATGCTTAAGGTGATTTAGGTATGAACTTGGGAATATATCAATGAAAGTCTTGGGAAGTTTGTCTAAGTAGTGACGATGCTAGTAGTGGAACAATAAGGTTTTAGTTTAGATGGTAATGAGTGGACTTAGGTGATGGGAGTGAAGATTGAAGGAGAAGGTTGTAGATTGGCTAGGAACGTATAGGAGGGTATGATCATGGGAATAGTGAGTAAGCAGCATAAAAGAAGTGGGAAAAGTCTAAGGAGGGTGTTGCATGGTTAATGTAAATGAATTGAAGATGGAAGACGATGTTTACGAAGTGCTCAAACTGTTAAGGAGGGAACACTTGGGTTGGTTGAAGTTTTGGTAAGGTTACAAGTTGGAAAATGTAAGGAATCATATGACAAGTGTTAGGAGTGTTGTAAGAATTTAGTAAATGTTTGAGAAGATCTTTGGAAGTTGTTTTGGAGAGTTTGGTGGAAGTTCTAAGGTGAGTTTAAGGTGCCTAAATGGTATTAGGACACATGGGGGAACTTGTGGAGAAGTTGGAGTCAAATGGGAATTTAGAAATAAGGTTCTGGAGCCGACCGACCTTGGGACCGGACCTGCAAGGTCGGTCGAGCTCAGTTTACACTGCCAGAGAAAGTTTCTGGAACCGACCGAACTTGGGGACCGGACTTGCAAGTTCGGTCGGGCTTGTAATTTGTGAAGGAATTAAGTCTCTAGAATCGACCGAACATGGGACCGGACTTGGCAAGTTCGGTCGAGCTTAAATTTCCCACGGGGGAAACTCTCGGGAATGGACCGACCTTGGGACCGGACTTGCTAGGTCGGTCGGGGTAGAATTTTCAAGCGGTAATATGTTCTGGAATGGACCGACCTTAGGTAAGGTCGGTCGGAAGTTCGGTCGAGCCTAAAAAAAAAAAGAAATTTTGAATTCTAAGGATGGTAATAGGTAATAAGGTATACCTTTGGTAGGGTGGTAATGATTAGGACCCCAAGAACTTAAGGGATTAAGTTAAGTTAAGTATAAACTTAAAAGTTTAAGGTTAAGTTGTAAGACTTAAGAGGTGTTAGGTGGGAATCATTAAGGGTTAAGTAAGTTAAGTAAGTTGGATTAAGTTAAGTGATTAACAACCTAAAACTGAATGAATGTTTTAGGACTTGGGGATTTGGACTCCGGAAGAGAGTAAGCAACCGAACGACCAACAGTGAACGGTACAGTTCTTCTTGTGACCTGCTTGCTAACGAGGTGTCCCTCGGCTTGTGTGCTATTTGTTTTGTGTGCTCACTAAACAAGATAAAGCATGCAACCGGAATATTATGATTATTGTATTGTTGTGTGATGTTTGAAAACTAACACAACATATCGTGGGAACTTACTAACCAACGTTTAGTAAGGAATTGAGTGAGACTAAGGAATGCACCCTAGTATGGTTTGATATAAACCGAAAGAGGTTAACCAACAAACATGGTCTTGAGACTACTACTAACTGGAACTTGAGTGAGGAAACCCGGGACCGATCTCCGGTCATGCATGCTAAGGAAAAAGGGGGACGGTATCTGAATCAGATCCGCCCTCCACTTAAGGACTTGTCTTCGGACTTGTAGCCTAGGGCCGGTTGCCGGCTCAGCTACGCTGGACTCCCGTCCAGAGTAGGTGGCATTAAGATGGTGCGGTGGGATCACCTAAATCCCAGGTTCGAATTAAGCTACAACCATTCCCTTCCAGGAACGGTTTGTATACTGAGATTAAGTTGAGATTAAGATTAAGGTAAGGTTAAGATGAGTTGCAACCATTCCTCTTTAAAGGATGGTTTGTATTATTAAGATTAAGATAAGCTACGTCAACTCCTTATTAAAGGATGGTTGTTTCTAAGATTAAGGTAAGACTAAGATTGAGGTGAGATAAGGATGGACTAAGATTAAGAGGGTACATTACTTAAGGAGTTAAATAATTAACTCTCTAATTAAGGGAACGCATTTAAGTCGTTCATTGTGTGTGAACTTTGATTGTTCATATCTGAGTTGTTGTTTACTGCACTTACTATTATATTGTGCATCTAATCAACCTCCATGCTATCGACAATTAGTCGTCGTAGCCACGTTAGCTTGGGGGCCATGAGAGGATCGTACCAGCATTCGTGCTGACCCCCTTTGGGGGCTGTTTTTATTACACAGGTGTACATCAGGAGGCGGCCGTCGTGAGAGTAAGAAGAGGATACAAGTGTTAAGGATTAAGTGTGACCTACGAGTTGTGCATGTACACTCGTATGGCAATTGAGTTAGTAAGATGTATAGGTTGTGAGAGGATTGTAAGAAGAATATGTATTTGGTTGAGGTTGTTATGTACTAATGTTCGGTATATTCTGTAGTCAGACCGTGGCAAGGTCCTGGAGTGTAAAGAATTCCGCTGTGACATGTATATACATTTGCTGTTAAGTTACGAGACCACATTTGGATTGAGTTGGGGTGTTACAATTATGGTGTTCTTTTTTTATTAAAAGAACACTAATATATATTACTCAACCAACAACAACATTGAATACCTCTTAGTGTTGTTTCAGTTTTTACAAAGTACCCCACATATAGTGCATCCCATGATGTACTACAAGACTATCCAAGAAGAGACAAGCATCCCCAGCTAAGCGCACAAGTAATAACAAAATTACCGACAAAGACAAGGAGTTTTGACATAATAGAACTATACCATAGCACTTCCTCAAAGACAACCGTAGACTAGCATTGAAAGTACAACATAAAATGAAGATAACAGAACTAAAGGATAATAGAACAAAAGAAGTATGAAGAAGAGACCAATCAATGGCTGCCAAGGGTTCCTGCTTCCCTTTGCCGCCGATATGATTAATATCAATTATTGAGCATCCAGATCTGATTATTACTACAAATCTGACAATAGTGGATTCCAAACCTGGAAACGAATTGTTATGATTTCTTTAGCATCAATGAACAAGATCAAGATGATCAACGGTTCAGTTGTTAGACCTAAGAATGATACTGGTATCGAGGATATTACTTAGTCAATATATTTAAAAAATTAACTATATATTGTTAAACAATCAACACCAACTTCTAGAAGTAGTAGGTAGGAGGGAGGCACCGTCCAGTTGCTATTGTTGAATAATCAGCCTACCATAGTTGAAATAAGTTAGCGCAGAAGTAAAACATGTGAGTAGAGAAGCTTAGGTTATGTACTTAGTTTGCAATAAATAGGATGTAGTAGAGATGAATAAAATCATCCCTTCAACAATCCAAACTTACCTCTCTATCCTGGGCAAATAAGTTCAACATTTGGTATCAGAGCCACACAATCTTTAGTAGCCAACGAGTATATAGTTCTTACTCGCTCTGCAATTGAAAGCTTCAAATTCTCCACAAAAAGTAGTAACCGAAGTTTCACACACCTTACGGTTTCAAATTCTCATGTGTTGTTGTAAATTAGCCATTTCAATCTCAATTAACATCATTTGCCCAAATCTAGGTGTTTGGCTATACAAAGCAGCAACTCCCATATTTTTGGTATAAAAAAATAGAAGAGAAGGGAGGAGTGAGTCTAGGTGAGAAATAGATCGAAGCAGCAAAGACGCTGGGTGAAGGTGAGGAAGGAAGAGATTACAAATGAAAAGTAAAATTAGAGAGGGAGAGGGAGAGTGAGATATTTACTGGTGACAGTTAAAAAAAAAGTAAAAAAAAAATCACCGTCAGCATAAGGAGGAGCAGTAGAGTGTGTTAAGTGGTAGTCTTGTTCACGTGAGATCTGATTGATCAAAGTCAATATATATATATATATGAAGGTTACGTGAGTCAGTACTAATAGAGTACCGTGTCAACACTTATTTCATGATAAGTTGCATACAAAAAAAAGGCGGGTCAAGTCAGTCACAAAAAAAGGGTCCAAATATACTCACGTAAAAGAGTGTTGTGAGTAAAAAAAGGAAAATAGGCAAATATAATTGTGAGAGAATAGCCGAACTGTCGTAAAAAAAGTAAGGAAAGTGGAGGAGTATTTTATAAGCCTTTTAAGTTATGACTGATTTTCAAGTGAGGGGTGGAATTAAAAAGCTTAGCAACAATAATTATAATTCTTGGTCTACTTGCATAATTTCATATTTGCAAGGACAAGATTTGTGGGAGGTTGTTAATGGCGCTGAAGTAAAGCCACCAAGGGGAGAAGACGCGCTGCGGAAATGGAAGATTAAAGCAGGCAAAGCTATGTTCACCTTCAATATGACTATTGAAGAAGAAATTCTCGAATACATTCGAGATGCAAAAACTCCTAAAGAAGCTTGGGACACACTTGCCGAGTTGTTCTCGAAAAAGAATGACACAAAGCTTCAACTCTTGGAGAGTGAGCTGTTGTCAATTGCGCAAAATGATATGACGATTGCATAGTACTTTCACAAAGTGAAGTTGTTATGCTGAGAAATTTCTGAGTTGGATCCGAAAGCTCGAATTGGTGATACTAGGATGAAACGAATCATGATCCATGGTTTGAGACCTGAATTCAGGAGCTTTATTGCTGCTATACAAGGTTGGCAAGTGCAGCCATCACTTATGGAATTTGAAAACTTGCTAGCTAGTCAAGAAGCATTGGCTAAGCAAAAGGGAGGAGTCTTGTTGAAGACAGAGGAAGAGGCACTCTATGCTAAGAAAGGCAAGTGGAATTCCAAGCAAAGATTTGAAGATGGATCCAGACAGAATAGCCATGAAGAGAGGAGTCATCAAGGTAAGTGGAGTGATCGAACAAAAGCTAGGGCAGATTGGAACGACTATGATAATAGTCAAAAGTTTGAAGGAAAGTGTTACAACTATAACAAGAAAGGTCATATGGTGAAAGATTGTTGGTAAAAGAAGAAGAGGATAGAGAACAATGTTGCTACTTCAAGGAATGAAGACGAATGGGACATTTATGCCCTCTTGGGTGTAGAAAAAGAGGAGCTTGCCCTTAAGGATGTTGATGCACTCTTTATAGTAGATGAAGAGGAGCTTGCCTTGTGGGATGTTGATACACTCTCTACAGGGACAATGAGGAGCTTGCCCATATAGCAACAACGTGAAAGAGATGGTTTGTAGTTTTTCCATATAAAAGCTACATGTGTACTAGATAAATAGGAAGTTGATGTTGAGAGGGAGTTAAACAATCAACACCAACTTCTAGAAGTAGTAGGTAGGAGGGAGGCACCGTCCAGTTGCTATTGTTGAATAAGCAACTTACCATAGTTGAAATAAGTTAGTCCAGAAGATAAACGTGTGAGTAGAGTATTGTAGTTGTATGCTCAGTTTACTATAAATAGGTATGTAACTCAAATGAATAAACCATCCCTTCAACAATCCAAACTTACCTCTCTATCCTGGGCAAATAAGTTCAACATATATTGTATATATAGTAATTAGGCATGTGTTTGCTGAGTCAGCTAACCACTTCCTCCACTAAATTAGTCAATCCTTAATTGTAGGATCTATTGTTCCAACTATTAATGTTGTTAGCTTCTGTATATATTCAAAATATTTATTCCCTAATAACATACAATTGATTAATATCAATTACATGGTATCAGCCTAATCGTTCCTCTCCCCACCTCTTCTACGCACTTATTTGCACCCCTGACTGCTCTTACCACCATCGACAACTCTAATGACACAACCAAACCGTTCATTATTTGTTAACTTCACAAATGTTATCCGTCTTACCCCACTGAATTACTTCACCTGGAAGATCCAACTTCAAGTAATCCTTACCAGCTACGATCTTCTAAAATTCGTCGACGGCTCTCATCCAACGCCGTCCCGAACTCTCACCAGCAACACCACCAGAGCACCAAACCCGACATACACTGCCTAGCTTCGCCAAGATCGCCTTCTCTTCGGTGGTCTCGTCGACACCTTAACCCTTGTCGTTGCACCGCTCATTACCCGCACCACCACCACCAAAGAGGCATGGGACATTTTCATTGCCACTTACGCCAACCCTTTCAAAGGGTGTGTCAATCAGATGAAGGATAAAATCTAAACCACCATCCAAGGTTCTCATCACGTCTCAGATTACATCCAATCAATGCTAGCCACTTCCGACTTACTCACTGAGCTTGGAAAACCAGTGGATGCTAAAAATCTCGTCTCCTTCATCCTCATAGCCTTGATGCTAACTATACCGCCATTATCAACGCCATCAAAGCCCGTGAAATAACCATTCAGATCATGGAACTTCACGACAAGCTTCTTGTTAAAGAACTTGAACTCACGACCGTCACCACCACTCGCGCTGCTCTTGCCACCGCGCTGAATGCCCAGTCCAAACTGTGCCCCGCCAAGTGTCGCCCCTACTCTGATGGTCCCCACTCTGACACTACTTCGTCGTCTAGCCGTCTACCACACACTTCCTACGGCATCCACTCTCCCCAACCCTTCCTAGTCAAATTTCAATGGTGTTAGGAGGTCGGGCATGTCCTTGCAGCCGGTCGTGAGTTTCACCTCCTATATCCTCATGCTCACCCACCTTCACCACCTAACGACCTCCACTTCAATCCAATGCCACCACCACCCACTCTCGCGTCCCTGAATATCTTGTGAACAGTGGCGCCTCCCACTACGTTGTCAACAACTGTAATGACCCCAAAACCACCCTAGTTCTATGATCGTTACACGTTGTGCACTTATTACCTAAGATATGCAAGGATACACTCACGATACCAAAACAGATACAAATACTTATATATTACATGATCAGAGTTTATAAACCGTTTGTACATCGTACAAAGCGGAACCCAATAACTTACGAAGCGGAAGCAACTATATACAAATGGGCCACAAAATACAGAAGGGCCACAAGGCTGGCAATTCAAGTACAAAATCTGAAAGAACAACTAAAAGATGAAAGCAGAGATCTCTAGCCAAAAGCTAAAACCTACAAATCAGACAGAGATAGGGGTGAGCAATCACAGCTCAGCAGGTGATAAACTTCATCAGCTAAGCATGCTCAAAATAGTTTACGGAATATATATAAGCTTAGAAAATCAGAATAAAAATTCAAAGTAGAAGACCTTCAAAACAAACTAAAGTCCAAAACAGAGCGGAGCTAAGTGAAAGTCAAACAGATAGCTAAACACAAAAGCATTGCACAAATCGGAAATCTTTTGGAGCACAAAAGTTAGATGATCAAAATTAGAAGCAGAATCAGAGCAAAGTTAGAAACCATGATTCAACGAGTTCACAAACGAAACATTCTCAAAATAGAGTGAAGATCAGAAAGAGTGGTTCATAACATATCACTTTACAAACAGAAGCGGAACCCTAGTTCCTAGCACTCACATACAGAAGAGCGAAGGCTCTATGGATCGAAGGATTCCCTAACAGAAAGGATAAAGATCATTCACGGCCCCGTCGGTACCCAATCATCTGAGGAAGACCTGAGGAACAGAAAACAGAAGGACATGTTACGCACATTCTACGGGTTAACTCGACCTAGTCAACCATGGCTCAGAAAGCTAATTCACTTGGTCTCAAAACAGAAGCTTAAACTTTAAGAACAAAAGGTGTTGTGAAATACAAACAGCAAAGCACCATTGCTCTAAGCATAACAAAACCAAAATCGTTGCAGAAACAAAATTCTTATGCCAAGACAAGCAAAACACGGAAATCCAAACAGAAGTCAGAAGTCAAAACATACTTTCAGAATAAATCAGAGATCAGAAGCAAAATGAATGATTTCGGAACATAAATATATGTAATCACATACTAAAACATGTCAAATAGCTTATACACACTTAGGGGATCATAACCCCGAAGACGGAAGTCAAAACGGAGCTCAAACGAACATTTTAGGCGAAATCAGAACTTCTGAGGCGCCTAAAAATAAGCTCGCACTGCCACAAAAACTTGTTAATGTTTTGGGGGCCAAGCAGATGAATCTCTACGACAAGATCATGTTGAAGTCATCTCAAACTAACAACTTCATGATGACGCTTCCAAAGTCAATGTTTCACTACGAAGAAGATATGATCACGGCAATCAACTTTGAGGACATCAGAGAGATGATGTGTGGAGATTATCTGAACATTAACATTATTCAAGCTTATTTAAAGTAAGTGTTCTTTCTTCATACTGTAAAAACATATAGAATAAGTATCTATGAAGTTGCATTGGCTAACTTTTTATAGTACATGTGATATAATAGAGGTCTGCTTGAGAGATGTGTTGAGAAGGACATGACCTCCATTACTGCGGTGTGCCCAGAGCGTTTATCGTACGACTCAGTCACTAGGGACCCGGGGAGGTTTTGTAATTACATGATTCATTACTTCAATGTTGCTGATCGACTGAATAAATTATGCATTCTAATGTCGTATCACCAAACGTGAGTTCTGATATAAAATTACATACTAATTAGCTAACTTTTTTACCTTCATTTCTCATTTCATTTTGTATTTGACATTGTAGCCACCACTGGGCTTTGTTTATATTCTACGCTGCCACCGCTACTCTGCTCGTTCTAGATCCACTAGGGTAGTGGACAGAATTCAACACTGAAGACTTAATCAAAGAGTAAGTTTTTATTACTATTTAATTGTTTGTAAGTTTTTTGAACCAAAATTAATGTACTTGTTCATTTTGCTAAACGCTTTTGTTAATATATGTAACAGTTGTTACAAAAAAACCCCACAGGGAGAGTTTGGTGATTTGACCGTCGATTACATCAAGGTTTGGTAATTCATGTATTTCATTCGTGCTGCTATTATCTTTGTACAATTGTTTTACATTTGTGAATTTTGGTGATTTAGTGCCCTACCCAAAAGGATTCTAAGAGTTGCGGGTACTACATGATGCGGTATATGTACGAGTTCTGGGGGTACTTCCCAAGTTTTAAGAATGATAAAGACAAGGTAATACGAACACTGTCTTGTATTTAATTCTTTCGGCAGATTTTTTGTGTCTTTATCTTAATCTTATTATGTGTTCCATTCCTTTTCTTGTTGCAGATTAAAGAGCATTTTGCCAAATTCTCGACTTACCATCCAAACGACGTGTTGCATGTCAGAGAGAGCATGTCAGCCATGTTTATGAGAATGGAGTGGTAGACTAGCTAGCTCTGATGCTGCTATGATGGATTTTTTTTTTCACAGTTTTCTGCACCGTTTTTGTACTATTTTACGCTTCTATTTTATGCTATTTCTTACTGGGAGTCATCCTAGCTGTATCTACCATGTATAGGTTACACTGCTACCTTTGTAGCCCTCTGATTCTGCTAGTTGCTGCTGCTGTAACAGATTCTAGCTGCTGTATTGAATATTTTTTGTAATGAATTGCTAGCTGCTGCTGCTGTAACGGATTCCGCTGTTTTGAATATTTTTTGTTGCTGTAACAGATTCAGCTGTAACAAATTTTCGATCTGGTGTATATTAGATGTTATCTCTGTTGCAATTGTGCACAGAGAATGAATATGTGTTGTTGGTATTTGATTAAGGTGGTTCAATTGTGCAGTTTCTGCACATTTGTTGGTCTGATGCCCTCTGTTATAATTCTGGCTCTGTTGCAATTGTGTAGATTTGTAAAAAAAAAATTACACTTTAGATAACGGTTTTAACAATAACCGTAATCTAAAGTCCTTTGGGCGCGCGCGCCAAAAGACTTTACATTACAGTTATTGTAAAAACCGTCATCTAAAGTGTCCACTTTACATTACGGTTATTGGTAAAACCGTAATGTAAAGTCAATGACACGCGGGATGGAAAAGGGCCTTTAATTACGGTTTTAAACCGTAATTAAAGACGTCGCCATCTTTATTGACGCCCGCGTAGATTACGGTCCAGAACCGTAATTATACACGGTTTTGGACTGTAATTAAAGGCTCGCGTTCCACCAGTGTGGCCATGGTGAAAATTATAGAGAAAAGGTTGGAGCTTGGCAAGGTAGGTTGGGTAATCGACTAGGGCTGTAGGGTAAGGTGGTGAGTTGGGCATTAGTGATGATGGACCCAAAGTGGATGGGATTTTTGGGTGGTGAGATGGCCATGGGAGACTTAGTGATGGTTTCGGGAGTTGAGATAACAGTAGTGCCTTGTTTGGAGGGTTTTTGGCTTTGAGTGGGAGAGTGAGTAGGAGTGGTTTGAGGGTAGGATAATTTGTGGGTTGGTTGTGAAGGTAAAGTAGCAATGGTTTCAAGGACGATGGAGTTAGGTTTTTGAATAGTGACATGGTTGATGTGGGTGCTTTGGTCGAATTGGTATGGAAAATCTTACGGGTTTTCAAACAAAAATTTGCAGACAAAGTTAAGTTGAACTACTTAACCAAGAAGAGTATGGTGCCAGAGAGACTATACCTAAGTACCCAGACTATGCCTCTAAGAGGGAGAGGAGATACAACCACCCTCAGTCAGAACGAGTCATGCCATGGTGTGTGCGAAAGAGCTCAAATGCAACCATGGGTGATGCCTTAGTGATGATATCAGCAAGCTGGAGTCTGGGGAAACTTAGTTTAATTAGATTAAGTTCATCTCCACATAATCTTGTAAGAAATGAGAACTCAAGTATGTAAATTTAGTGCGAGCATGAAATTTAGAGAATTTGACGACCTTAGCTGGTATTATCATACATAATGGTAACATTTTGATAAAAAAAATACCGTAGTCTTCAAAGTACTTAAAGCTGGAGCGAGTCTGCTTGCTTTCTGCACAAGATTCGCAGAGATAGTCGGCTTGCTTCTGCACATGATTTACAGACCGAGTCTGCTTGCTTTGTGCACGTGATTCTCATATATATATATTTATATATATCGGATATTAATATCAACACGTGCCATAATGCCTTAAGATCACCAGTATTAAAGTCATAAACCATATTTCCTTACAATCACGAGTGATAGAGTCATAAATATAAGAATGGAGAAATCACAAATTTGAGAGACACTTGAGAGACTATGTCCAATAACAACAACTAAGTTAACATTTTCAACTTTAAATAAAGAGGGGTTGGAGCCAATTCTTATGATTTTTATATGCATGTTGGCTCTAAAAGTAACCTTTCCCCCTTGATGGTCAGAGTGAGTCATAAACTCAACTTGGTTTCCTGTCATATATCTTGAACAACCACTATCCAGAAACCAAGAGTCATTGTTCCAAGCCACTCTGTCTGCAAAAAGCTACTGGTTAGTTTTGGGAACCCAGATGTACTTGGGTCCCCTCTTAGACGACGATGAAGAACTATTATAGTAAAGATCACGAGCTTTGATATTTACAAACAGATGAGATATATTAAATGAAAAATCATGACAAAGTTTATTACAGGAAGAGTCCGTATGACCATCTGTTATACCCAAAATTTTAACCCCCCAGGAGAGTCCCTTGAGGTATTGGTGCAAAAAGGGTATATTGGTCAAACAACAAGAATTCCCGGTTCGATCGGCGCATTCCGGGGCATCAAGGGCAGCTTAGTCACCTTCACGGGTATTTTCGTGATTTTCTAAGCCCCCCATGAGCTTTCTCTCTCCTCCGAAAGTGGTTCAAATCAACTCCAAATGCTTTAAATTTTAACCCACGATAGAGGATGCCATTTTAAGCATAATGGCGTTGGAATTTTGATTTTTCGAATTTCCAATAATTTTCTAGCAATTTCTGAGTGAAACTGATGAGAAATTGAATTTAAAAATATTTCAACATTTAAAAAATTCGATTCCAATTCAGAAAAATCATAATTGCCATCCTTGACACGTGGCTAAAATTTCACAGCAAAATTCCTTTGGAAGTCACTTAATTAAAATTCCAAAAAATCTTACTTTTACTAGATTTTCTTTATCTTTAAGAAAGTCTATATAAAGGGATAAATCTTTTGATCAAATCAAAATCTCACAAGCTCAAGAACCTCGGAAGTCAGAAAGCACAGCCTCCCCTCTCTATCTCATGTTTTTCAACACCCGGCCACCAAAATCATACCAAAAATCCCCCGAAATCACCATCTAAACTCGTTTTCCAATTCCCAAAGCATCAACAATCATCAAAACCCCACATAAACACCACCAAAACATGAATAACAGCAAGAACAACCTACAACCAGAAGCTTGGTTCAAAAACCTTTCAGGTCTGCCATCAACGGAGCACTCGATGAATCCCGACGTGAAGAATCATTGTAAACCCGAAGGTAAAACAGGTAGAAATTCCACTTTCCTAACTCCCTACGGCCTTATCAGTCTTGTCTTAAAATTTGGGTTCAAACCGACTTTTCTCGGCCTCTGTATTACTAATTATTTCAACTACTGCCTTGTTACTTGTTTGCTAAGTTTTGTGTATTATTCGATTTCAAACTGAAAACTTTTACTACCTCTGTCCCGTTTGCTTTTCGGCACGTTTTTCCACTTCAATATTAAACATATAAGATAAAATAATTTTTAAAAATTAAGTTGTATAATATATAGTTTTTTACAAAAGGATTTCATTGTAAAACATAAATTTGTAAAAATAAATTATCTTATAGGTTAAATATTGAAGTCAAACGACACATCCAAATAGTAAAGTGGACGCTTTGACCGGGACGGAGGGAGTAATCACTAACATCCTGTACATCTTTCAGGCTACAAGTACATAAATTTTAAGCTGAAAACACCGTCGGGAACCATCAAAAACCCACTGTCCGTGGGTGGTTGTGACCTCGGATGCAAGGTCCGGGACCACGGACTGGTTGTCCGTGACCACGGACACCCACGGACGGTGGTGGGATTTCTTATTTTCCAATTTTTCAAATTTGAGAGTTTTTAACAGTACATGTACGGGCCCACGGACACCCTGTCCGTGGCCCCGGACTTTTCAAGTTTGCGTTTTTATTTTAGTTCTGTTTTCGCAATCATGTAATTCAGTTTGGGTCCGTGGTCTCGGACATTGGGTCCGTGGCTACGGACATAATTAAAATTTGACCTAATTCTGCCTCCGAAACCCTTGTTTAAGTAGTTTTAATTTCAGTTTAATTTTCTATCAAAAAAACATTAAAAAAAACAGAAGTGCGCACTTAGGTTAAAAGCGACTCGTAATAAGCCGTAGTTAAACTAAGTAGAGGAAAAACGACTTTGAGGGGTAATGAAAGTAATTGAACCCTAATTAAGTCGAATATCAAGCCCCCGAACCAGAACTCTCCTTTCCTAATTTGGTCTAGTTTAAAATTAGGTGGCGACTCATAATAGGTTCCAGTGAGCTAGCTTAGGTTTTAATAATTATGGTTATATGACTTAGTTATTAAACTTAGGTTATAAGTGGACCTAAAACCCGACCAAATCCTAATCAATCTAATCAACATAGGATAGGGTTTAAAATCAAGGCTCACAGAATGGCGACTCTGCTGGGGACAAAATTCTTAATATTAACTTGTTTAATTTTAAGAAAGAGGGCTTAACTCGAAAATGTTTATTTACGACTTTCATTATGTTGATTGTTTACTTTTGTGCGCAATTTAAATTTCTGCACCTTTGCATCATATGAGAGCGATGGTCCACATAAACCGATTTCACTCCGGGACCCATTTGAGGGTCCCCTGTCAGGGACTCACACCATTTAGGTGATGTGTATAAGTGGGGGAAAAGAGGAGGGTGTCGTCTAACCACACCCCTTAATACCTGGGCTTTAGGCCCAAGCATTTTTCTGACAGTGCCCTTACCTAGCCTTGTTGGTCATTCAAAGACCCGACCGTAGACGCACACCTTCAGGTGGTGTGGAAAAAGTGGGGAAGCCCAAGGAGAATAGCGTGCAAGCCCTATTCTTTTGTGGTGACCTGGGCCCATGCCCCAAGCACCTCTTCGGATCAATCTATACCCGGTTTGATTTAAACGTCTAGTGAGGACATGTTGAACTTGTGTGGGCTTTGTTTGCTTGTATGATCGGCCCACTACCCAACCTAGAGATTGATAGGAACTTCTCCAACATCAACCTAGCCCAACCCGAATTGGCAGCTCTATTTGTTTGCGGCCTAGAGGCCCTGCCTGGTTTGATATGTGAGTCATTTGGGCTTCGGCCCAAAAGTTTAAACTTAGGTGATTTTTCTCTCTTTTTGGCCCAATTTGAGTTATCAATTTAGTTCTAGGCCCACAAAAAGGAAATCCACCTAAAGCAATCCATGAAAATCCATCAGGCCTTTCCATTTCAAGGCTCATTCTAGTCTATGAAGACTTTTCACGGGTATCATCTTTTAGGCCCAATCATAATTACTTGGCCCAAATTCCAATTCACGTCAAGAACATGGTTTAGAAATCATTTTGGCCTATGTGCTTTACTTCTAGCCCAAACACATTCTGGCCCAAGCGCCCAATTCTCAAAACATTCCGGCCCAAGAGCCACATTCTTCAACAATTTCGTCCTAGGCACCAGTTCACAGCTCATGAATCATTCCGGCCCTTGTGCCTCTCTTCCAACTTATTTCGGGCCTCAGTGCCTACCCACAATCTTCAAAACATTCCAGCTCATGTGCTTTTCTTGCAGCCCATACAAGTTTTAACCTAAAACTTCTTCGCGGCTGAGAATTTTAGCTTAGTCACTTTTGTTTTCCAACAGATAAGCCTGAATCCCATGTATGGCAGAGGGGGGAAACCAGTCAGCATGAAGGCCCAGCTTGCAGCCTTAGAGCAAAAGTACTTGGCCGCCTTTGATGCCATGGAACAGAAACATAGGTCCACCACTAATGCCATGGAGGCTAAGTATGTCACCATCATCGAAGAGTAGAAAAACAAAATCAATTCCCTTGAGGTTGGTCATCAGGAAAACATTTCGGGGAAGATTGCCGACTCCGGGAACGAGCACGACTACATCAAAGTTAACTCCATTGGGGCTTAGGATGCACAAAGATTTGTAGGGGAAGCCGCCCCGGACCGCCAACTAACTACAGAACTAAGGAAGGCTCTGAAAAGGACCGAGCGCATGGAAAAAGCTAGCAAGCCAGCTGGTTTCGATTACTCCTCTATGGCATCGTACCCTGAGGTTGATCTTCCTCTAAAGTTGAAGCTGCCCACACTTGCTCTATACAAGGGTTCCTCAGACCCGCAGGTCCATCTAGCGATGTTCGATAGGGAGATGTCCATCCTCAGATTGAATGACATGTATAAGGCTAAGGTCTTTGCTCGTTACCTTGATGAAATACCCCAACGTTGGTACTTGACTCAGAGGGTGAACATCAAAACCTATGAGGAGGTTTGTGAGGCTTTCTTGCACCATTTTGAGTATGCTAAGAATCTCGAAGTCACCAGGTCAGTCCTCGCCAGTACTCGACAGAGAGACAATGAATCAATGCCCGACTTCATCAAACGGTGGAAGATGAAGGCCGCTGCAATGCCTAAAAAATGGATGAGCAAGAACAGATCCGAATGATTGTGGATAATATGCAGAAACAATACAACTATGAGCTGAGTTGCACATACTTCCCTAATTTTGACATGCTGATGGGACAGGTAAGAGTCATGGAAGAAAAGATCCACAAAGGTGAGTTGAAGCTGGGACAACCCAAAGCCCAGGGTGTAGGTATCGAGACCTTTAAGTCAGGACCGACCAAAGCAGCTCGAGTTTTATACCAAGTGAGCACCATACAGAAGCCCAGTGCTGCAAAGCAGGGCATCAAGGCCTCACCCCGATCCAGGAGGTTCACTGCACCAAGACAGTTTACCGACATTGGCCGGCCCCTCAGTCAAGCACTCGTGAAGCTACAAGAGCTAGACTTACTACAGCCTCTCATGCCTAGTCCTGGGATGACCCAAGCCGGGGAACATCTCCATCAGTTCTGCCAGTTTCATCAGTTATCAGGACACAATACTGATGACTGCAGAGCATTAAAGCATAAGATAGAGGACTTTATTGAGCAAGGACTCTAGTTTGTTGAGTAGGCAGTTTTGTTTACTCTTTTCAATTTTGTAAGAAGTTTATCACATTTCTATTTCAATGAACTTTAGTTTCTCGGGCTTTTTCAATTTGTAATCACGAAAATGAAAATAAAAGAAGTGTGTTCGTTCACCTTGCACCTTCAACCAAATCGTCTTGCTCATCAGCAAATATTTCTTAAAACTAATGTTCACGAAACGATCATTTTCTGGCAACTGAACAGAACGACTTGTCCTATGTTTCTAAAAGGATGAACATGTCCAACCAAACACCACTACTCATCCCAAAACATCCAAACAACCCACAAGGAGGCTCCAAGTGCACATACGTCAAATTGTTGTCATAAACCCCAAGTCTATACTGGGGGCAATCTGAGTTTAGGTTTGTCATCTTTAATCTTTCATTTAAACGTGTGAACAAGTCTTCAAGCGAACATTTACGAGAATGTCTTGAGCGGAAGAACCATGAGTGAACGGGCGTGTCATTTTTACATGACTCCGGTGAGACCACAGTCAAAGGTAAGGTAAACAGCATAACTTCGATTGAAGGAGATAATTTGTAAATTTACTCTTAGACCTGCGAAAAATAACAAAGAGCGGATACACAACTATCAGGAATGACGAAGCACCTAGGTACAGCACCACATAGCCAAAAGCTTGTGAACCATGACATTAAACCCTAGGCACCCCCGCTGAGCCTTTCATATATACCTTTTCAATATTATGAACTCCACAAAATAACCCAGCCAATGATGAGTGTCCGACCCGGTCACCAATGGAAGCAAAGAGCCCGACTCTCAGATAACATTCTCATCAATCGAAAGAAGCAACGCCGGTATCAGCATGACGAAGCGATCCGCAAATGGTCCCATGTGAAACAGGATCCAAAGAGCTCACATCAAAACAGCTCTCGAAATTCAAAACCGGGAGACACAAGAACCCCGAAGGCGAAGTCAAGAGAGGATAAAACAAAGAGGCATACCCGAAATGCCTCGAAGAAATCCGAATGGCGAGAGAAGAGAAATGGTATAAAGGACAACTTCAAAAGTACAAGTCCAGAAGCTCGAAAACAACGTCAACACAAAGCGGCTAGACTACTTCAAGACAAGGAAGATGAATCCGTGAGAAGACGCAAGGTGTAGCTTTGGTCACCCCTTTAAGCTCCACATACCTCAAATATCCCTCCATGGTCCCGTTATCTTTCATCACACCCCATGGCCATGTTATATGCTTTAAAGACTCCCAACTCGATAGTTGTGTATCTAATCACGTGAAAGTAACAGATCGAATGCGTAAATTCATCAAATATCGAATTCAATGGTCTAGAAGTTTTGACTGATAGCAAGAAACGAGTGCAAACACCAAACACGTCGAGTGTAGGTTAGGAAGCATCACATCAAAACATAAGCCTTGACCCTGTAAGGATGAGACTTGTTTGCATGTTTAATAAAAGAAAATACTGGGGGCAATCGATCGTTCCAATCGATTTCCATGAACTTTAGCTCAGATTGTCTTAAAGGAAAATACTAGGGGCAATTATTGGTTTCAATAATTGCTACGACGACACCAATTGGAACCTAAAGCTTAAGCACCACCAACATCACCACCACACAGGCCCATATAAGCCCTTACCTCCACATCACCCCACACAGGCCCAAATCAGCCCTCACCTCTACACCACCACTACATAGGCCCACATAAGCCCTTACCTTCACATCATACACCACACCCCACCGGTGGCATGTTCATCTCCTAGGAGATAAATTACAAGTTTGAATGTTTTTGTCAGGAAATGATAATTTCACTTTCCTTTTTAGTAAACAGAATTTTCTGCAAGCACTGCCATGTTTGGCACCTTTTTCAACAATTTCTTGTCTTGAACAACTTTTCTTCAAACACTTCGGTTTCATAAACCTCATCATAGCCACGTTTGGCACACTTTCTAGCAATGTCTTGCTTTGGACAATTTTCGATCCTTAACATTGCCATGTTTGGCACATTTTCCAACAGTTTCTTGTTTTGGACAAGTTTCCTACATACACTTTGATTGTATTTTGACATGCACACCCTCATTGCCACGTTTGGCACTTTCATAATCAACTTTCATCATGATCACTACATCTATTGTACGAGACTCCTCGTCACAAATCAGAGATATAGATTCTCACCGCGGAGATACAGATTCTTCAGAGATATAGATTCTCACCACGAAGATACAGATTCTTCAGAGATACAGATTCTCAGTCGAAGATCAGATTCTTCAGAGATACAGATTCTCAGTCAAAGATACAGATTCTTCAGATACAGATTCTCACCCGAGTAGTAGAACTCACCCGAGTAGAAGAACTCACCCGAGTAGACGAACTCGCCCGAGTGGAAGAACTTGACCCCACACCAATTTTCAATCACTTTCAGGTAGTCAACGCCTTAGAATAGCTTGACATCATTTCATTCATTATAGGTAGTCAACGCCTTAGAATATCTTGACATCATTTCATTCATTATAGGTAGTCTACGCCTTAGAATAACTTGAAATCATTTCATTCATTATAGGTAGTCAATGCCTTAGAATCACTTGACATTACTTCATTTCACTTTACTTATAGGTAGTCAGCGCCTTAGAATAGCTCAACGCGGCTTGTTAGTCTCCAACGGCATGTAGGGTCTGTTCACAATCCAAAATTTTGGGGCATCACTCAAGCATCAACCAGACTTTTCATATTCATTACAAAGTCTAGTTGACGGGGGGCAATCTGTTATACCCAAAATTTTAACCCCCCCAGGAGACTCCCGTGAGGTATTGGTGCAAAAGGGTAGATTGGTCAAACAACAAGAATTCCCGGTTCGATCGGTGCATTCCGGGGCATCAAGGGCAGCACAGTCACCTTCAGGGGTAATTTCGTGATTTTCCAAGGCTTAAGCCCCCCACGAGCTTTCTCTCTCCTCCGAAAGTGGCTCAAATCAACTCCAAATGCTTTGACATTTTAACCCATGATATATGATGACATTGTAAGCATAATGGCATTGGAATTTTCATTTTTTGAATTTCCAATAATTTTCTAGCAATTTCTGAGTGAATCTTACGAGAAATTGAATTTAAAAATATTCCAACATTTTAAAAATTTGATTCCACTTCAGAAAAATCATAATTTCCATCCTTGACACGTGGCTAAAATTTCACAGCGAAATTCCTTTGGGAAGTCACTTAATTAAAATTCCAAAAAATCTTACTTTTACTAGATTTTCTTTATCTTTAAGAAAGTCTATATAAAGGGATAAATCTTTTGATCAAATCAGAATATCACAAGCTCAAGAACCCTAGGAAGTCAGAAAGCACAGCCTCCCCTCTCTCTCTCACGTTTTTCAACACTCGGCCACCAAAATCATACCGAAAATCCCCCAAAATCACCATCTAAACTCGTTTTCCAATTCCCAAAGCATCAACAATCATTAAAACCCCACATAAACACCACCAAAACGTGAAGAACAGCGAGAACAACCTACAACCAGAAGCTTGGTTCGAAAACCTTTCAGGTTTGCCATCAACGGAGCACTCGATGAATCCCAACGTGAAGAATCATTGTAAACACGAAGGTAAAACAGGTAGAAATTCCACTTTCCTAACTCCCTACGACCTTATCAGTCTTGTCTCAAAATTTGGGTTCAAACCGACTCTTCTCGGCCTCTGTATTACTAATTATTTCAGCTACTTCCTTGTTACTTGTCTGCTAAGTTTCGTGTATTATTCGTTTTCAAACTGAAAACTTTTAATCACTAACATCCTGTACATCTTTCAGGCTACAAGTACATAAATTTTGAGCTGAAAACTCCGTCGGGAACTATAAAAAACCCACTGTCTGTGGGTGGTCCGTGACCTCGGACGTAAGGTCCGGGACCACGGACGGGTTGTCCGTGACCACGGACACCCACGGACGGTGGCGGGATTTCTTAGTTTCCAATTTTTCAAATTTTAGGGTTTTTAACAGTACATGTCCGGGCCCACGGACACCCTGTCTGTGGCCCCAGACTTTTCAAGTTTGTGTTTTTATTTTAGTTCTGTTTTCACAATCATGTAATTCAGTTGGGGTCCGTGGTCTCGGACATTGGGTCCGTGACTACGGACATAATTAAAATCTGACCTAATTCTGCCTCCGAAACCCTAGTTTAAGTAGTTTTAATTTCACTTTAATTTTCTGTCAAAAAACGTTAAAAAAAAACAGAAGTGCGCACTTAGGTTAAAAACGACTCGTAATAAGCCGTAATTAAACTAAGTAGAGGAAAAACGACTTCGAGGGGTAATGAAAGTAATTGAACCCTAATTAAGTCGAATATCAAGCCCCCGAACCCGAACTCTCCTTTCCTAATTTGATCTAGGTTAAAATTAGGTGGCGACTCATAATAGGTTCTAGTGAGCTAGCTTAGGTTTTAATAATTATGGTTATATGACTTAGTTATTAAACTTAGGTTATATGTGGACCTAAAACCCGACCCGATCCTAATCAATCTAATCAACTTAGGATAGGGTTTAAAAATCGAGGCTCACACCATCATTACCACAATATCTACATATTTTCATTGCAGAGGGAGTCTAACTTACCTTATCATGCGCGATTTTCTCACCATTGTGAGCCATCAGGCACATCAAACTGATGGTGCCTAACTTAGCCTCATCTGAGTTGGAATTTTCAATCATCTTGAGAGATTTTTTAGGCAACGCAGGCTCTGATACCACTTGATAGGATCAGAGTGCTGACCGAGTAGGTCTGAGGTGTTAGTCCTAGACCAACCCTATGTGGAGACAAGTATTTGTAAGAGGAGATAATGCGGAAGCTTTTGTATAAAATTGACAAAATAGGATTTTGCTTGTATTGAAATTCGATGTGAATTACAACCTAACTTCCTATTTTGGGATTCGACAGAGGTATTTTGTCTCCATCCAACACGTTATACTATAAAGGGAGTGTTTTATGTGCTCTATAGGTAATAGATACCTAAGCTAAAAATGACAAAGTCTCACTAAGATCTCTCGAAAATATTATCTCTCTCAATATGACTCTCTCTCTCTCGAAATGTGGAAGTGAAAGCTCCAAGTATTGCAAATGACTTCTAGATGCTTAAATACTGATAAAACCCGAAGTAACTGCTCCCATGATATGTAAAATGGTGTTTCCACGACGTCCCACGTCTTCCCACTACGCATGGGGCGGGAAATATCTCAACTGCTCTGCAGAGGGACTTGTTCTGGCGCTCTTTAACCTTGACCACCTTGATTTTCATAGCTTCTAGAACTTTCCAGGAGAATATTATGTCACAGAACGACTCCTTGTGCAGTCAGACTCCTTCGTTGCTAAGACTTGCTCTGATGCTATTATCAATGATACTTCTACTGTCAAAGTATTATTCTAATAATGGCGGCGAATTTCCTGGTCTCAGAACATATTTAAATACACACACACACACACACGGCATTAGTCATTTCACCTCCCCTCCTCACAAACCCAAACATAATTGCATCTTAGAACGCAAACAATGTCATGCTGTAAAAACTGGCCTTGCACTTCTATCACATTCGGGTTTGCCCATCAAATTCTAGCCTCATGCACACTATGCTCACAACCGTTTATCTCATCTACTTGCTGCCCATTTCCAATCTTCAACTTGATTCTTCGTATTAAAGTGTGTTTAATCAAAATGCAAAATATGTTAAACTGGAGAGTTTTGGATGTCTGTGTTACCCCTGGCTCAAACCCTACACTACTAACAAATTGGACCCCAAGTCCATCGCTTGTGTATTCGCAGGTTATCTGGATCCACTCACTCACTCACCGTGTTTATGTCTCCCGTCATATCCATTTAGTTGAAAATATGTTCATCTACCACCACCTTACACTTACGGACCCTAACACCACTCCCTCAGCCATGCCACCACTACCCTCCACGCCATGGACTGATCTACACCTCCCATCTTCCGATCCTGCCTCACCCACTTCCCCCACACTTCCACCACAAAACCCGGTCAACCCCCTATCCTTCTTTACTTCCCACTCCTATCACACCCACCACTACTACTCCTTTCTTACCCACATGCTAGACTAATTTACCTCCACCCGCCCATTCACCGTCTCTACCCATACAACCTCACTTACTACTCCACCTTCTCCATAGAGTATCTCATCCAGAACTATAGTCATTCGTTCACAACATGGCATCACCAAACCCATACAAAAACTCAACCTTGCTGCCTCCACCACTCCCTCATCTGAACCATGATCCATAACCCAAGCCCTCAGACATCCATCCTGGCGGACTACAATGCAACATGAGTTTGATGCACTAATAAAAAATGGCATGTGGACCCATGTTCCCCCTTCTTCGTTGGGTGGAGTTCCTGAAAGACTATGACATTGACCTCCAGTACAAAGAAGGGAGACCAATGTTGTAGCTGATGCTTTGAGCCATCGAGCACACTCGCTTCACGCTATGGTTACAAGTTCCAGCTTGATTGATGAGGTGCAAGAGGCTCAGCATAGCGACCTGTATATGTTGGAGATCAGACAGAAGCTGACAGATGGCATGTTTGAGAGTCAGAACTACAACTTCAGGATACATGACGATGATTTGATCAGGCTGAATGGCTAGTTATGCATTCCTATAAGCAGTGTTGAGCTGAAGGAGCACATACTACGTGAGTCACATTATTCTTTAGTGTCTATCCATCCGGGAGCTTCCAACAAGTATAAAGACATGAGGCGTTACTTCTGGTGGGCTGGAATGAAGAAATATGTGACCGATTATGTTATGAGGTGCATGACTTGCCAGAAGGTGAAGTTCGAGCACAGACGACCTGGAGGCATGGTTCAGTCAATGCCAGTTCCAGAGTAGAAGTTTCATGATATCTCCATAGATTTTGTGGTTGGACTCCCATCTGCTATAGGAGGTCTGAACATGATATGAGTAGTAGTAGATCGCCTGACCAAGGTAGCCCGATTCATTTCGATGAAGGACACTTGAAAGGTAACCAAGCTTGTAGAGTTGTTCGACAGGGAGATCATGAGGCACCACGGAGTGCCAAAGACCATAGTATCTGATAGAGACACCAAATTCCTTTTGAGGTACTGGAGAGCTACAAGCGCTGGGTACCGAGTTAAAGCTGAGTACAACGTTCCACCATCAGACAGATGGTCAGACTGAGCGTACGATTCAGAGTCAGACACTTGAGGACATGCTACGAGCATGCACCTTGGACTTTCAGAGTAGTTGGATTGAAAAGTTGCATCTAATCGAGTTCTCATACAACAATAGCTATCATGCTACGATCAAGATGGCACCTTTCTAAGCATTGTATGGCAGACCATGTCGTGCACCACTCAGCTGGGATGAGTTAAGTGAAGTGGTCATTATAGGGCCAGGGTATTTGGAGCAAGTTGAAGCCGAGGTTCAACAAATTCGGGAGAACATGAAGGCTGCCCAGGATAGGCAAAAGTCGTATGATGATGTTTAACGACGGGCCCTAGAGCTCTTTTTGGACGACCAGATATTTCTACGGGTTTCACCCATGAAGGGTGTGTTTAGATTTGAGCAGAAGGGCAAGATGAGCCCGAAGTTTGTAGGGCCCTATGCGATTATGGAGTGGGTGGGCCCAGTTGCTTATAGGTTGAATCTACCTGTAGAGTTGGTAAAGTGCATGATGTCTTCCATGTTTTTGAGCTCAAGAAGTACATGCCCTTCCCTTCTTATATTTTGCACCCCGAGAGGCTATCTCTAGAGCCGACTATGTGATCAGTGGAGACTCCTTAGAGGATTATGGACACTAAGACTAGGGATACTCACCACAAGTCAGTGCGACTGGTGAAGGTCCTCTGGTCTAACCAGGATGTCGAGAGGACTACTTGGGAGTTAGAGGATAGTATGAGGGTGAAGTACCCTTCACTCTTTACCAACTAGATTGTTTTGTATATGGTATGGGGCGTACCCTTATTTTAGGGGAGTAGAGCCTCTTTGCTTTTGATGTAGTAAATAAAGATGTAGTAAACAAATAATCACATAGTGTTGGTTATTGTTTGCTTGGTATTGTGTATGATATTGTGAATGTATTATACATAATGGAAGACCTTATGAGTCTGAAAGTTTATATATATATAGCATACTTTATGAGTCTGAAGGTTTATATATATATAATATGATCTATATGATCCATGATATGAAGTTATTAGTGTATTCTAAATGATATAAGATGCACCAGAACTTTGGGGGCAAAGTTCTTTTAAGGGGGTAGATTGAAATACCCCAAACTTAAATATGGTAATTAAACATCAAGTTATGATATAATAAGGCTAAAACATGCCTTATAAACATTGGTGAACAATTTAAAACCCTTTGGAACACAAAACATACTTTAAGGACAATTAGTGCAAAAACATGTCTTAGAGATTGTGTACCCTCAATTAGGTTCCGAAGTGGATTCCTAAGCTTTATATATAAGCTAAGAACAATATAAAACCATTAACAAAGAAAACCAAGCTATATAATCAATTGAAACAAAAAATGTGCTCTAAAACTCTTTAAAGCACATTTTTGAGAAATTGTCTTAGAAATTGGTTTTGAGTTGTTTTAAGGGTTTTATTACATCATAATGTACTAATTTACTATAATGTATTACATTAGAAAGCCTAATTCAAAGTTTTAAAAAAATTGGAAATTTGGGCACTCATTTATGAATAGTACCTAAATAGTGCCAAACAAGGCCTTAATTCTTTCTAGCTTGGTCAATGGTCAAATGAACCCTAAAATATCTACTAAATAGGTGGCAGCATGTAGTGACTCACCACCTTAAATCAACTAATATCTAAAAAGCATGATCATTTTGCTTTTAAACATTATCACCTTCCATTTCATCATTACTTTCCATTACTCTCTCTTGCTGCCTTCTCTTGACTGCTGTATATCCTCCCTTTCATAAGCTTCCTCTTACCAATATTGAAGGCTTCCATGGCAGCTTACAATAGCACCAAGTCGTACAAGGTACATAAACACCCCTTTTCACCTTAAAACACCATTTTCTTTCATCATTCACTAAGGAGGTTCCTTCCTCACCAAGGGGTAGAAATATTTATTAAGAGGAAGAAGTTGAGACCCGCCCTTGCTTATCACCGCCTTAGGATTACGGCACGCATGAGGGTTCTGCCCGTGGATGAACTTAGGCGGAGATTCCCTCATATGGGTATCTTCACCAATAGGGTTCACCGAAGGCCCCCCTCCTATGCTTTCTTTACTAGTAGAATTAGGCGCACTAGGTTTAGGGCTGTCTTTTAATGTACTTTAGTCTCTTTTATATTTCTTTTAGTTATTTTGTCTTTTATATGATATGTAATGACAATGATATTATATATTGAATAAAAGCATATATAGTGATTACATGCTATTTTCATATTACTTAAAAATATTTTTTTTTTATCTTTTAGGTACTTGTTCTTCTAAAGTGAATGCCACTCACACGATCATCAGTCTCCCTGAAACTCTCATCAATTACATTCCAGAAATAGAAAGGACATTCCATTACCTACAAAGACAGCAAAGAAATCACCATACCATGGCTGCTATACCTGCAACCGTTAGGAACATTAACCGGCCTTCCAACCAAGGTCAACAACCCGCCATAAGCCTTCCCGCTCTTTCCCAAGCAGATTATGAGGAATGGCAGAAATTAAAGCCATATCATCAAATCCGTTGTGTGAAAGAGTTAGGAATGTTTGATGGAACTAATCCTGATGAAGCCTTACTCCACATTACAAAATTCCTCCAACACGTAAATAGCCTTACTTCCAAAGATACGGTTCTCGAATACGCTAGACTCTCCCTATTTCCTCACAGCCTTACAGGGATGGCAAGTAAGTGGTACCATAGCATCTCCCCACAAACTATTCACACATGGGACGACATGGCCACTAAATTCCATGACAAATTCTTACCCCCAAGCCGAACCTTAGAATGATTGCTGAAATTTATAACTTCAGCAACCAGGTCAGAGAACATCGGCGAGACGTGGGATAGATTCAAGGGTTTGCTTCTGACTTGTCCCCACCATGGTCTCACCAAGGAACAACTCTCCCAGTTATTCTACAAAGGATTGGTGAATCAATGTAAGACCATGGTACTTTCATCCCTTGGTGCCGATATTCTAAAGAAGCCCGGAGAGCAATTTCTTAATGGAATTGATCCCTTTGTGAAGAATAAGATTGGGCTACCGGTGGTTCCAGAGGCAGCACCCCAGGTCTATACCAAGTAGGAGGAAGCGACAGCAAATCGAGCAATTGTTGAAAGTCATGAACAATTAATGGAAAGTAACGCTCAGCAATCCACAAAGTTAGTGCTTTGCAAAAGTGGTGGAGCAATTGGCCATGAGTCTCTTCCCCAGCATGCAAAGTGGTAAAATGGTAAACAACCCAGGTACACCCCTTGTTTCCTTTACCTTCTGATGTGTTTTGTACACAGTGTGGAGGACCACACGATTTCGAACAGTGCCCTGAGTTGCAGGAATTAAAAGCATCTGAGGAAGTAATTATGTCAACAACAAACCAAGGATTCAGACAACCTTGGCAGAGAAATATCCAAACTCCCAGAACCAACCCGGATTTCAAGGAAATCCAAGGCAATACCAGCACCAACATATGGCGGTAGACCACCCCAACATTCATCCAATCATGAAGCTGAGATGGCCGAGATGCGTGACCTAATGAAGGCTTGATGAACAAATCACGAGATACACAGGAAGATATCAGCCCTTCGTAAGGATCAAAGTCACTGCAATCTCAGATCCAACAAATACTAACCCAACCTAGGCCTCAGGGCCAATTCCCTTCCCAAACACAAATAAATCCAAGAGAGCAGGCGAAATCAGTTAACCTTGCAAGCCACGATGCAAGTGCCGTTACTCTTCGAAGTGGAAGGGAGGTGGGTAAAGATCAAGAAAAAGAAAAACAAGTGGTATCTGATGATGTAGAGGAGGAAATTCCTTCTATACCCTCACAGGAGACACAGGCTCCTATCTCTTCGCCCTCTACCTCTAAATTTCCTTCTACTGTTTCCACTTCTCCACTAAAAGAAAAATTACCATTTCCAAATAGGCTCAAGAAGAAACATATGGATGAGCAATTCAAGAAATTCTTAGGAATTTTTCAACGCTTAACTATTGACATTCCTCTAATAGATGCTCTGAAACAGATGCCGACATATGCTAAGTTCCTCAAGGAACTAATGAGCAACAAGAGACGAATGGAAGACGTGGAGACAGTTACACTAACAGAAGAGTGCTCGGCAGCACTATTGAGAGCAATGCCACCAAAACAGAAGGACCCAGGATTACCAATAGTTCCTGTTGTATTGGAAATGTCGATTGTGGCCATGGTTTATGTGACCTTGGCGCAAGCATTAATATCATGCTTACTCTATCTTCACAAGGATCCGTGGCAGTCAACTAAAGCCCGTTTCCTTCTCCCTCCAATTGGCAGATAGATCCTCCATCAAGCCAATGGGAATGGTTGAAAATTTGGTAGTGGGAGTTGACAAATTCATCTTCCCTGCTGACTTCGTAGTCTTGGATATTAGTGAGGATACTGAGGTCCCACTGATCCTAGGGCGCCCATTCTTAAGTACTGCTAGGGCAGTCATTGATGTTTATGATGGGAAGGTTACCTTCCGATTCGAGGACGAGAAAATAGAATTCAACATGGCACAGATGGTAAGAAAAAGTGTTTCTGCTCACACCGTTTGTTGTGTTGGTCTACTAACAGATGACGGCACGGACGAATTCATAAATGATGATGAGACTTTCTCCGTCCCCTTGGTCGAACCTCATGAGTTAGAGGCCTTGGAGCAAGTGCTGGTTTCATCCATCGAAGAATCTTCACAGAAAGAGATCAATGCAATCGTTGAGCAACTCGACATGGGTAAAAAGAAAAGTTATCAACCACCATTGGAGAGGCTCGATTACCCGCCTCAAAAAGCAGTACCCTCCATAGAACAACCACCTGAGGTAAAATTGAAGGAACTCCCTTCTAATCTAAAGTACGCCTTCCTTTCAGGTACAAACTCTCTTCCTGTAATCATTTCCTCGCTTCTTTCTCCTGAGCAAGAAGTTAAGCTGTTAGAAGTCCTAGGAAAACATAAGAGAGCGATAGGTTGGTGTCTGGCAGATTTAAAGGGTATTGATCCTAGTTTTTGCACCCACCGTATATGTATGGAGGATAATCATAAACCAATGAGGCAAGCTCAAAGGAGGTTGAACCCCAACCTAAAAGAAGTTGTCAAAAATGAGGTCCTAAAATTATTGGATGCTGGTATCATATACCCCATTTCTGACAGCCCTTGGGTAAGCCCTGTCCAGGTGGTACCCAAGAAGGGTGGTATCGAAGCAGTTCCAAACGAAAAAGGGGAGTTGATCCCCCAAAGAAAAACTACGGGATGGCGCATGTGCATTGATTATAGGAAATTAAATTCCGCCACCCGGAAGGATCACTTCCCTTTGCCCTTTATAGATCAAATGTTGGAAAGGTTGGAGGCCAAGAATTTTATTGTTTTCTAGACGGGTATTCAGGGTATTTTCAGATTCCAATTGCACCTGAGGACCAGGAGAAGACCACCTTCACCTGCCCTTACGGTACCTTTGCATATACCCGAATGCCTTTTGGACTCTGCAATGCACCTGCTACTTTCCAACGTTGCATGCAGGCAATTTTCGCTGATTTTATCGAAAAAAGTATCGAAGTATTCATGGATGATTTCAGTGTATATGGTCCTAACTTTGATGAATGTTTGCAGCAACTAGATCTAATCTTAGCCAGTGCGAAGAAACCAACCTGGTGCTGAGTTGGGAAAAATGCCACTTTATGGTAAAAGAAGGCATTGTTTTAGGGCATCGAGTTTCCAAAGAAGGTATTGAAGTAGACCAGGCCAAGGTCGAGGTCATCAAAAAGCTCCCTCCTCCTACCTCAGTAAAAGAAGTAAGGGCATTTTTGGGTCATGCTGGCTTCTATCGAAGGTTTATTGCTGATTTTTCAAAGATTGCGAAACCGTTAAGTGATCTGTTGGCCAAGGATACAAGATTCAACTTTACAGAGGAATGTCTTGAGGCTTTTGAGATCATAAAAGAGAAGCTTGTCTCAGCCCCTGTGGTCGTTGCCCCTGATTGGTCTCTCCCCTTTGAGATCATGTGCGACGCAAGTGACTACGCTGTGGGGGCTGCACTGTGTCAAAAGAAGGATAAGGTACTAAGGATTATAACTTATGCAAGCAAGACTCTTGTAGATGCCCAAAAGAATTATACAACTACAGAAAAAGAGCTTCTTGCTGTTGTCTTCGCCCTTGATAAGTTCCGTTCTTATCTATGGGGGAGTGAAGTTATAGTACACACCGATCACTCCGCTCTAAAGTACCTGTTCACCAAGGCAGACACTAAGCCGAGATTGTTGCGTTGGATTCTCCTGCTGCAAGAATTTGACGTTCTAGTGGTAGATAAGAAAGGTTGCCATAATGGAGTTGCCGATCACTTGTCCCGCATTACGAGACCTTATGATGGAGTTCCTATTCAAGAATATTTCCCAAATGAGACAGTGTTCAGCATCCAGCAAATAGAAGACATGGTTGAGAAGAGAACTTTTTCCAATTGGGTTGAGTTATTTTCTGCACTGACAATAAGCAATGAGGAACCATGGTATGCTGACATCGCCAACTACTTAGCCTCTGGAGTAGTTCCTCATGGACTATCTTTTCAACAAAAGAAGAGATTCCTCTCCCAGATCAAGCACTTCTTCTGGGATGACCCTTACCTTTTCAAGGTATGTGCTGATGGGGTCATCCGGAGGTGTATCCCTGAAAATGAGGCTACTTTAGTTCTCTCCATGTGTCACTCTAAAGAGGCTGGAGGACATCATGGTTCCACACGGACGACTGCGAAAGTTCTAGATTCAGGTTTGTTTTGGCCTACATTACATAAGGATGCTCACAAATTTGTCTCACAGTGTGACAGTTGCCAACGGATGGGAAATATCTCAAGACGACACGAGATGCCCTTGAACAACATCCTGGAAGTAGAGTTGTTCGATGTTTGGGGCATTGATTTCATGGGTCCATTCCCTTCATCCCAAGGCCATCAGTACATATTAGTCGCTGTGGATTATGTTTCAAAGTGGGTGGAAGCAATCTCATGTGCTTCTGCAGATGCCAAAACAGTACTGAAGTTTTTAAAGAGAAATATTTTCACCAGATTCGGGGTGCCCCGGGCAATCATTTCTGATGGTGGTTCCCATTTCTGCAACCGCCAATTTGATGCTACTACATAAATATGGAGTTCATCACAAAGTAGCACTTCCCTATCATCCACAAAGCAATGGACAGGCCGAAGTCTCCAACCGAGAGTTAAAATGGATTTTACAGAAAACAGTCGGTTCATCTCGGCGAGATTGGTCACAAAAGCTCGACGATGCTTTGTGGGCCTATAGGACTGCCTTCAAAACTCCTATTGGAACCACTCCTTTCCGTCTGGTATTTGGAAAAGCATGTCATCTACCAGTAGAGCTTGAACACAAAGCTTATTGGGCATTAAAGTCTCTCAATTTTGATATAAAAGCTGCTGGCATCAAAAGAAATTTCCAGCTCTCAGAACTCGAGGAGTTACGCCACAGCGCTTACGAGAATGCCAACCTATACAAAGAGAGAACTAAGAAGTGGCATGATCAAGTCATTCTTCCGCGCCACTTTCAAATCGGTGATCAAGTCCTCCTTTACAACTCCCGCCTACGACTCTTTCCCGGGAAGTTAAAATCGCATTGGTCTGGACCTTTCACCATCACTGCCATGAACGCATCAGGTGCCTTCGAAGTTGCAAATGAAAAAGGTGAACGCCTTAAAGTCAATGGGTCTCGCTTGAAGAAGTATT
The DNA here is from genome assembly GCA_023374045.1 of Limonium bicolor. Classification (NCBI taxonomy): domain Eukaryota; kingdom Viridiplantae; phylum Streptophyta; class Magnoliopsida; order Caryophyllales; family Plumbaginaceae; genus Limonium; species Limonium bicolor. Next base: position 262,600,819 of record CM041779.1, on the reverse strand, counting down.
TATGCAGTAAGCCTGCCACAGTCCAGGCCATCTACCTCGATGACTTCATTATGCCTTCTTCCTCAACAACTTCCCCCTCAACACACATGAAGCCCACGGCTAAAACCCAGTGTAGGGCATCTGCCATTATGGGGAGTATTTATTGTTCTTTCTCTTTCCTTCAGTTTCTTGTCTATTTAATTCTCTCGAACACTGGGGACCGTGTTCCTACCTAGTGTAGGGCAGGGGGACCCCCCTTTGAAAAATTAAAAAAAAAGATTTTATAAATTAGTTTTCAAATAAAAGCATTTTATAGCATGTCTAGTTTATAAATATAAGTTTTAAGTTTATTAACCTTCTACTCAGCTTTTTGTATGTCTTTGACTAAGTTGACATTAGGGAAGGCTAAATATTTGTTCTCTCAAGAGGTAAGCTTTCTAATGACCTTTAGATATTATTTTCTCACTTCGTGATTCCTTCTGTTAACATGAGTATATGATCTTACTTCTACTTTTGTCCTTGATCTACTTTTGGGTAATATATCTTTCTTTCCTTTTCAAAATAGTTCAATTCTTATGGGTGAATATCTTAGAAAAGGGTGATGAAAAAAGAAGAAGAAAACCTCTTCCAAAAAATATATATGAAGCATTATGAGGTTGTAAAAGTGCCTCAAAATAAAAGCAAAAATTGAGAGTTTTTCCTTTTGTTTTTCTCCTAAATTCCCCGTTCTTTAAATGAAAAAAACAATCATGGTTAGATTCAGAAACCCTTGAAAAATACGGCTGAACAACAAAAAAAAACAACCATTGATGAGAGTCTTGGCCACATTCAGAAACTCTTGAAAAATAGAGCTGAATGTTGGAAACCGGAAGAAGGAGAGATACAAAAATCCCCTATGCAAAATAGCCCATGAGTCGTTGTTCCATTTTTGAGATTGAATGTTTTATTTTTACCCCTTGTATATTATTGATAGAATGAGAAAGACTAAGTGATGCTTATGAGTAAGAGTCAAGTAGTTAGGAAAGGAATATCTCATTGTCATTCTAGAGTTTATTTGTTTTGTGCACAAGTAGTTACTCTTTTCTGATTTAATTTTGCTCGAGGACTAGCAAAAGGTAAGTGTAGGGCCTTGATAAGCCGTAGACTTATCATGTTTTATAAGCTAGATTTGTAGTATTATTAGTTAAAATAAGATTATAATAGATAGTATTTACATTATTTTATATTAAAAGCCATTTTATATGATCAGACTAATGCTTGGAGTGTTTTCTCTGCAAGGAGCAAGTTCTGCATCAAAAACCAAGCAATGCCGGATGTAGAGCCGGGTTACTTCTACCCGGCATCAGTTCGCATTAGAAAGAAGATCAGGCCGGGCATTTTGCCGGGTGTGATCTATCCGGCATAAGTAAACGTCGCGCCTATTCGCCAAATGATAACGGTTATTTACCGTTAGTAAATACTCAGAGCCGGACATGTAGCCGGATATTCTCTATCCGGCATATGTGACTTTTCGCGCCAGGCGGTTTTCGACCGTTATTGAAAAGCACGTGTTTTATTCACATGCCGGATAACTTGTACCCGGCATGGGACCCAGCATCTAAAGATTTTCAAGTCTATAAAAGGGCCGAGAGTCTGCACTTGGAGGAGACTTCATTCATATTACTTTACACCAAAAATCTCTCAAATTCGCGACGAACTACTGCCAAGGAAGCGCTGCGAATCCAACCTGAAGAAAGAAGACATTAGCGAGTTCAAGGGAATTCTCATCAAGTTGTACTCTTGATCCTCCTTATATCTTCTCTCAAATGTTCTGGTTGGTTTGGTAGACTCTTTGGTTGCTTTGATTAGATTGATTGCAATGTAAAACACTCTTTGATCATTAATGGAATTCTCCAGTTTCTTAACCCGAGTTTTAATCTCCTTATCAATAGAACAAGAATTTTCTCTTGTTCTATCATCACAAAGTTCTATTTAAGGCTTCAACAGCAAGAGTAGAATAGGTTATGACTTTGGTAATCTTTAATATTGTTGCCTTGAGAAGTAGGCAACAAATGCTAAGATTTAGGATTGTTTCTCTTATTTCCCATTGTTCTGTTCGTATTCGCGGCATTATTTATGCACGATGCGAATAAGGATAATGAGTTCCTTTTGTCATAATTGAAACTGGAAAAATTATTTACGAAATGTACGATGCCGGACTGGCTGCCGGGTGGAATATGTCCGGCACATTCAAAGTTTTTGAATGCGCCGGGTATAATGTGGCCGGCATCAAACCCGGCATATACATTTTGCGAGAAAGAGAATCCTTTTCGAGACTTGCCACTTTTGATCCGTGATCATATGAGTTCTTACATTGTTAATTGACCCTAATCAAGGTTAGTTCGTTGTGAATAATTAGTTTAGTTAGTTTAGAAATACTTATACACCTTTTTCCCCCTCTTTACTTAGTAATTACCAAGGCTAGGACTAATTTGGTATTCAAGTCCCTAGGGTTCGACTTACTTGGTCTTAATTTGCTTCCCTGCTACTTTTGACCGGGTTTTTGTTTGCTACCCGTATAGATTGAGTAGGTTTTCTTTCATTTTTATTCACTGCCGTGCAGGGTGCCGGGTGGTTCATACCCGGCACATTCTTGATTCTTTTCCTATGTTCTGTTTACTCCCTTGTACATAAAAGTATATATTAAACCTACTAAAATCTCTATTAGCAACCCTTACTTCATTAATTATGATTGTTTTCTCTCTCTTGTTCATTTAATGCTTTAACTTGATCAATTATGGCATTTATGGTGATTCCCAACAATACAAGACTTTGAGTTGGGGGTTGTGACCTAGAGGAGAGAGAAACCCTAGATTGTGCTAGCTTGATTAGTTGGTGAAATTTGGGGCTATTTATGTGGACTTACAATTAATGCTATCTAGTAATTTGAACTCCTCTTGATTTGAGAGTTGAGAGTATCTAGGTGAGAGTTGGCTCTTCCATGACTTGGAAGGTCATTACATTAGTCCAAATAGACAGTTCTAGTGAAATGGGTTTATAAGTGAAGTTGGGGTGAATTTAGGGGATAATAACTATCCTAAAGTGCTTTCCATCCAAATCCTTCAACAACCAATTTCAGTTTCCACATTTGAGTTGCATTTTTTCTTAAACCAAACCATTAAGCTTGCCACAGGCTGAACCCCCTTTTAATTATTGTTCCGTTACCGAATACCGGAGCTAGGGTGATAGATAGTCAATTTCCTAGTGGAATGACACTCTAATTACTACTTAGTTTGGGTTCACTTGCCCAATAATTGTGATATTGACCTGCACATAATTTTCCCAACAAGTTTTTGGTGCCGCCGCCGGGGAAATTGATAGTCTGTATCATTTTCCCTAGTTTCGGTATTCCCGGTTTTATTTATTTTAGTTTCCTTTAGTTCTTGTTTATTTTTCCTACTTTAATATTTAGTATTGTTTGTGGTGAGCTTGTTCAGGTACTTTCTGCTCTTCTTGTGTATGCCAAGTACCCGGTCTAGCGACTCTCCTCTTGCTAGCCCGAGGTCCAAGCTCGTACGATCTCTAAGAAGAATCAGAAGGGATTTGAACAATCACACTATGGCCAGCGTCAGATTGAGCCAGTAATTGAGGATGAAAATCATGGGGATGAACAACCACAAGGCCAACACCGACCTCTCAAAGACTACCACCAACCGAACACCGAAGGAAGAGCCTCAGCAATAGTCCTTCCCACCTTGACGCAAGCTGAAGCGGCTCAATGGGCTTTCAAAACCCACTTCATCACCGCCATCCAGGACCAAGGAAAATTCAGTGGGGCGAATCCGGATGATGCTCCAAATCACTTGAGCCTCTTCTTGGATTTTTGCAACTCCTTCGGTAAAACATAAAATCTAAACGAGAGAATCCGACTACAACTCTTTCCCCACTCATTGTTCGACTCAGCTTTGAGGTGGTACCATAGTCTCCCATCAAGTTCTATCCACACATGGGAGCAAATGGCTAGCAAATTTCTTGCCAAGTACTACCCCACAAGTAGGACAAGGCAATTAATTGGCGAAATCAACACGTTCTACCAAGAACCGGGTGAGACTCTATACGATGCTTGGGACTGGTTCAAGGAGCTGCTCATGAATTGCTCCCATCATGGTCTAGATGACCAATCCTTGTGTCTCTCATTCTTCAATGGGCTGGACGACTCCAACCACCTACTTGTTAATTCCTCCGCGGGAGGGAGCATCATGACAAAGTCTCCCAAGGAAGGAATAGAACTCCTAGAAACAATGACCAATGACACAAGACAATGATCTAGAGCCAAGGGAAGAGTACCAAGAGCAGCTGGCCTCCTCAATGTGCAACCCACTGATCATCTTTCAGCTCAAATTTCATCTCTCACGAAGATGGTAGAGAAGCTAGCTACCGCTCAAACCGAAATTGTCAAGTCCATAGCTTCTTCATCTTCCGGTCAATCCTCGGAGGGATGTGCTATTTGTTCGGGTCCCCATGACACTCGATGTTGTGAAGGGGAGATGAACATGAACCAACAAGAGGATGTGAACTTCATAGGCAACCGAGCTTACAACAACAACAACAATGCGCCATGGAGGAACCATCCAAATTTTCCATGGAGAAATGACCAAGGCCAAGGAGTGCCAAACAAAAATTTCAACAACTCCCAAGGTTATAGATCTCAAGCTCAAAGCCAACCATCAAACTTTCAATCCGGGTATAGACCACAAGGAACTCCTCCGGGCTTCCAACATCAACAACAACAACAAGAGTCCCCCTACTCCTCTTCTAGTGAGACTTCAAGGTTGGAAAACCTCATGGCAAAGGCTAATCAAACGCCTTCAACAAAAACATTGAAACCCAACTTGGTCAAATATCTCAACAACTCTCCCAAAGGCCGACGGGCACCTTTCCAAGTCAAACAAAGCCCAACCCGAGGGAAGAGGCCAAAGCGGTGCCATTGAGAAGTGCTCGACCCCTACAAATCTCATCTCCACAAGTTGATCATGAGAACCAAGAGAATCAAAATGAAGAAATTCAAGATTGCCAAGAGGAAGAACAAGAGATTGTTGAGGAAGTTCCTTCTCAACCGAAAAAATTTCCAAGGAGAAGGAGTCTCCTGAACCGTCTTCCCCTTCTACTCTTGTTAAACCTTTACTTCCTCTTCCATTCCCAAATAGACTCAAAAAGAAAAATTTAGATGAACAGTTTGGGAAGTTTTTAAGCATTTTTAACAAGTTAACAATTAATGTTCCTTTTGCAGATGCTTTGAAACAAATGCCCATCTACGCCAAGTTCATGAAGGACATTCTTGCTAACAAAAGAGAAACACTTGAGACGGAGACAGTGCAACTCATCGAGGAGATCTCGGCGGTCCTACTACGAAACCCTCCTCTAAAACTTGGAGACCCCGGTTTGCCTATAATCCCTTGCTTTATTGGTGATGTAAGTTGTGGTAGTGGATTATGTGATTTAGGTGCAAGTATAAATCTCATGCCGCTTTCAATTTATTAATAAACTTGGGATTGGCGAGTGTGCACCCACTGCTATGCAATTGCAACTTGTTGATAGGTCATTGGTCTTCCCGGAAAGGAAAGTTGAGGATTTAGTAGTGAATGTAGGGACTTTTGTTTTCCCAGCTGATTTCATCGTTATTGATATGGAGGAGGATGCTAGAGTACCACTAATATTAGGTCGCCCTTTCTTGAGGACTGCTAGGACCTTAATAGATGTGGAAAATGGAAAAATTATCTTGAGATTTCATGATGAAAAGCTTGAGTTTGACATGTCTAAGGTAGTAAAGAAACCCGCACATGCGAAAGCTGTTTTTGCCATAGATGTTGTTGACTCTATTTTGCAAGATAACTACTCTTCTTGTTTTGATTATGATGCTCTCACCGTTGCTTTGACTGACACTTGTGGATACCGGGAAGACGAACTGGAGGTGAGAGAGATGGTAGCTGCATTAGACAGGAGGTCAATGCCATACCGAACACACTACCCACCACCGGAGCCCTTGGAGCGAACTGCACAAAAGCTCCCCACCTCGGTTGAGAAGCCTCCCACCATGGAGTTGAAACCCTTACCCTCTCATTTAAAATATGCTTATCTAACTGAACCGTGTGATCTTCCTGTTATTATTTCTTCCTCTCTCACAGGAGCACAAGAGGACAGTTTGTTGAGGGTGCTTCGAGACCACAAGAGAGCTATTGGGTGGTCCATCTCCGGTATAAGGGGCATTGCTCCACATTTGTGCACTCACCGGATCTTCATTATCCTAATATGTATTTAAGGGCCTAATAGTGCCTAAGTAATATTGGTAAGGAGAATAAATCCAAAAGAAATGAAGAAACACTTAAAAAGCGAAAAACGCTAAATAAGCGTTTATATAACCATAGGAGGTATGAGACCTCAGTTAGAGTATTATATGGATTCCTAAGGCTGATTCAGGCCTAAATAAACATGAGGAACAAATCCAGAAGAAAACGGGTCCTTAAAATGGATTAAAAGCATAGATGAACCTTAAAGCGCATTTTTCGAGGAGACCGGGAAAACGCGACTTAAAGCGGGTTAAATAGACTCGTAATATTTTTTGTCAACCAAATAGTCATTGATAAACATTAATGAAGATTGAGAACCAATAAAATTAATTAAACGAGAAAATTCCGGAAAGCGGGTTCTGGTTAGTAAAAACTGTAACAACCGGGAAGTTGTGGTGTGAGAGTGTAATAAAACAAAACTAGTGTGTCCACTTTTGTAAATAAAAAGAAAAAATTTGAGTGTTTGTGTGTGTGTAGTTGGAAGCCCCTCTCTCTCACACTCTCTTTTATTTTCCTAATATGCTAAAGGACAAATAAAAAGTAAAAAGCAAATAAAAACACTCTCTCACCTCTACTCCCCCTCTCACTCACGATTTCTCCCTCTCTCTCTCTCATTTTATTCTTCCTCCTCCCAAGCAGTCATGGCGATTTTGGCAACCCCCATACAGCCCTCCTCTTCTCTCCTCTTGTTGAAGGCTTAAACTCCTCCAAATCCTACAAAAATTATACCATTGGAATTCCCTTGCCAAGGAGAACACCTTCCTCCTTTCAAAAATCGAAAACCACTACTTTCATCTCCATGGGTATTCTCCATTTGAAGGTTTGAGTCCACCAATGGAAGCTCTTCCTTCTCCTTGATGTTTTGAGGTAAAAATAATCTTGAAACCCCATCTTTTCTAGCCCCATTTGGCAAAACGAAAATTCACATTGAACTCTTGTTTTGTTCCTTGTGCTCCAGCCGATTTTGGCTTCTTCATTGGGCTCGAAATCTTGCTCTCTTGCTAGTCACGAACCTCATCCAAGGGTTGGAAGGTAATGCCTTTTTCTAACTCTAAAAACACTAAATTCTAGGGTTAGTTAAGGATGGTATGCTAAGTTAGAATTTGTGTATTGGTATGGGCTGTAGCATTGGAGTGTGGACTCCATTTGAAACCGAGAACAAGGAGGAAAGAAAGGAAAAGAAAGAAGAAGGAAAGAGAAAGGAAGAAAGAAAGGAGAAACTAAAATCACAAGGTAAATGCTCTTACCTTGAATTGGTTTATGTAGTGTAGTGTAACAGCTTTTGAGTATTAGAAATGTGTAATGTATATGGAAATGAGTAGTATGTATGTTGTAGTATAATGAGGGAAGTAATGTAGCTGTTTTAACAGGTTGTATGAATGAGCATTTGTGAGCTGGAACAATGTGTGGGCAATGTTAAAAATATAGGGGAACCTCTGCCCAAATTTTCATGGAAATTAGAGGACTTGGATGTGTAAGGAGAGGGAATAACCTAGACAATAACTAGGTGTATTTTGGTAGTTGTTATGAGTGATTAATCATGTTGAAACAGATTTGGAAAGGATTTAGGAATGGGAAGAATCAGAATGGTAAGATAATGTATTTAGGATGCTAGGAGTGGCATTGGTAGAGGAAGTATTGGATGGTGGAAGTTGGTTTAAAAATCTGTAGCATCAGAGAAACAAAAACTGTTGCATGTGTCGAAAAAGAAGTGAGGAAAATTGTGTAAGTTGATTGAGGAATGAGTAATGAAGTTGGTGGATGAACTGAGGCGATTTTGAGGGCCTAAGTAGTGTTAAAACATGTGGGATTACATGTAGGAAGATTGGGGAAACAATGGGCAAAGAAAGAACTGAAAACAGAATTTTAAACAAGAGTACTGGGCCGGACCGACCATGGGACTGAACCTGCAAGGTCGGTCGAGCCTTGAATTACAAAGACGGGAAGTCTACTGACTTCGACCGACCTTGGGACCGCACATGGCAAGGTCGGTCGAAGCATAAATTTTGAACCAGAGACTTACTGACTTGGACCGACCTTGGGACCTACCTTGCAAGGTCGGTCGGGTCTTAAATTTTCGAAACCAGAACATACTGACTTGGACCGACCTTGGGGACCGGACTTGCAAGGTCGGTCGGGTCTAAATTTTCCAGCGATGAAACTTACTGACTTCGACCGACCTTGGGTCCGACCCTGGGTAAGGTCGGTCGAGTCAAAACAAAAAATAAATAAATAAATAAATAAATATTTTATTATATGATTATAGTAATCATATGTATATATATATATACATATGCCTATACACATATATACATATATATGTAGTAGTACACCATTAATGAAGTAGTAAAAGTAAGAAAGTATGCACATGAGTAAGAAAGCAAGTTTAAGAAGTAATGAGAAAAGAATGGTTTTCATAATCAAGTATGAATGTAAAGAAGTAGTAAGTATACATTAGAAGTAATAATGAAGGAATAAGTTGGACCAATAATGGATCATTGATTATACGACTTCATGTATGTATAGGAATCAAATAGTTGAACACCGAAGGAACCCGGTAGTACGAATACGACGGTGTACGGTATGATTTCTTCATGCCCTGTATCTTAACCTGGTTACCCCGATTTGTGTGCTTATTTGATCACCTAAATAAGATAAAATGCATGAATCGGAATTTAATGCACTTACTTCTGCTTGTATTATATATTGTTCTTGTTATATTGCCTTGAACATTTAGTTTGTGTAATTCATGAAATGAATGGATGTGAATGAAGTGTATGTGTGCAAACGGTTTATTTGATGTATTAAAGCTAAGAATTAATCCTAGAAATCAACAAATCAAAAGACCGTCGGGTTGCAAAAATCCCGGTCGTAATAGTATAGCAATTTAGAAGCGACCAGGTGTCAATCCACGGGACTTGAGGTAAATAAGTCTAGCCTAAGACAATGGGTAATTCAAAAGGGGTTGTTTTTGTTTGGGGATTTAAATAAATAATAAGAATGAGATAATTAAAATAGCAGACAGGAAAATAAATAACAGATAAAATAAAGTGATATATGATATGGATGAATGGAACTCTGGGTTCAGGTTAAAACCGTTTGATCAATTATGTCTACTGGTTAATTAAAGAAAGATTGGCAAAATTCCTAATATTTTCTTAAGAGCTAAATCATAGTCTCAGAAGAACTCGTTTACCAGAAATGCGGGGTCTAGTCAGACTCGAGCAGAAACACATATAAACGGATTAAGAGCGAAGAATAATAATTTGCGTCTGTAGGAATAATTAATTAATCCAATCAATAATTCCACAGATATACAGATTAATTTAACTGATCTATTTATCACTTGGTCGGATCAAAATAGATTTAGTAAAGCAGTTCAATAAACTCATGACATTTATTAAAAAGCGCAAGAATAACATTAATCGTAACAATCCACAATTAATTAAAACCAGAAAATATAAATTACATAATTAAAACAAACTGAAATAAACCATCTGAAATACCCCTAAATTAATTTAAATTAATTTAGGGGATTTCTTTTATTAAACCTTTAATAATACTATTAAGTATTAAATTATTATATGGAATTATGAATATTAAATTATTATATGGAATTATGAATATTAAATTATTATATGGGGTTGTGAGATTTATTTAGGGGTTTCTCCTAATTATTATATATTATTGTATAGTATTATGAATTTAATAATAAGATTTATAAGCCAATAAATCTTGGGAAAATTATTAAACACTCCATATATATTATAAAGATTTTAGGAAGTGTTGGAACATTGTTTTGAAACATAAAAGTCAATATAAAATTCTAGAAACCTTAAAGCTTATTAAGCCTTGCTAGAGTTGACTTTTTGAGAATGGTCAAACCAGGTCATGAAACCTATACCAATAAATAGGTTATGAAAAACCATGAAGATCGATAAAAAGAACGTCAAAAACGGATCATCCTAGCCAAAGTTATGCTAGATTGAAGTTTTGAATCAAAATTTTAAGAAGTGCCACGTGTCACTCTGTAAGGGGGTCGCTCACACTTAGCCGATTTCTTCCCTGATTTTCGTAACCGAATTCCCTTACTTTGCCCTAACTTTAGACGGCTGTAACTTTCACATCCCTCAATATTTTTCCATGCCGTCTTCACCATTCTCTTCTCCTACAATTCCTCTTTCCAACCATTACTCACACATACCATAATTCATTATACATCAGCCGGAAATTAGATCCAAAGTAGCCACCTTGCAAAACCGAAACTGCAGTTTTCCAGTTTCTCTTCGAATTCAGGTAACTTCGACTAGCCATAACTTCTTCGTTTCTCAGCCAAATTCCATGTTCTTTAGCTCGTTTTGAAGAGCTCTAATCCCTCTATAACTTTCATGTTGATGACCAAAGCCAATTCCAAACCGTTTGTAAGAGAGAGGTGTCTAAAGTTTCGAATTCATCACAGCATAAAATCACAGTTTTTTTTTCCAGAAAACGTAAGGTAAACTCGAAACTTCTAGCTTCAATATCTTTCTGTATGGTGCGAGTTAGGATTTTTCTAGTTATCAATGCGTAGAGCTACGTTTCCTCTTTTATTAAGCCTTTATACGCATTCTAATTCGATCTAGAACTTAACTTATAGATCTGCAAAGTGAGCTCCTCGAAAACATTCAAGTTCGAGTTTTTACCCAGTTTCCGAATTGGGATTCACCAAATTCGTACAATCCGGTGAGTCTCCGATCAAATTTCTCCGTTGTTGCTGTTCGTAATGGTATTTCCGATCTAACCCATGTGTTAATTTAGTCAATTTCGTATTATATTAGGAGAATTTGTAAGAATTGTAATCGATTTTAATTCTGAAACCGAACTAACCCTAACATTCGAATTGATTTCGAATCTTGGTGTATACTGTATTAAAATTGGGGAAATTGGTACCAATAGAACCGAAATTTGATTACGAATCCATAGAAACAAAAATCACTCAATTTCGTTCTGTAGATTTGAGGAATCTTCGATTTAGTACTCGCCCCCCTTATCGAACTCGCTGATGAACTCGGAGTACAGGAGCCGTCGATTTCGTTTTAAAGGATTTGAACGGCCAAGATTAGATCTGGTGTTTATAAGTTACTAAAGTTTCTATAAAAATTCCAGTAAATAGTCTTAACTTGTTGGGTTAATTTAAATATCTTCCCGAATGTATTTTGACTTGAAATTTTAACCATAGATTCCTTATTTATGTAGTTTATTTTGATGTAAATTATTAAGGTTTTGGAGCTTTTAAACGTAAGTTATAATTTTTACAAGTTACGGGTTTTCTGGAATTATTTGGCTAAATTAAAAAGATATTTTTATGAAATAAAAATTTTATAATATGTCTAAAATGTTATAGTTACTGTATATTAAGTTTGGGAATTTTTGGGCAACGGGAAAAGGTTTTAAAAATTGTGTTTGTGAGTTTTTCATAAGAATAACTTATAATATATAGTTTTTAGTGTAATCAAAAATTAAATTATAGTTGATTAATGAACTTTATAGGTTGGGGAAAATATATTAAGACTAATTAACATTTAATACAGTATGTTTATAAATATTTTGGGTATTAACTTTAAGTGAAGTAAAAAAATTGTTACATATATTTATATGAGAGAAATAAATAGAAACCTATATTAAATCAAGGAATTTAACTAAACTACATTTTATTTATTATATATAATATGGAAGCTAATATGTTTAACTAAAACTAAGGGAAATACTTTATTTTATAAACCATAAATCAGTTTTGGATATGTCTAAAAGATATTAGATATAATTAAATACAATAGAATTTCCTAAAGAATGTTCTGGATAAATCTTAACATATGTAGGTATATGTATATATATATATATAAATACAATAAAAATAGATAAAGGAAATAACATTCCTTGTGAGAAATATAATAGGAAGGATATATATATATATATATATACGATAAATAAATAAAAGAAATAAAATACCTTATAGAAAATAGGATATGAAGGAATTAATGAGTTAAACTAAACCTCTACATGATACTAATAAAAAGAATATTATATGAGGTGGTACTAATTTATGGTTATGAATTGAGTTTTTAGTTACCCTTGAATTTCTAAGATTCTTATAAACAGTATTAAAATACATGTATATATTTAGTCAATGTCCACAATGTAAATCTATAATTGGGTTAAGAAATTAATAAGTTGAAATTTTGGAATATTTGTAATTAGTTTACATAAAGTGTTACACAAGTAGATCTTATTATATAATTGATAATAAAATGAATGAAATACTTTTACATTTAAATGTTCATATTATATAAACAATAATAAAGTAAATGAGTTACTTTTACGTCTAAATGTGAAGAGGATAAATAAGTCTAGATTTAATCATTTCTTAATATTTATAGTATTGAGTAATAACGTAATATTTTGAGACAAAATTATTAAAAGGGATTATGGTATAAGACTATATTAAACAATGATTAGGAAATTACTCTACATAATAATCCTTAAGTTTCTTAGAATTAGTTAGCCATATAAAATACATTTATTACTAATATTCAAGATGTGAGTTTATAAATAAGTGTTGTACATAATAGTTAAAGATTTACTAAAAGGTTTATAAATAGGAATTAGATACTTAAAATCTTTAAACCTTTAATTAGATGAAATTAGGTTACATAAGAGATTATGTTGATTTACCTTTTGACACTGGAAATATTAATGTGTCATTTGAATATAAGGTATGGGGATTTTTCAGAATATATTATCTTATTAAATAGTTAACAGTTTCACTTACGATCCATAATTTAATTCTTTGATAAATTCTACCTTATGTAGATATATTGTCCATCCTAAATACAATAAAGGAAATTAATTTATTAAGTTATACCTTTGAAACTTTAGGTTTTGTAAACAATATAAAATGTATTTAAGACTTGAGTTTAACGAAGTTTAATATAAAAGGATTATACACGGTCTATAGAGAGAATGTGTGTAAAAGTAAAACAGTTAGGGAATTAAATGTAAGTAAGGATACATAAAATGTTATCTTAAAACACCTTATTATAAAGATATGGTTAAGTAAATAATATACTTTGTGATACTAAATGTAAGAGTTTGATGAGTCTGAGTTAACTATAATATGGTTATTTCAAGATGAAAAGTAATTTAACAACTTATGACAAGATTAATAGATGGTTGTAATTAAAGGCCATTCTGAACTAAAGATAAGATAATTGAGTTTAGTAGCTCAAATAAGTTATAATAAAAAGTATCTACAACACTATGATTCCAATATACACGATGTAGATCTTAAAAAAAATTAAGGGGGAACCTAATCATGATGGTTTATTTGGTATTATTGATAAAGTACATAATCATTACATTGTGAATTAATAGTATAGTATTCTAAGATAAACCTATTATAGGTCATGAGACGATGTTTATTCTAAAGTAAGAATAAAAGTATTGAGCTTAAGAATTGTTATTGAAATTCTAAGATTGGTTGAATAACATATAATGCACTTATGTTAGAAAGGGTCTTTTATGTAGGAATTATGGTTAAGTATGGGTAAAGTGGATAAGGGTGGAACAATTAACAAGTGTAGTAAAATACATTCCTTGGTCTTACAACCTTGGGCTATACAACCTTCTAAAATAAGTCAAAGGCTGTACATAACATTTAAGCGAGGGCTTATAAGGTAATTGAGGTTTGGAAATAAGAGAGAGGAATTTATTTAAGTTTTACCTAGGATACGGGTTGTTGATAGTAAGTTATCTTTAATGTTCCTCAGAGAATTGTTGAATGTTTGCACGAGTATACTAGAACTGCTACAACATTGACCAGGTACGATTTCTCGTACTCAGCTTGACGTGTTTTGGACTTTATGGAATGTTTTGTACGATTTCTCGTACTACGATATTTTTGCTGGTTGACTTGTGGAATGTTTTGGAAACGCTAACTGACTTTAAGCGGAACTTCTAAAAATAAGAAATGGTTGTGTGACTGACTCAGCTTGTGTGACTAACTGAGCCTTGGATGTGGAACTCACTTGGGTATTGGTTTCTTCTACTTGGTTGCCCGTTAGACATTGGCTGCTTAGGGTTTACGCTTCTGCACTCTGTAGGACTGAGTGTTTTGGTATTGCTCTGGGTAGTTGGTGATTTAGCGGGATTTTTGGAAAAGGTCAATCTTGGAAATCTTTCTTTCGGCGTGCGCGCGTCTTTAATGTGAACAGTAGGGGGCTGTATATCCCTCGCCCATAGGGGCATTGATATTAAACAGTAAAGGGCTGTATATCCCTTGTCCCGAGAGGACGTAGTTAACAGTAAGGGGCTGTATATCCCCTGTCCTTAATGGACGTTCTTGGCGGTGGGGGCCATCTCTCCCAGTTGGTTTCATTCCATTCTTGAGTTGCTGGTTTTGGTTTTCTCTCATTCATTCCTAGTCCTCGTGACTACATGGGTCTTTCTACTCCAACTTGGAAATGGATCTAACATAAGTAATGATTGTTCACTAATTCTTGGTGTGGTGTTATTTACTAACTTTACTCTTCTGTTATTTGTCTCCTTTGAAATGTTATGTTTGACTTGGTGTTTTAAAAGGGTGTTTTGTTTCGCTACTTTGTTTAAGCGCTGTTTTCAAGTTATTGTTTATTCTCAAGTTATATTAAAGTTTTGTTTTGGAGAATTGTACCAGTTCCATTCCAGGGAACTGACCCGCCCCTTTTGGGGTGGGCTGCTTGGTTTCATCTTGCAGGTACGAATTGATTTACAGGTGGCCACGAAGAGAATGAGCGTTTGGGATGGGACTAGGTTTTGTGGAGAGCGAATGTGTTTTATTGTTATGTTTTGTTAAGTTTTCTCGAAGTTCAGACCGTAACTTAGTTAATTGTAAAGGTTGTAATTGGTGAGGTTGGTACCGGGTGTTTGGAGCCCGATGGTCTGTAGCACCTTTAGTTTATTTTCCGCTGTTGTTTTATTATTATAGGGGTGTTACAGAAAGTGGTATCAGAGCGTAGTTACGCTCTGAACCCGAGAAAACAAGCCGAGTGAAATACTTAGATTATTAGGTGCACTTAAAACTGGGGAATTGGGGTAGAATTGGGAAGTGAGGATTCCAGTAAGGCACGACTCCTAACCCTGCTTAGATTAGTGAATGATTTCCTTATACACTTTTCTTTTTATGAATATCTGTAGAGAATGGTGTGCTATTGTTCTGTTCGAACAGTAAACTACGATAGAAATATAGGTTGGAATATCATCTATTAAGTACGATAAGATTTTGGTTGAGATAAACCAAATATTAAGCTATTTTTCAAAAGCATACTTATGGAGAATTCATTGCCAAAAATGCAATCCTTTAAAGGCTAGTACATATGTTCTTAGAAATTTTAAAGAATACTTTTAAATTGAAAACAGTATACAAATAGAACTTTAAATAACTAAATTAGTATTGATTATGTGGAAGTGCTTCAACTCCTTTAAAGTTTCTAAATAAATCTCAAGAATTGCTTGGAACAAATTGTTGCCTAAAGGTAATGTTTGGATAAATCTTAAGTCTAGAAAATTATTAAGTTAACCAACACTAGTAGCATACACCCGAACCCATAAAACACATTAAAACTCTATGTTAACTTTAGAAAGAAAACACATAAACCTAACACCCTACGGGAAGTGCCTGGTGCGACGAACTCCTAGGCTGAAAGTAGTGGGGGTGCACACCCACTTCTAGAAGTTTAGGGGCTAGACAAGCCTTGTCATCTAACCGTATATAATCTTCCACGCAGGTGATGGATTGTGTTGAACTTGAGGGGAAGTGGTGGTAAGACGTTACCATCATGAAATCTTGAGCTAGGCATATTTCATTGCTAACCACAATGAACAAATCAATATTTGTATCTTAAGATCCGGTATTAAAACTCATAAATGTAAAGGGTTTATTGAGTTAAATCTTTGGTGAAAATACCTATATATGGAGGAAGGGGATTAAGTTTGGGTACTCCAAGATACAACATCTACCCCTGGTTGGATCTAAAAAAAAAAAAATCAATAAAAGAAGTTACTTAAAGATTGAGTGAAGAGAAGAGTAATACTAAACTAAGTATCATTGATCCTTAAATACTTGAGTATTGAGCATCTTAAAAAAAAAAAAAATTGAGAGTTACTTAAAGATTGAAAATTCTCATGTTTACTTGGAAGTTTAACATTATACAGTATAAAATTTTAAAAGACACACTAAGAGTGATATTTACTAAAAGCCACCATTGTCTAAGAGAGTACTAAGATTTAATAATCAGAAGAACACTTACATAGAACAAACCCTAAGAAAAATAATCACCAAGAGTGAGTAAGTTTTCATTAGACTAGTTCATTTGACTTAAAATTTTATATAGAGTCCCTATCTTGAAAAATAAATTTTAAGATAAAGAAATCAGATTTTGGAGCTACATTATAATTGATAAGAACTTCTTTAGATTCTCCCTTGGGTGAAATTATGTAAATATATAATAAGTAAATTTTATAAAGTAAACATAGAAACAATTGAAACTTGGAAAGTCATAGAAAATATTTATTTTATAGAGTTTTAACATATGGGTGGGCTATAAACCCTTATGAAGAATTTTGGAAGATTATTAAATGATCTGAAATATTATCCTAAACTACTCAAGTATGTTACACCTGATTTATAGCTTGTTAATGCAATTGATATGATAAAAGATCATATATGGACATATTATTCGTAACCGTCATTAAATGAATGGATAATAATCATAAGGTAAAAATTTTATAACCACCAAGGAAATACAAATACATAACAATCAAGAGATACATATATATGTAACGATCATGGATAAAATCAACGGTGCAGTAAAGTTCACAACAAAGCTGGTTAATAAGGTGTTGAATTCTTTGAATGTGCCATTAGTAGCGGTACGAGGGCGTACCTTAGCTCTTTTAAGGGGGATATGCTGGCATACTCCTCCTTCGTTATCTCATCCGGATTATGCCTCGTTGCATTGTTAGCAAAGGGAGAACAGTATTAGCAGAATGAGAGGTGTTTGTATGTGCTTGGTTTTTGCATTATGACTCAGTATGAGACTTTTGATTTTCATCATGTTATATCTTGGTATATCCTGATTCAGTTTGATTTTGAGTAATCTTGAGTGGAGTGTTGTTATGGAAGTGGATGGAAATAAACGATTGGTTTGGTATGGAACTTCATTGGAACTTTTATTGTCTCAGCACACCCGAAGCGGTGTGAGTGCTTATTAGTTGATTTTTAAACTTCGAGGCGAAGTTTCTTTTAAGGGGGATATGCTGAAATACCCCTAAATTAATTTAAATTAATTTAGGGGATTTCTTTTATTAAACCTTTAATAATACTATTAAGTATTAAATTATTATATGGAATTATGAATATTAAATTATTATATGGAATTATGAATATTAAATTATTATAGGGGTTGTGAGATTTATTTAGGGGTTTTCTCCTAATTATTATATTATTGTATAGTATTATGAATTTAATAATAAGATTTATAAGTCAATAAATCTTGGGAAAATTATTAAACACTCCATATATATTATAAAGATTTTAGGAAGTGTTGGAACATTGTTTTGAAACATAAAAGTCAATATAAAATTCTAGAAACCTTAAAGCTTATTAAGCCTTGCTAGAGTTGACTTTTTGAGAATGGTCAAACCAGGTCATGAAACCTATACCAATAAATAGGTTATGAAAAACCATGAAGATCGATAAAAAGAACGTCAAAAACGGATCATCCTAGCCAAAGTTATGCTAGATTGAAGTTTTGAATCAAAATTTTAAGAAGTGCCACGTGTCACTCTGTAAGGGGTCGCTCACACTTAGCCGATTTCTTCCCTGATTTTCGTAACCGAATTCCCTTACTTTGCCCTAACTTTAGACGGCTGTAACTTTCACATCCCTCAATATTTTTCCATGCCGTCTTCACCATTCTCTTCTCCTACAATTCCTCTTTCCAACCATTACTCACACATACCATAATTCATTATACATCAGCCGGAAATTAGATCCAAAGTAGCCACCTTGCAAAACCGAAACTGCAGTTTTCCAGTTTCTCTTCGAATTCAGGTAACTTCGACTAGCCATAACTTCTTCGTTTCTCAGCCAAATTCCATGTTCTTTAGCTCGTTTTGAAGAGCTCTAATCCCTCTATAACTTTCATGTTGATGACCAAAGCCAATTCCAAACCGTTTGTAAGAGAGAGGTGTCTAAAGTTTCGAATTCATCACAGCATAAAATCACAGTTTTTTTTCCAGAAAACGTAAGGTAAACTCGAAACTTCTAGCTTCAATATCTTTCTGTATGGTGCGAGTTAGGATTTTTCTAGTTATCAATGCGTAGAGCTACGTTTCCTCTTTTGATTAAGCCTTTATACGCATTCTAATTCGATCTAGAACTTAACTTATAGATCTGCAAAGTGAGCTCCTCGAAAACATTCAAGTTCGAGTTTTTACCCAGTTTCCGAATTGGGATTCACCAAATTCGTACAATCCGGTGAGTCTCCGATCAAATTTCTCCGTTGTTGCTGTTCGTAATGGTATTTCCGATCTAACCCATGTG
The DNA here is from genome assembly GCA_023374045.1 of Limonium bicolor. Lineage (NCBI taxonomy): Eukaryota > Viridiplantae > Streptophyta > Magnoliopsida > Caryophyllales > Plumbaginaceae > Limonium > Limonium bicolor. The sequence continues at coordinate 262,581,895 of CM041779.1, read as the reverse complement.
TTAATTTAGTCAATTTCGTATTAGATTAGGAGAATTTGTAAGAATTGTAATCGATTTTAATTCTGAAACCGAACTAACCCTAACATTCGAATTGATTTCGAATCTTGGTGTATACTGTATTAAAATTGGGGAAATTGGTACCAATAGAACCGAAATTTGATTACGAATCCATAGAAACAAAAATCACTCAATTTCGTTCTGTAGATTGTGAGGAATCGTCGATTTAGTACTCGCCCCCCTTATCGAACTCGCTGATGAACTAGGAGTACAGGAGCCGTCGATTTCGTTTTAAAGGATTTGAACGGCCAAGATTAGATCTGGTGTTTTAAGTTACTAAAGTTTCTATAAAAATTCCAGTAAATAGTCTTAACTTGTTGGGTTAATTTAAATATCTTCCCGAATGTATTTTGACTTGAAATGTTAACCATAGATTCCTTACTTTATGTAGTTTATTTTGATGTAAATTATTAAGGTTTTGGAGCTTTTAAACGTAAGTTATATTTTTACAAGTTACGGGTTTTCTGGAATTATTTGGCTAAATTAAAAAGATATTTTTATGAAATAAAAATTTTATAATATGTCTAAAATGTTATAGTTACTGTATATTAAGTTTGGGAATTTTTGGGCAACGGGAAAAGGTTTTAAAAATTGTGTTTGTGAGTTTTTCATAAGAATAACTTATAATATATAGTTTTTAATGTAATCAAAAATTAAATTAGTTGATTAATGAACTTTATAGGTTGGGGAAAATATATAAGACTAATTAACATTTAATACAGTATGTTTATAAATATTTTGGGTATTAACTTTAAGTGAAGTAAAAAAATTTTACATATATTTATATGAGAGAAATAAATAGAAACTATATTAAATCAAGGAATTTAACTAAACTACATTTTATTTATTATATATAATATGGAAGCTAATATGTTTAACTAAAACTAAGGGAAATACTTTATTTTATAAACCATAAATCAGTTTTGGATATGTCTAAAAGATATTAGATATAATTAAATACAATAGAATTTCCTAAAGAATGTTCTGGATAAATCTTAATATATGTAGGTATAGTATATATATATATATATATATAAATACAATAAAATAGATAAAGGAAATAACATTCCTTGTGAGAAATATAATAGGAAGGATATATATATATATATACGATAAATAAATAAAAGAAATAAAATACCTTATAGAAAATAGGATATGAAGGAATTAATGAGTTAAACTAAACCTCTACATGATACTAATAAAAAAATATATATGAGGTGGTACTAATTTATGGTTATGAATTGAGTTTTTAGTTACCCTTGAATTTCTAAGATTTTATAAACAGTATTAAATACATGTATATATTTAGTCAATGTCCACAATGTAAATCTATAATTGGGTTAAGAAATTAATAAGTTGAAATTTTGGAATATTTGTAATTAGTTTACATAAAGTGTTACACAAGTAGATCTTATTATATAATTGATAATAAAATGAATGAAATACTTTTACATTTAAATGTTCATATTATATAAACAATAATAAAGTAAATGAGTTACTTTTACGTCTAAATGTGAAGAGGATAAATAAGTCTAGATTTAATCATTTCTTAATATTTATAGTATTGAGTAATAACGTAATATTTTGAGACAAAATTATTAAAAGGGATTATGGTATAAGACTATATTAAACAATGATTAGGAAATTACTCTACATAATAATCCTTAAGTTTCTTAGAATTAGTTAGCCATATAAAATACATTTATTACTAATATTCAAGATGTGAGTTTATAAATAAGTGTTGTACATAATAGTTAAAGATTTACTAAAAGGTTTATAAATAGAAATTAGATACTTAAAATCTTTAAACCTTTAATTAGATGAAATTAGGTTACATAAGAGATTATGTTGATTTACCTTTTGACACTGGAAATATTAATGTGTCATTTGAATATAAGGTATGGGGATTTTTCAGAATATATTATCTTATTAAATAGTTAACAGTTTCACTTACGATCCATAATTTAATTCTTTGATAAATTCTACCTTATGTAGATATATTGTCCATCCTAAATACAATAAAGGAAATTAATTTATTAAGTTATACCTTTGAAACTTTAGGTTTTGTAAACAATATAAAATGTATTTAAGACTTGAGTTTAACGAAGTTTAATATAAAAGGATTATACACGGTCTATAGAGAGAATGTGTGTAAAAGTAAAACAGTTAGGGAATTAAATGTAAGTAAGGATACATAAAATGTTATCTTAAAACACCTTATTATAAAGATATGGTTAAGTAAATAATATACTTGTGATACTAAATGTAAGTTTGATGAGTCTGAGTTAACTATAATATGGTTATTTCAAGATGAAAAGTAATTTAACAACTTATGACAAGATTAATAGATGGTTGTAATTAAAGGCCATTCTGAGCTAAGGATATGATAATTGAGTTTAGTGGCTCAATTAAGTTATAAAAAGTATCTACAACACTATGATTCCAATATACACGATGTAGATCTTAAAAAAAATTAAGGGGGAACCTAATCATGATGGTTTATTTGGTATTATGATAAAGTACATAATCATTACATGCGAATTAATAGTATAGTATTCTAAGATAAACCTATTATAGGTCATGAGACGATGTTTATTCTAAAGTAAGAATAAAAGTATTGAGCTTAAGAATGTTATTGAAATTCTAAGATTGGTTGAATAACATATAATGCACTTATGTTAGAAAGGGTCTTTTATGTAGGAATTATGGTTAAGTATGGGTAAAGTGGATAAGGGTGGAACAATTAACAAGTGTTAGTAAAATACATTCCTTGGTCTTACAACCTTGGGCTATACAACCTTCTAAATAAGTCAAAGGCTGTACATAACATTTAAGCGAGGGCTTATAAGGTAATTGAGGTTTGGAAATAAGAGAGAGGAATTTATTTAAGTTTTACCTAGGATAGGGTTGTTGATAGTAAGTTATCTTTAATGTTCCTCAGAGAATTGTTGAATGTTTGCACGAGTTACTAGAACTGCTACAACATTGACCAGGTACGATTTCTCGTACTCAGCTTGACGTGTTTTGGACTTTATGGAATGTTTTGTACGATTTCTCGTACTACGATATTTTTGCTGGTTGACTTGTGGAATGTTTTGGAAACGCTAACTGACTTTAAGCGGAACTTCTAAAAATAAGAAATGGTTGTGTGACTGACTCAGCTTGTGTGACTAACTGAGCCTTGGATGTGGAACTCACTTGGGTATTGGTTTCTTCTACTTGGTTGCCCGTTAGACATTGGCTGCTTAGGGTTTACGCTTCTGCACTCTGTAGGACTGAGTGTTTTGGTATTGCTCTGGGTAGTTGGTGATTTAGCGGGATTTTTGGAAAAGGTCAATCTTGGAAATCTTTCTTTCGACGTGCGCGCGTCTTTAATGTGAACAGTAGGGGGCTGTATATCCCTCGCCCATAGGGGCATTGATATTAAACAGTAAAGGGCTGTATATCCCTTGTCCCGAGAGGACGTAGTTAACAGTAAGGGGCTGTATATCCCCTGTCCTTAATGGACGTTCTTGGCGGTGGGGGCCATCTCTCCCAGTTGGTTTCATTCCATTCTTGAGTTGCTGGTTTTGGTTTTCTCTCATTCATTCCTAGTCCTCGTGACTACATGGGTCTTTCTACTCCAACTTGGAAATGGATCTAACATAAGTAATGATTGTTCACTAATTCTTGGTGTGGTGTTATTTACTAACTTTACTCTTCTGTTATTTGTCTCCTTTGAAATGTTATGTTTGACTTGGTGTTTTAAAAGGGTGTTTTGTTTCGCTACTTTGTTTAAGCGCTGTTTTCAAGTTATTGTTTATTCTCAAGTTATATTAAAGTTTTGTTTTGGAGAATTGTACCAGTTCCATTCCAGGGAACTGACCCGCCCCTTTTTGGGGTGGGCTGCTTGGTTTCATCTTGCAGGTACGAATTGATTTACAGGTGGCCACGAAGAGAATGAGCGTTTGGGATGGGACTAGGTTTTGTGGAGAGCGAATGTGTTTATTGTTATGTTTTGTTAAGTTTTCTCGAGTTCAGACCGTACTAGTTAATTGTAAAGTTGTAATTGGTGAGGTTGGTACCGGGTGTTTGGAACCCGATGGTCTGTAGCCCTTTAGTTTATTTTCCGCTGTTTTATTATTATAGGGGTGTTACAGAAAGTGGTATCAGAGCGTAGTTACGCTCTGAACCCGAGAAAACAAGCCGAGTGAAATACTTAGATTATTAGGTGCACTTAAAACTGGGGAATTGGGGTAGAATTGGGAAGTGAGGATTCCAGTAAGGCACGACTCCTAACCCTGCTTAGATTAGTGAATGATTCCTTATACACTTTTCTTTTTATGAATCTGTAGAGAATGGTGTGTTGTTTGTTCGAACAGTAAACTACGATAGAAATATAGGTTGGAATATCATCTATTAAGTACGATAAGATTTTGGTTGAGATAAACCAAATATTAAGCTATTTTTCAAAAGCATACTTATGGAGAATTCATTGCCAAAAATGCAATCCTTTAAAGCTAGTACATATGTTCTTAGAATTTTAAAGAATACTTTTAAATTGAAAACAGTATACAAATAGAACTTTAAATAACTAAATTAGTATTGATATTATAGGAAGTGCTTCAACTCCTTTAAAGTTTCTAAATAAATCTCAAGAATTGCTTGGAACAATTGTTGCCTAAAGGTAATGTTTGGATAAATCTTAAGTCTAGAAAATTATTAAGTTAACCAACACTAGTAGCATACACCCGAACCCATAAAACACATTAAAACTCTATGTTAACTTTAGAAAGAAAACACATAAACCTAACACCCTACGGGAAGTGCCTGGTGCGACGAACTCCTAGGCTGAAAGTAGTGGGGGTGCACACCCACTTCTAGAAGTTTAGGGGCTAGACAAGCCTTGTCATCTAACCGTATATAATCTTCACGCAGGTGATGGATTGTGTTGAACTTGAGGGGAAGTGGTGGTAAGACGTTACCATCATGAAATCTTGAGCTAGGCATATTTCATTGCTAACCACAATGAACAAATCAATATTTGTATCTTAAGATCCGGTATTAAAACTCATAAATGTAAAGGGTTTATTGAGTTAAATCTTTGGTGAAAAATACCTATATATGGAGGAAGGGGATTAAGTTTGGGTACTCCAAGATACAACATCTACCCCTGGTTGGATCTAAAAAAAAAAAAATCAATAAAAGAAGTTACTTAAAGATTGAGTGAAGAGAAGAGTAATACTAAACTAAGTATCATTGATCCTTAAATACTTGAGTATTGAGCATCTTAAAAAAAAAATTGAGAGTTACTTAAAGATTGAAAATTCTCATGTTTACTTGGAAGTTTAACATTATACAGGTATAAAATTTTAAAAGACACACTAAGAGTGATATTTACTAAAAGCCACCATTGTCTAAGAGAGTACTAAGATTTAATAATCAGAAGAACACTTACATAGAACAAACCCTAAGAAAAATAATCACCAAGAGTGAGTGAGTTTTCATTAGACTAGTTCATTTGACTTAAAATTTTATATAGAGTCCCTATCTTGAAAAATAAATTTTAAGATAAAGAAATCAGATTTTGGAGCTACATTATAATTGATAAGAACTTCTTTAGATTCTCCCTTGGGTGAAATTAGTAAATATATAATAAGTAAATTTTATAAAGTAAACATAGAAACAATTGAAACTTGAAAAGTCAAGAAAATATTTATTTTATAGAGTTTTAACATATGGTGACTATAAACCTTGAAGATAATTTTGGAAGATTATTAAATGATCTGAATATTATTAAACTACTCAAGTATGTTACACCTGATTATAGCTTGTAATAATTGATATGATAAAGATCATATATGGACATATAATTCGTACCGTCATTAAATGAATGGATAATAATCATAAGTAAAATTTTATAACCACCAAGGAAATACAAATACATAACAATCAAGAGATACAGATATATATAACGATCATAGATAAATCAACGGTGCAGTAAAATTACAACAAAGCTGGTTAATAAGGTGTTGAATTCTTTGAATGTGCCATTAGTAGCGGTACGAGGGCGTACCTTAGCTCTTTTAAGGGGGATATGCTGGCATACTCCTCCTTCGTTATCTCATCCGGATTATGCCTCGTTGCATTGTTAGCAAAGGGAGAACAGTATTAGCAGAATGAGAGGTGTTTGTATGTGCTTGGTTTTTGCATTATGACTCAGTATGTGACTTTGATTTTCATCATGTTATATCTTGGTATATCCTGATTCAGTTTGATTTTGAGTAATCTTGAGTGGATGTTGTTATGGAAGTGGATGGAAATAAAGGATTGGTTTGGTATGGAACTTCATTGGAACTTTTATTGTCTCAGCACACCCGAAGCGGTGTGAGTGCTTATTAGTTGATTTTTAAACTTCGAGGCGAAGTTTCTTTTAAGGGGGATATGCTGAAATACCCCTAAATTAATTTAAATTAATTTAGGGGATTTCTTTTATTAAACCTTTAATAATACTATTAAGTATTAAATTATTATATGGAATTATGAATATTAAATTATTATATGGAATTATGAATATTAAATTATTATATGGGGTTGTGAGATTTATTTAGGGGTTTTCTCCTAATTATTATATATTATTGTATAGTATTATGAATTTAATAATAAGATTTATAAGTCAATAAATCTTGGGAAAATTATTAAACACTCCATATATATTATAAAGATTTTAGGAAGTGTTGGAACATTGTTTTGAAACATAAAAGTCAATATAAAATTCTAGAAACCTTAAAGCTTATTAAGCCTTGCTAGAGTTGACTTTTTGAGAATGGTCAAACCAGGTCATGAAACCTATACCAATAAATAGGTTATGAAAAACCATGAAGATCGATAAAAAGAACGTCAAAAACGGATCATCCTAGCCAAAGTTATGCTAGATTGAAGTTTTGAATCAAAATTTTAAGAAGTGCCACGTGTCACTCTGTAAGGGGTCGCTCACACTTAGCCGATTTCTTCCCTGATTTTCGTAACCGAATTCCCTTACTTTGCCCTAACTTTAGACGGCTGTAACTTTCACATCCCTCAATATTTTTCCATGCCGTCTTCACCATTCTCTTCTCCTACAATTCCTCTTTCCAACCATTACTCACACATACCATAATTCATTATACATCAGCCGGAAATTAGATCCAAAGTAGCCACCTTGCAAAACCGAAACTGCAGTTTTCCAGTTTCTCTTCGAATTCAGGTAACTTCGACTAGCCATAACTTCTTCGTTTCTCAGCCAAATTCCATGTTCTTTAGCTCGTTTTGAAGAGCTCTAATCCCTCTATAACTTTCATGTTGATGACCAAAGCCAATTCCAAACCGTTTGTAAGAGAGAGGTGTCTAAAGTTTCGAATTCATCACAGCATAAAATCACAGTTTTTTTTCCAGAAAAACGTAAGGTAAACTCGAAACTTCTAGCTTCAATATCTTTCTGTATGGTGCGAGTTAGGATTTGTTCTAGTTATCAATGCGTAGAGCTACGTTTCCTCTTTTGATTAAGCCTTTATACGCATTCTAATTCGATCTAGAACTTAACTTATAGATCTGCAAAGTGAGCTCCTCGAAAACATTCAAGTTCGAGTTTTTACCCAGTTTCCGAATTGGGATTCACCAAATTCGTACAATCCGGTGAGTCTCCGATCAAATTTCTCCGTTGTTGCTGTTCGTAATGGTATTTCCGATCTAACCCATGTGTTAATTTAGTCAATTTCGTAGATTAGGAGAATTTGTAAGAATTGTAATCGATTTTAATTCTGAAACCGAACTAACCCTAACATTCGAATTGATTTCGAATCTTGGTGTATACTGTATTAAAATTGGGGAAATTGGTACCAATAGAACCGAAATTTGATTACGAATCCATAGAAACAAAAATCACTCAATTTCGTTCTGTAGATTGTGAGGAATCGTCGATTTAGTACTCGCCCCCCTTATCGAACTCGCTGATGAACGGAGTACAGGAGCCGTCGATTTCGTTTTAAAGGATTTGAACGGCCAAGATTAGATCTGGTGTTTATAAGTTACTAAAGTTTCTATAAAAATTCCAGTAAATAGTCTTAACTTGTTGGGTTAATTTAAATATCTTCCCGAATGTATTTTGACTTGAAATTTTAACCATAGATTCCTTACTTTATGTAGTTTATTTTGATGTAAATTATTAAGGTTTTGGAGCTTTTAAACGTAAGTTATAATTTTTACAAGTTACGGGTTTTCTGGAATTATTTGGCTAAATTAAAAAGATTTTTATGAAATAAAAATTTTATAATATGTCTAAAATGTTATAGTTACTGTATATTAAGTTTGGGAATTTTTGGGCAACGGGAAAAGGTTTTAAAAATTGTGTTTGTGAGTTTTTCATAAGAATAACTTATAATATAGTTTTTAATGTAATCAAAAATTAAAGTATAGTTGATTAATGAACTTTATAGGTTGGGGAAAATATAATAAGACTAATTAACATTTAATACAGTATGTTTATAAATATTTTGGGTATTAACTTTAAGTGAAGTAAAAAATTGTTACATATATTTATATGAGAGAAATAAATAGAAACTTATATTAAATCAAGGAATTTAACTAAACTACATTTTATATTATATATAATATGGAAGCTAATATGTTTAACTAAAACTAAGGGAAATACTTTATTTTATAAACCATAAATCAGTTTTGGATATGTCTAAAAGATATTAGATATAATTAAATACAATAGAATTTCTAAAGAATGTTCTGGATAAATCTTAAATATGTATGTATATATATATATAATATAAATACAATAAAAATAGATAAAGGAAATAACATTCCTTGTGAGAAATTAATAGGAAGGATATATATATATATATACGAAAATAAATAAAAGAAATAAAATACCTTATAGAAAATAGGATATGAAGGAATTAATGAGTTAAACTAAACCTCTACATGATACTAATAAAAGAATATTATATGAGGTGGTATTAATTTATGGTTATAGGTTGAGTTTTTAGTTATCTTTGAATTTCTAAGATTTAATAAACAGTATTTAAATATACGTACATATTTAGTCAATGACCACAATGTAAATCTATAATTGGTTAAGAAATTAATAAGTTGAAATTTAGGAATATTTGTAATTAGTTTACATAAAGTGTTACACAATAGATCTTATTATATAATTGATAATAAAATGAATGAAATACTTTTACATTTAAATGTTCTTATTATATAAACAATAATAAAGTAAATGAGTTACTTTTACGTCTAAATGTGAAGAGGATAAATAAGTCTAGATTTAATCATTTCTTAATATTTATAGTATTGAGTAATAACTTAATATTTTGAGACAAAATTATTAAAAGGGATTATGGTATAAGACTATATTAAACAATGATTAGGAAATTACTCTAATAATAATCCTTAAGTTTCTTAGAATTAGTTAGCCATATAAAATACATTTATTACTAATATTCAGATGTGAGTTTATAAATAAGTGTTGTACATAATAGTTAAAGATTTACTAAAAGGTTTATAAATAGAAATTAGATACTTAAAATCTTTAAACCTTTAATTAGATGAAATTAGGTTACATAAGAGATTATGATTTACCTTTTGACACTGGAAATATTAATGTGTCATTTGAATATAAGGTATGGGGATTTTTCAGAATATATTATCTTATTAAATAGTTAACAGTTTCACTTACGATCCATAATTTAATTCTTTGATAAATTCTACCTTATGTAGATATATTGTCCATCCTAAATACAATAAAGGAAATTAATTTATTAAGTTATCTTTGAAACTTTAGGTTTTGTAAACAATATAAAATGTATTTAAGACTTGAGTTTAACGAAGTTTAATATAAAAGGATTATACACGGTCTATAGAGAGAATGTGTGTAAAAGTAAAACAGTTAGGGAATTAAATGTAAGTAAGGATACATAAAATGTTATCTTAAAACACCTTATTATAAAGATATGGTTAAGTAAATAATATACTTGTGATACTAAATGTAAGGAGTTGATGAGTTGAGTTAACTATAATATGGTTATTTCAAGATGAAAAGTAATTTAACAACTTATGACAAGATTAATAGATGGTTGTAATTAAAGGCCATTCTGAACTAAAGATAAGATAATTGAGTTTAGTAGCTCAAATAAGTTATACTAAAATGCATCTACAACACTACGATTTCAGTATACGGGATGTAGATTAATTAAGTTAAGGGGAAAACTTAGTTATAATGGATTATCTAGTAGATATTGATAAAGATACATAGTCAATAAATTGTGAAATAATAGTATAGTATTCTAAGATAAACCCATCATTGGTCATAACACGATGTATGTCCTAAAGTAAGAATAAAAGTATTGAGCTTAAGAATTGTTATTGAAATTCTAAGATTTATTGGATAACGTATAATGCACTTATGTTATAAGGTCTTTAATGTGAGAATTATGGTTAGGTATGGGTAAAGTGGATAAGGGTGGAACAATTAACAAGTGTTAATAAAATACATTCCTTGGTCTTACAACCTTGAGTTATACAACATTCTAAGACAAGTCAAAGGTTATTCACAGCATTTAAGTGAGGGCTTAAAAGACAATTGAGACTTTGAAATAAGAGTAAGGAGTTTATTTAAGTGTAGCATAGGCTACAAGTGTTTGATGATAGACTACTTTTAATATTCTTCAGAGTAATGTTGATTGTTTGCGCAAGTTGATTAGAACTGCTACAACGTTACCCAGGTACGATTTCTCGTACTCAGCTTGACGTGTTTTGGACTTTATGGAATGTTTTGTACGATTTCTCGTACTACGATATTTTTGCTGGTTGACTTGTGGAATGTTTTGGAAACGCTAACTGACTTTAAGAGGAACTTCTAAAAATAAGAAATGGTTGTGTGACTGACTCAGCTTGTGTGACTAACTGAGCCTTGGATGTGGAACTCACTTGGGTATTGGTTTCTTCTACTTGGTTGCCCGTTAGACATTGGCTGCTTAGGGTTTACGCTTCTGCACTCTGTAGGACTGAGTGTTTTGGTATTGCTCTGGGTAGTTGGTGATTTAGCGGGATTTTTGGAAAAGGTCAATCTTGGAAATCTTTCTTTCGACGTGCGCGCGTCTTTAATGTGAACAGTAGGGGGCTGTATATCCCTCGCCCATAGGGGCATTGATATTAAACAGTAAAGGGCTGTATATCCCTTGTCCCGAGAGGACGTAGTTAACAGTAAGGGGCTGTATATCCCCTGTCCTTAATGGACGTTCTTGGCGGTGGGGGCCATCTCTCCCAGTTGGTTTCATTCCATTCTTGAGTTGCTGGTTTTGGTTTTCTCTCATTCATTCCTAGTCCTCGTGACTACATGGGTCTTTCTACTCCAAACTTGGAAATGGATCTAACATAAGTAATGATTGTTCACTAATTCTTGGTGTGGTGTTATTTACTAACTTTACTCTTCTGTTATTTGTCTCCTTTGAAATGTTATGTTTGACTTGGTGTTTTAAAAGGGTGTTTTGTTTCGCTATTTTGTTTAAGTGCTGTTTTCAAGTTATTGTTTATTCTCAAGTTATATTAAAGTTTTGTTTTGGAGAATTGTACCAGTTCCATTCCAGGGAACTGACCCGCCCCTTTTGGGGTGGGCTGCTTGGTTTCATCTTGCAGGTACGAATTGATTTACAGGTGGCCACGAAGAGAATGAGCGTTTGGGATGGGACTAGGTTTTGTGGAGAGTTAATGTGTTTAATTTCTATTATGTTTGTGTTAAGTTTTTCTCGAGTTCAGACCGTAGCTTTTGTAAGTTATAAGTTGTAATTGGTGAGGGTTGGTGCCGGGTGTTTGGAACCCGATGGTCTGTACGCCCTTCGTATTTTTATTTCCGCTTTAAATACGCTAAATAGGGGTGTTACAGAAATTGGTATCAGAGCGTAGTTACGCTCTGAACCCGAGAAAACAAGCCGAGTGAAATCCTTAGATTATAGGTGCACTTAAAATTGGGGAACTGGGGTAGAATTGGGAAGTGAGGACTCCAGTAAGGCACGACTCCTAACCCTTTTTGGAATTGTGAACGATTCCTTTACACACTTTTCTTTGTGAATGTCTGTTGAGTGTGATGTGTTGTTATACCGTCCCAACAATAAACTACAAAAAATATATATATACATATATATATAAGTTTGGAACATCCTATATTAAGTACGATAAGATTTTGGTGGAGAGAAACCAAATATTAAGCTATTTTTCAAAAGCATGCTCATGGAGAATACATTGCAAAAAAAAAAATGCAATCCTTAAAAAGCTAGTACACAAATTCCTGGAATTTTAAAGAATACTTTTGGTTGAAAACAGTATACAAATAGAACTTTACATAACAAAATTAGTATTGATATTATGTGAAAGTACTTCAACTCCGTTAAAGTTTGAATCTCATGAACTACTTGGTATCAATTTATTACCTAAAGATAATGTTTAAGATAAATCTTAAGTCTAGAAAATTATTAAGCTAACAAGAACTAGTAGCATATTAGAGAAGATCAACATCTGAACTTGTAAAACACATTAAAACTCTATGCTAACTTTAGAAAGAAAACACCTAAACCTAACACCCTACGGGAAGTGCCTGGTGCAACGAACTTCTAGGCTGAAAGTAGTGGGGGTGCACACCCACTTCTAGAAGTTTAGGGGCTAGACAAGCCTTGTCATCTAACCGTATATAATCTTCTACGCAGGTGATGGATTGTGTTGAACTTGAGGGGAAGTGGTGGTAAGACGTTACCATCATGAAATCTTGAGCTAGGCATATTTCATTGCTAACCACAATGAACAAATCAATATTTGTATCTTGAGATCCAGTATTAAAACACATAAATGTAAAGGGTTTATTGAGTTAAATCTTTGGTGAAAATACCTAAATATGGAGGAAGGGGATTAAGTTTGGGTACTCCAAGATACAACATCTACCCCTGGTTGGATAAAAAAAAAATCAATAAAAGAAGTTACTTAAAGATTGAGTGAAGAGAAGAGTAATACTAAACTAAGTATCATTGATCCTTAAATACTTGAGTATTGAGCATCTTAAAAAAAAATTGGGAGTTACTTAAAGATTGAAAATCCTCATGTTACTTGGAAGTTTAACATTATACAGGTATAAATTTTTAAAAGACACACTAAGAGTGATATTTACTAAAAGCCACCATTGTCTAAGAGAGTACTAAGATTTAATAATCAGAAGAACACTTACATAGAACAAACCCGAAGAAAAATAAACATCAAGAGTGAGTGAGTTTTCATTAGACTAGTTCATTTGACTTAATTTTATATAGAGTCCCTATCTTGAAAAATAAATTTTAAGATAAAGAAATCAGATTTTGGAGCTACATTATAATTAATAGAACTTCTAATTCTGCCTTGTGTGAATGTGAAATATATAACAAGTAAATTTTATGAAGTAAATACTAATGGTTCGTCTAAAATACTATAGTTATATAAAAACAATTGAAACTTGAAAAGTCACAGAAAATATTTATTTCTAATTTTAACATATGGTTGACTAATAAACCTTGAAGAAATTTTGGAAGATTATTGAGGATTATTAAATGATCGGGAATATTATGTTAAACTACTCAAGTATGTTACACCTGGTTATAGCTTGGTAATATAATTGATATGATAAATGAGCATATATGACGTGTAATTCGTACCAGTCATTAAATGAATGGATAATAATCATAAGATAAAATTTTATAACCACCAAGGAAATACAAATACATAACAATCAAGAGATACAGATATATATAACGATCATAGATATAGCCAACGGTGCAGTAAAATTCAACAAAGCTGTTAATAAGGTGTTGAATTCTTTGAATGTGCCGTTAGTAGCGGTACGAGGGCGTACCTTAGCTCTTTTAAGGGGGATATGCTGGCATACTCCTCCTTCGTTATCTCATCCGGATTATGCCTCGTTGCATTAGTAAAAGGAGAACAGTATTAGCAGAATGAGAGGTGCTTGTATGTGTGGTGTTTGATGTGCTTGGTTTTTACAATATGACACAGTATGTGACTGTTGTTTTTCATCGTGATATGTCTTGGTATATCTTGGTTCGTTGTTTTGAGTAATCTTGAGTGGAATGTTGTTATGGAAGTGGATGGAAATAAAGGATTGGTTTGGTATGGAACTTCATTGGAACTTTTATTGTCTCAGCACACCCGAAGCGGTGTGAGTGCTTATTAGTTGATTTTTAAACTTCGAGGCGAAGTTTCTTTTAAGGGGGATATGCTGAAATACCCCTAAATTAATTTAAATTAATTTAGGGGATTTCTTTTATTAAACCTTTAATAATACTATTAAGTATTAAATTATTATATGGAATTATGAATATTAAATTATTATATGGAATTATGAATATTAAATTATTATATGGGGTTGTGAGATTTATTTAGGGGTTTTCTCCTAATTATTATATTATTGTATAGTATTATGAATTTAATAATAAGATTTATAAGTCAATAAATCTTGGGAAAATTATTAAACACTCCATATATATTATAAAGATTTTAGGAAGTGTTGGAACATTGTTTTGAAACATAAAAGTCAATATAAAATTCTAGAAACCTTAAAGCTTATTAAGCCTTGCTAGAGTTGACTTTTTGAGAATGGTCAAACCAGGTCATGAAACCTATACCAATAAATAGGTTATGAAAAACCATGAAGATCGATAAAAAGAACGTCAAAAACGGATCATCCTAGCCAAAGTTATGCTAGATTGAAGTTTTGAATCAAAATTTTAAGAAGTGCCACGTGTCACTCTGTAAGGGGTCGCTCACACTTAGCCGATTTCTTCCCTGATTTTCGTAACCGAATTCCCTTACTTTGCCCTAACTTTAGACGGCTGTAACTTTCACATCCCTCAATATTTTTCCATGCCGTCTTCACCATTTTCTTCTCCTACAATTCCTCTTTCCAACCATTACTCACACATACCATAATTCATTATACATCAGCCGGAAATTAGATCCAAAGTAGCCACCTTGCAAAACCGAAACTGCAGTTTTCCAGTTTCTCTTCGAATTCAGGTAACTTCGACTAGCCATAACGTCAGCCAAATTCCATGTTCTTTAGCTCGTTTTGAAGAGCTATAATCCCTCTATAACTTTCATGTTGATGACCAAAGCCAATTCCAAACCGTTTGTAAGAGAGAGGTGTCTAAAGTTTCGAATTCATCACAGCATAAAATCACAGTTTTTTTTCCAGAAAACGTAAGGTAAACTCGAAACTTCTAGCTTCAATATCTTTCTGTATGGTGCGAGTTAGGATTTGTTCTAGTTATCAATGCGTAGAGCTACGTTTTCTCTTTTGATTAAGCCTTTATACGCATTCTAATTCGATCTAGAACTTAACTTATAGATCTGCAAAGTGAGCTCCTCGAAAACATTCAAGTTCGAGTTTTTACCCAGTTTCCGAATTGGGATTCACCAAATTCGTACAATCCGGTGAGTCTCCGATCAAATTTCTCCGTTGTTGCTGTTCGTAATGGTATTTCCGATCTAACCCATGTGTTAATTTAGTCAATTTCGTATTAGATTAGGAGAATTTGTAAGAATTGTAATCGATTTTAATTCTGAAACCGAACTAACCCTAACATTCGAATTGATTTCGAATCTTGGTGTATACTGTATTAAAATTGGGGAAATTGGTATCAATAGAACCGAAATTTGATTACGAATCCATAGAAACAAAAATCACTCAATTTCGTTCTGTAGATTGTGAGGAATCGTCGATTTAGTACTCGCCCCCCTTATCGAACTCGCTGATGAACTGGAGTACAGGAGCCGTCGATTTCGTTTTAAAGGATTTGAACGGCCAAGATTAGATCTGGTGTTTATAAGTTACTAAAGTTCTATAAAAATTCCAGTAAATAGTCTTAACTTGTTGGGTTAATTTAAATATCTTCCCGAATGTATTTTGACTTGAAATTTTAACCATAGATTCCTTACTTTATGTAGTTTATTTTGATGTAAATTATTAAGGTTTTGGAGCTTTTAAACGTAAGTTATGATTTTTACAAGTTACGGGTTTTCTGGAATTATTTGGCTAAATTAAAAAGATATTTTTATGAAAAAAAATTTTATAATATGTCTAAAATGTTATAGTTACTGTATATTAAGTTTGGGAATTTTTGGGCAACGGGAAAAGGTTTTAAAAATTGTGTTTGTGAGTTTTTCATAAGAATAACTTATAATATATAGTTTTTAATGTAATCAAAAATTAAAGTATAGTTGATTAATGAACTTTATAGGTTTGGGGAAAATATAATAAGACTAATTAACATTTAATACAGTATGTTTATAAATATTTTGGGTATTAACTTTAAGTGAAGTAAAAAAATTGTTACATATATTTCTATATATTATATGAGAGAAATAAATAGAAACTTATATTAAATCAAGGAATTTAACTAAACTACATTTTATTTATTATATAATATGGAAGCTGATATGTTTAACTAAAACTAAGGGAAATACTTTATTTTATAAACCGTAAATCAGTTTTGGATATGTCTAAAAGATATTAGATATAATTAAATACAATAGAATTTCTTAAAGAATGTTCGGGATAAAT
The DNA here is from genome assembly GCA_023374045.1 of Limonium bicolor. Lineage (NCBI taxonomy): Eukaryota > Viridiplantae > Streptophyta > Magnoliopsida > Caryophyllales > Plumbaginaceae > Limonium > Limonium bicolor. The sequence continues at coordinate 262,565,214 of CM041779.1, read as the reverse complement.
CTTAATATATGTAGGTATATGTATATATATATATATATATATATAAAATACAATAAAGATAGATAAAGGAAATAACATTCCTTGTGAGAAATAAATAGGAAGGATATATATATATATATATACGATAAATTAATAAATAAAAGAAATAAAACTACCAAATGGGATATGAAGGAATTAATGAGTTAAACTACCTCTACATGATACTAATAAAAAGAATATTATATGAGGTGGTATTAATTTATGGTTATAGGTTGAGTTTTTAGTTATCTTTGAATTTCTAAGATTTATATAAACAGTATTTAAATATACGTACATATTTAGTCAATGACCACAATGTAAATCTATAATTGGGTTAAGAAATTAATAAGTTGAAATTTGGAATATTTGTAATTAGTTTACATAAAGTGTTACACAAGTAGATCTTATTATATAATTGATAATAAAATGAATGAAATACTTTTACATTTAAATGTTATTATATAAACAATAATAAAGAATGAGTTACTTTTACGTCTAAATGTGAAGAGGATAAATAAGTCTAGATTTAATCATTTCTTAATATTTATAGTATTGAGTAATAACTTAATATTTTGAGACAAAATATTAAAAGGGATTATGGTATAAGACTATATTAAACAATGATTAGGAAATTACTCTAATAATAATCCTTAAGTTTCTTAGAATTAGTTAGCCATATAAAATACATTTATTACTAATATTCAAGATGTGAGTTTATAAATAAGTGTTGTACATAATAGTTAAAGATTTACTAAAAGGTTTATAAATAGAAATTAGATACTTAAAATCTTTAAACCTTTAATTAGATGAAATTAGGTTACATAAGAGATTATGTTGATTTACCTTTTGACACTGGAAATATTAATGTGTCATTTGAATATAAGGTATGGGGATTTTTCAGAATATATTATCTTATTAAATAGTTAACAGTTTCACTTACGATCCATAATTTAATTCTTTGATAAATTCTACCTTATGTAGATATATTGTCCATCCTAAATACAATAAAGGAAATTAATTTATTAAGTTATACCTTTGAAACTTTAGGTTTTGTAAACAATATAAAATGTATTTAAGACTTGAGTTTAACGAAGTTTAATATAAAAGGATTATACACGGTCTATAGAGAGAATGTGTGTAAAAGTAAAACAGTTAGGGAATTAAATGTAAGTAAGGATACATAAAATGTTATCTTAAAACACCTTATTATAAAGATATGGTTAAGTAAATAATATACTTTGTGATACTAAATGTAAGAGTTTGATGAGTCTGAGTGAACTATAATATGGTTATTTCAAGATGAAAAGTAATTTAACAACTTATGACAAGATTAATAGATGGTTGTAATTAAAGGCCATTCTGAACTAAAGATAAGATAATTGAGTTTAGTAGCTCAAATAAGTTATACTAAAATGCATCTACAACACTACGATTTCAGTATACGGGATGTAGATCTTAATTAAGTTAAGGGGAAAACTTAGTTATAATGGATTATCTAGTAGATATTGATAAAGATACATAGTCAATAAATTGTGAAATAATAGTATAGTATTCTAAGATAAACCCATCATTGGTCATAACACGATGTATGTCCTAAAGTAAGAATAAAAGTATTGAGCTTAAGAATTGTTATTGAAATTCTAAGATTTATTGGATAACGTATAATGCACTTATGTTATAAGGTCTTTAATGTGAGAATTATGGTTAGGTATGGGTAAAGTGGATAAGGGTGGAACAATTAACAAGTGTTAATAAAATACATTCCTTGGTCTTACAACCTTGAGTTATACAACATTCTAAGACAAGTCAAAGGTTATTCAGCATTTAAGTGAGGGCTTAAAAGACAATTGAGACTTTGAAATAAGAGTAAGGAGTTTATTTAAGTGTAGCATAGGCTACAAGTGTTTGATGATAGACTACTTTTAATATTCTTCAGAGTAATGTTGATTGTTTGCGCAAGTTGATTAGAACTGCTACAACGTTACCCAGGTACGATTTCTCGTACTCAGCTTGACGTGTTTTGGACTTTATGGAATGTTTTGTACGATTTCTCGTACTACGATATTTTTGCTGGTTGACTTGTGGAATGTTTTGGAAACGCTAACTGACTTTAAGAGGAACTTCTAAAAATAAGAAATGGTTGTGTGACTGACTCAGCTTGTGTGACTAACTGAGCCTTGGATGTGGAACTCACTTGGGTATTGGTTTCTTCTACTTGGTTGCCCGTTAGACATTGGCTGCTTAGGGTTTACGCTTCTGCACTCTGTAGGACTGAGTGTTTTGGTATTGCTCTGGGTAGTTGGTGATTTAGCGGGATTTTTGGAAAAGGTCAATCTTGGAAATCTTTCTTTCGACGTGCGCGCGTCTTTAATGTGAACAGTAGGGGGCTGTATATCCCTCGCCCATAGGGGCATTGATATTAAACAGTAAAGGGCTGTATCCCTTGTCCCGAGAGGACGTAGTTAACAGTAAGGGGCTGTATATCCCCTGTCCTTAATGGACGTTCTTGGCGGTGGGGGCCATCTTCCCAGTTGGTTTCATTCCATTCTTGAGTTGCTGGTTTTGGTTTTCTCTCATTCATTCCTAGTCCTCGTGACTACATGGGTCTTTCTACTCCAAACTTGGAAATGGATCTAACATAAGTAATGATTGTTCACTAATTCTTGGTGTGGTGTTATTTACTAACTTTACTCTTCTGTTATTGTCTCCTTTGAAATGTTATGTTTGACTTGGTGTTTTAAAAGGGTGTTTTGTTTCGCTATTTTGTTTAAGTGCTGTTTTCAAGTTATTGTTTATTCTCAAGTTATATTAAAGTTTTGTTTTGGAGAATTGTACCAGTTCCATTCCAGGGAACTGACCCGCCCCTTTTGGGGTGGGCTGCTTGGTTTCATCTTGCAGGTACGAATTGATTTACAGGCGGCCACGAAGAGAATGAGCGTTTGGGATGGGACTAGGTTTTGTGGAGAGTTAATGTGTTTAATTTCTATTATGTTTGTGTTAAGTTTTTCTCGAGTTCAGACCGTAGCTTTTGTAAGTTATAAGTTGTAATTGGTGAGGGTTGGTGCCGGGTGTTTGGAACCCGATGGTCTGTACGCCCTTCGTATTTTTATTTCCGCTTTAAATACGCTAAATAGGGGTGTTACAATTTATCAGTAATTATGAAAATACCCCTATTATCTCTCTAGTTTACATTTAAGTGTTTAAATTTCAAAAATTACATTTTATGTTTTAAAATTCCTAAAACAACCCATTCGGTTTTATTTATTGTTTAGCACCCTAAACTTTGTTTATTATGATTTGACCCCCTTGGCAAGCCTTATGTTCATTTGACATTTATAAAGTTTATAAATCATAATAAACTTTAGATTTAATTTATGCTACACCTAAATTCATCATTATTCATCCAAAATGTTCCTAGGTGGATATGTTCACTAAAATTAAATCTTTGCCGCAGAAACTTAAATAATACATTTGATCACCCAAAAACTTAATAAATAATATTTAAAGCCTTTAATAACTATAATAAAAATGGCCTAAACACATGCCTTAACATAACATAAACATAGTCATAAAATGACATTAAAATACTCCCACATATATATACACAGCTTGTTTCAAATTTTCTCTTAACTTAAAACATCATTTTTAACTTATAAACTTGACTTTAACAAGTCATTATCACCTATAGTACTAACCAAAATATATAACCATTATTTTCTACACATTTTCATTAAAAATCACCACACACTTACACATTCTAGGCTATACTATAGGTACAGAATAATATTTTAAGTCTAAAATGGTTTTAGGAGTCTTACCTTGTATTAAATCAACCAAGGAGTCTAAGCAGCTCCTATTGCTCTCGGCACTATATATATATATACAGACCTTAGGTTAGATTTCATTTATGACATTTTGCTTAACCATGGATAAGCTTTTAAGCTTAATTAAGGAGTTTACCTCTTTGAACTTTGATTTTCCTCTTGGAAATTAACTCAGAATTCATGGGTAGCACAAGGACCATTCAACCATATAAAACCATTAACAATAGTTTAGTTTGTGATTTTCCCAAAAGACAAGTTTAAGGAGTTTTTAACTAAGACTAAAGAGAGATTTTACCTTGATGTTTTGAGAGGTCTTAAGTGTGGTTCTCGGCCACCTATAACAGTAGTAAGAACCATAGTTTTGTAGGAAAAATGTTAATAGAGATTAAGGCTTGAATAGCCATGGAAATCCATGATTTTACCTTCATTTGGAGCCCATTTTAGGTGGGTTTTGGAGCAGCTGTTTGGCTCAATGAAGAGGGATGGAACACTCTTCATATGTGTGTCATAAGTGTAGAAAAGAGGTAAGTAACAGTCATATTCTGACATGCACTAATGTGTGTACATGTCGCATGACTTTAGGAGATGATTTCTCCTTAATAGGTTCTCTCTTTTATTAGAAATTTAATATATAGTTTGGTGTCCAATTTGGACTAGGTCTATACACTAATGTTTATAAAGAGTTATTACTTATAGATGAATATTTATTTAATTCCTTAGTAATTAAGGTAATTAATGTTGGGGTATTTCAGTTTATCCCCCTTAAAAAGACTTCATCCCGAAGTCATCTAAATCGAACTGATCACGTAACTACTCAAGGTAGCCTCAATAATATTGTAACCCCCCTATTAACCATAGATAAAGCGGAAATAAAACTCTAAGGCGATTACAGACCATCGGGTTCCAAAACCCGACACCAAACCTCACCAATTACAACTTACAATCTACAAAAGCTACGGTTGAACTCTGAGAAAAACTATCACAAACATAATAGAAATTAAACACATTAACTCTCCAAAAACCTAGTCCCATCCCACACGCTCATTCTCTTCGTGGCACCTGTAAATCAATTCGTACCTGCAAGATGAAACCAAGCAGCCCACCCCGAAAGGGGCGGGTCAGTTCCCTGGAATGGAACTAGTACAATTCTCCAAAAACAAACTTATAAAACACAACTCTTCAAAATAAACAGTAACTTGAAATTAAACTCTTGAAAGTAAAGGGAAACAAGGCACTTAAAATCACCAAGCCAAAGATAACAAGTTAAGGATAAAGATAAATGATAGAAAAGGTAAAGTTAGTGAAACACAATCACATCATGTGTAGTAACATCCATTTCCTAGTTAAACCCATTTCCCATAGGAGTAGAAAAACTCAGATAGTCACAAAAGGACTAGGAGTTTAAACGATCTAAGAACCAAGAACTCAAGAGTGGAATAATACAACTGGGAGAGATGCCCCCAACCGCCAATCACGTCCTTTAGGACAGGGGATATACAGCCCCTCACTGTTGTACACGTCCCCTTTGGGGCAGGGGATATACAGCCCTCACTGTATATCACGTCCCTTTTGGGACAGGGGATAAGCCCTCATGTCTATCACGTCCCTTTTGGGACAGGGGATATACAGCCCCTCACTGTCCAGAAGACGCGCGCACGTCGAAAGAAAGATTTCCAAGATTGACCTTCCCAAAAATCCCGCTAGATCACCATACCCAGAGCAATACCAAAACACTCAGTCCTACAGAGTGCAGAAGCGTAAACCCTAAGCAGCCCAATGTCCTAACGGGCAACCAAGTAGAAGGAACCAATAACCCAAGTGAGTTTCACATCCAAGGCTCAGTTAGTCAAACAAGCTAAGTTAGTCACAACCATTTCTTTTTTTTTAGAAATTCCTCTAAGTCAGTTAGCGTTTTTCCAAAACATCCCACAAGTCAATCATCAAAAATCGGAGTACGAGAAATCGTACAAAAACATTTCATAGAGTCCAAAACAAACAAGCTGAGTAC